>OX595985.1:5318321-5491625 GCA_951394045.1 Nitzschia sp. DOCU1
TCGATCGTCTTGATTGCGGCATTAATGTATTCTGCACTCGTCATCGTCCAGATTGCTGTACCGTCGAGGTTCCTTGACATTAACTTTGCACCCAAGTAGTTGCTGGGTGGTTCGACCTTATCGTTCTTAAACGTGAAACGGGTCTTGATCTCGTCCATGATCTCAGATGGCTTGCAACTGATGGCAAGGATGTCGTCGACGTAGGCTAGGACATATTCATAATACTCTTCTCCATCAGACTTCACGGCCGGTCGCAGCCAAACGTCGGGATCTGCAACCGAAGATTTGAATCCCATGGATTCTAGCTTGTTGGCCATATACGACCTAAAAGCCGCACTTGCTGATTTGAGGCCGTACAGTGCCCGTCGGACTATAAAAATCTTCCCTTCTTCTGATCCAAATTCGGGCCCGGCCTTCAACCATACTTTCTCAAGGTTCGGTGCGGAAAGAAATGCGTTCTGTATATCAGCACCTAGTATGTCAAGCTCATTCAGTGCTGCTGTCATCAATAATATGCGAACAGAATCTCTCGCTACCACCGTACTGTAAGTCACGGCAGCAGGGGCTTGGATCTTGTGGCCGTCAGCACAATAACGTGCTTTACGACGGAAATTCTCGCCCAACTTGACGTCAAAAACAAGGTGACCCGTGATCTCCTGATATCCGACCAGCGAGTTGATGTCACCATGGTGTTCATCGAAGGCAATGCGGACGTTGGTCATTTCGAGTCGTATTGCGTCCATCCATGCCGTGTTGCCATTCTCATCATCAATTTCCTTTGCCTCTTTGACGCTTTTTGGAATACGGATCCCATACTTGTGAGACCGCTCCCAGTATTTGGATTTCACCTTTGCAATTATGCGGTCGCGTTTCTTGAGTGAATGCCTTGCCCACCACGCAAATACTGGTTCCTCCATTAATTTGTGATCGCGAGCATATTCCGCCAACTCAACGGGATATGAATCTTTTAGGTCTTTCATTGCGACCCAATCTTGGGAGCCGTCCTTCCACCTTACATAAAACTCCCAGCCCCTGGTCGTCCTGACCAGCCGCTCGGTCCCCGTTCGAGTCTTATAATGGGTAGACTTGACGGCATCGTCAAGGACTCGGTGTTCGCATATTTCTTCCAGCATTAATTGTCGATATCCATCGTCATCAACTTGAGCAAGAATGTTTTCGGCCAATATGTTTGCCGCGAGTACTTCCTTATGGCCATCCATGTATTCGACCTCATACAATCTCGTGTCGACCAAAGGATTATTATTGGCGGTGCCAAGTGGCGTCCCCTCTTCGTCAAGGGCTCTGCGCTTGACAATAGCGCGCTGGAGTTCTCCCTCGGCTCCTCTCCGCATTCCGACTTCCATATTAATGTATGGATCGGTGCCCACTTCGGCAGTAATGTCGTCATAAGATTCTTCATCGATGTTTGGTAGTTGAGCGTCGTTGATAACTCTCGTGAATCCATCGATGAATTCCTCATCTTCCGTGTCCAAGTCGAAGAGCTTCCCTGAAGGGAGATTGTCGATACCAGCCTGGATCACACTTGACTTGGCATCCAATACTGAGGCCGTCTTTTGGTCCCATTCTTTCATCCTTGCTTGCGTAGCGTCCGTTTGTTTTTCGGCATTAGTGACGCGTTGCACAGTGTCACACGATATTGGGATTCCACTAGCAGGCAGGATCCAATACGTCATTAATGGTCCAGTACGATGTGACACGCCGAGCCATCTTCCAATCTCGGTAGGACCAAGTCCAGCGTTGGTTCGAAACCAAACCCATTCGTATATATGGAAATCCAAGTACTCGCTAATGTCAGGTGTGATTCCCGTTATGATCTCGAGGGGCACCCTGCCATTCGAGTACCTTGAGCCATTGGAGGTGACGTTCATGGTCTCCACAACATAATCCAATACGTAGTCCCAGAGACGCATGGGGATCGAATGTTTTTGTATTAAGCGGTAGAACCTTCGTTTGATCTCGCGTATACCTCCTTCGGCTGGGTTCTGATCAGGACGGTAGGCATGAGACACATGGTAGTCTATGGCATGCCGCTTCACTGTCTTCATGAATTCAGTGTGCCGTCCCACCTGTACTGCTGCCCCATCCATTGTTAGCTTCTCAGGCACCCCATATTCGGAGATGAATTGTCCAAGTGTCGGACCAACGTTGTTGTCGTCAGCTTTTGTTAGGTGGTAGCACTTAGCGAACCCACTCTTGTGGAAATAAACCTGAGACGCAACGTGTCCCCGGAGCGACTTGGATTTAAACCATGCCGTGTCGGTTGAGATTTTAGCATGCAGTCGCTTAGTGGTGAATACCCGGTCGGCTCGGTATCTTCTTTCCAAGGGCAGTATCGCCGAGCGCATTCCTCTCTGCAGGGTGGCTTGCAGTGTAGCCCGCGCCCTGGTAACTCCAATGCCCAGCCTTTCAGATAGTTCCTCCGCCGTCACTTTCATATGTCTATCTGTCGAGACATAAGATCGTCGCACCGGGACGTCAAGACTGTCCGGATCATAAACGATCGTTTCTGGGATCATGCGTCCTTGGTTCATACATACTAGCACTGGGTCGATGGCATCAAGCAGTGCATCATCCGACCGCGGGTCCAGGTATTCTCGTGTGTCGCTGAATATTCCTTGGACGGACCTCTTCCACGGTATAGGTCTTTCAAGTTGGACCATGGTCTCGGACAGCTGAACCTGAGACGGTTCCCACGGTTGGAGACTCGTCAGGTTGATGTGGGGGCAGTTGTCAAGTTCTTGGGCAGTGGGTGCACGGCTAGAGAAGAATACTTTCGTGCCATGCATCTGCAATGGTACTGTTAATTCATCATTGACCTCGATCTTCAGTCCTCGCAACTTGTCGAATGGGTTGTCCCAAAAATCAACTCCATAGGCTCGTAGCTGGTTGGGGTTGATCAAGGAGTGGTCAAGTTTCATCCCGTAGTACAGAGCCTCGTTGATTACGAGGATGTAAGTAGCCCCCGTTATAGGGCAATCATAAGCAGTTGCCCCAGAAACGATGGGGACATTCTCGATGGGGGCTATGGACTTGTCATAGGCATAGACGTCGGCGGTACGCCTAGTATAACTTATCACAATAAAATTTGGTCCAAGACAGCATGTGTCAGCATTATTATCCGCCTCATTCTTTGCCACTGTCCCCGCTTCCGGTTCAACAACTTCGTTCGATTTCATAGCTGCCGCAACTCGTCGTACTGATTTCACTACGGCAATCCTTATTGCTTGGGGGGTTGTGGCACCGAACATTACCCCGGCGCCAAAAAGGCATCAGGGCAGGCCACGTCTAGCAGCTTGATCATTTCGGCCGCCCATCATTGTGGAGCCACTGGTGCCAACAGTCACTTGGCTGACGTGGCTTTGATTGCTTGTTCCGGGGGCAGTCACTACCGAAGGGGGATTCGAGGATTGACGCATCAATTGTAGTTCAGCACGCAATTCCTGGATTTCCCTATTAGTGTTGTTCCCGGCCGCTTTATTCCTCTTGTATTCTTCACGTTCACGCTTCATGCGGTCCATTAGCTCTCGGGGGAACAGGCGCACCTTGTCAGCAGGAAATCTAAAGGATGGATGATACTCGATCCTTGATCCGTCGGTCAAGGTGACAATCTCGCTATCAGAGCGAGTGCGGTAGGGATCTTGGCTTCTCTTCCCACCCCTGCCGCTATTATTGCCACGGCCTCCTCTTCCTCCACGTCCACGTCCACCTCGACCACTACCTCCACGGTTACTCTCCTGTACTTGGCGCCTGACGCCACGAGTAGCAGTAGTAGTGCCCGTAACGGAAGTCGGGAACTTCTTCCTGACCGCATTTCTAAATGTCGTCATAGCTGCTTCAAACGTGAGGGTCATTGGCGTCTGATCCATCATAATCTCAAATGCGGTTTTGGCAGACTGCAGGAAGTCGGCATTCACTTTCTCCATAAGTGTGCGGAGGCGCATTTCATTGGAGTGGACGACTCTCTTCTCCCGCCTGTCGTAAGCGGCATAAGCTGCTCTCAATTGGCGTTCAAAGTCGGTCCAAGTCATGTATGGTGGTTTCTCCCCAGAGTAGTGGAGCTTGGCAAGGATCTTGTCGGCGTTGATAATATCAACTGCATTCAATCCAGTCCCCTCGTAATGATCCTTGAGTGTCATAAAAGCGCTGCGCCCGTCTCGTTGATTGTTTAGTGCCTGGATCTTAGATTCGGCAGTTTGGTTACCGATAATCAAGTTCACTAGGTACGCATAGACCTCGGCATTGTCCGAATTATATGCTGGTCCAACTAGCGGCGCATTATTAATGTACTCCTCCAAGAAATCGTCGGGTACTGGAGTAGGATCTGGAGCGTCATTCTCGCGACATACGTACTTCAATGGCGTGCCTTCTCTTCCTGGGAGTGCCCTAAGGAAGTTGAGGAAAGTTGGAGCCCAATCTTCCCATCGTAGGTCTTCAGTAAAGGTCTTGGGCTTAGCTGCGTCGGAAATAGTTGAAGCGTTCTTCACAAAGCGTTCATGGGTTTTATACCTCTGAATGAGGTTGGCCCAGCTTGTAACCGGGAATTCCGTGTTGCTAGGGTCACGGCCCATCCGATATTCATCCCTCACCCATTGGATAAATGCCCTAATCTTATTCTTGACTGATGGGGCCAAACGGATCTGCCCTTGGGCCTGAGTCAGATCGGAATAGCCTTTAAAGTCGATGTTCAATTCTTCGAACGTTTTATCCATGCATGTTTTAAAGTCATCGGCAAACAAGCCGCCAGCAAGCTCTGCTGCATCAAAGTCTTGAACGCCACAACGGACAAGGGCATCTTCAACAGTAAAAGTCATCTCCGCCTAAAGCGAGAGAAAATATTCATTCAGTATATCATTTCATTTTTCATTACATTTCATCCATTTCATTGACAGTTTTTCATGGCCGAAGCCGGCGATGTCCGCCCATAAAAAGCCAGAGGCTGTTCGTTTCATCATTAGTCGCATCGACCGGTCATTCATTATTTCTGGTGCCCATCCACCCGGTTCTTTCCTGACACACCGGTAGGATTCTATTGGATGGCACCAGCATCACTTCTAGTAGAGCAGGTATCTGATAAACCATACGAATTACATTGTCATCTACTTACGCGATAAAAACCAACTAGATAGTCCAAAGCAGTAACAAAAGTAAAGATGCAAAGATTGTGATTACTTTAATAAAGCAGTAGTGGTTGTCATCACGCCGCCGAATATGAAAAGGGCGACGTCAGTGAGGATTACGGTTGAAATTGATAACGGCAGAAAATGCCAGCATGGGCATCCTGATTGGTTGTAGTAATCCAACTAATCAGATCATAATATTACGGGTGTACTTTCTCGTATATATGTGGAATTCTTTATTGAAGTCGGGGAAGTTCAACAGCGTCTCTCGCGCTACTGCTCGCTTAATTGATTCGAATGATTCATTGCATTCGGGAGTCCATTTCCACGGGACTGACTTGGAACACAACGCCGTTAGCGGCGCTAGTATGTGCGATCGCTTCCGCCACATATCACGGTAGTAATTTACCATGCCTAAGAAACGTCTCAGTTGTCGCTTCGTTTGCGGCGTCTGCATCTTTAGTATCGCTTCCACTTTCTTAGGTTGGGGATGGATACCGTCACGGGAGATCTCGTAGCCGAGGTACTCAACGCGGTCGGCAGCAAATTTGCATTTGCGTACGTTAGCGCGGAAACCGGCTTGTTCGAGTCGTGCGAGGACCTCTTTGAGCTTGGCGACGTGGTCGCTAAATGTGCCTTTGCTCGTTATCAAAATATCATCCATGTACACTTGTACGTACTCCAGGTCACCAAGGAGACGCATCATGATACTCTGGAAAATATCAGGGGCATTGGATATACCCATCGGCAGCACCTGGTACTGATATAAGCCCCATGGCATTACAGTACCAAGGAGGCCTTGGCTGTACTTATCCATTGGGATGTGATAATAGCCCATACTGAGGTCAATAGCCGTTGCCCATTTAAAGCCCTGGAGTTTTTGCAATAACTCATTGATCTTTGGCAGTGGGTGCGGCTTGCGCACAAGATATTCGTTGAGTTTCCGAAAATCCGTAAGTACGCGCACATCGCCCGTTTTCTTCGGTTGAATGAACGTGCCGGCCGTCCATGTGGATTGGTTGACACGCTTCCAGATTCCAAGTTTTTCGAATCGTTCGATCTCTTTTCGCGTCGTTTGTTCGTACGCATGAGGGATGCCGAATGGCTTAGCATGATACGGCTTTGCTCCTTCTTTTAACTCAAGACGAATTGGATCTATTTTAAGTTTACCTAATCCGCCACCGAATAGTGTAGGGTGCTGCTTCAGTTCAGCTAGTAGCTCCGCTCGTTGCTCCTTAGTTAAGTAGTCGAGTGAGTCAACGAACTCTTCCATCTCGACCTTGGAGTAGTCGGCGTCAAGGATCTTAGCTTGTCGTTCTTCCGCCGCTTGGATAACGGGGGCGTCTTGAGACATCTCGTACAGAAGCTGTAGGGCCTCTGGATCCGTCACAACACCACGTTCCTTCATCTCGACTTCGCTATCGCCCCATCGAACAGTTCGTTTCTCGAAATCGAGTACAAACTTCAATTCGGCTAATAGGTCAAGTCCTAGAATCAGGTCGTAGGGTGAATCTTCGCGATCTGTATGCTCGTCGACGTGACATGGCCAATGAATTTCCTTGCTAGTCGAGAGTTCGGGGATTCTGAAGCGGATCTTTGCGACTTTGTCCGTCTTGAATTTGCCGCCCATAGTCGTCCAAGTAGTAACTCGTTTTCCAGTAGGAACGAGCTGGCTAAGCGTCACAAAGTTCTTAAGAACGATGGAACGACTAGTACCCGTATCTAGCAGAGTTCTAAGGACGTAGGATTCACCTCTAGGATTTAAAGCTTCGACGACTATTTCTGTAGTTAGCCGCCTGGCAATTTTCCTATTCAGCTCTATTCCAGGGCGTGACGGTCGAATAGCAAAACTATGTTCATTTTCGCTATTGCAGTCCATGTAGTCGCTATCCGAATCGCTACTTTCGTTACTGCTACTGTCTGACTTATTGTTCAGCTGGAAGCTTACTTGCCTTTTTGTTTTGGCTTTACCTTTGTCTTTCTTAGACTGTTTCTTGGCGAGGGCTTTGACGACCGTCTCCATTTGGAGCGCCGAAAACATGTTCTCACCGCTGCCTCTCGGACGCTTGTTCGGACGGTCTTTGGCATTGCCAGGGAGACTCCAACACTTGTCGTCAGGGGCCGGATGGAACCTGCCGCAATGCTTACAGGGTTCCTTTCGGTCCCCCTTCTCGCCCTTCTTGCGGTCTTTTCCTCGCTTTCGTTTCTTGCCGCCGTCCTTGCTTTCGCTTTCGGACTTGCCGGCTTCTTTTTTCTTTTCTTTATTCTTTTTCTCTTGCCGCATCGCATCGTCGAAGACGTGCTTGGCTTCGAGCTTCTCGAGGTACTTGTAGTACTCATCGAGTCTCATACTGAAAGGGTCGATGTTAGAGGTGAGTAGGTCTCTTTGCCACTCAATCCTCTTCGCCCGATCAAGTATTTCCACGAGCTCGTCGTCGTCGAACGGCTCACATGTGGTCTTGTCTTCAGGGATCGGAAAGTGGGCCAACATCCTGTTCTGTCGTAGGAGCTCAGCGCGGAAGTCGGCTAGGGACATCTCCATCATAAAGACATGGTAGCGTAGATACTGTTTTTGCCTGCGATAGGCGTGTTCAGATCCAAAGTAGTCTCGCGACATCGTTTGAATCGTCTCGTTGAACGTGTCTTCAGGTGCCATTTCTTCGTTCTTGAATCGCAGGTCCGCCACCTTGTTCGTGAACTTCTCCCTTGCCGTTCCACCCAACAACATCTGGGCGTACTTAATCTTCTTGTCGCCGGTGTCTAGGGGGACATCGCGAATCAATTCCTCGAACTGAATCCTCCACTTGGCCCATCGTTCCGCATCGCCGTTCTCGAAGATAAAACAGCGGCTTTCGAACTCTTCCGAGTCCTTGTCCTTGGGGTCGAGCTTGATCTTGATCTTCTTGACCTTCTCGTCCTCTCCAACGATCTCGTCGTCCTCCTTCGGTTTCTCACGGCGGAACGGAATCGGCGGAGGGTTAACATGCGCCGCTTGCGTCAACAAAAACGCAACCTTCTTGGCGTACTCGTGGTTGTTGTAGGCCGTCTTCATAACCTAGACGGGAGTTTTAAAACTGTGCCCTATCCCGGGGGTGACGATAAAGAAATAAAGACGATGATAATTGTGAGACCTAGATTACATCTATTTGACTTCCTTCCAACAACAAGATTGACGAGACGAAAGATTTTTGTCTTTCAAATATTTGCGACCGATCGTTCATTTTGTGAACGTCTTTCCCCGCGCGTAATTAACGCGCATACATTTTATTCATTCGGATATGTCGATTCCTCGTATCGTCGCCTTCTAACTAGGCGTCCCTAGTCTTGGCTAGCTACGACTCCTCGTCACCCATGGTCTGAATTATTTCCTTGTCCTAAATACATCTCCTCTATCGGGCGATGAATATTTACTACTTAGATTGTAGGCATGCCGTTGGCAAGGGACTCTATGGGTTAGTCGAATGTTACTATGCAATATACTACAGAGCGCTTCCATGTGTAACGCTGCGACTCCTTTGATCGCTGCGTCGGTGCGCCGTCAGCGACGACGTCATCGTTCGTTCGCGTCCGTTGTCCGTTAGCCGTCTGTACGTCATCCGTCCAGCGGACGACTCCGTTCGTCTACGACTACTAAGACTACCAGCGTATATGACTAAAAGGACTAAACTATTTATGCGTCTCTGTGGGGTATGGCAGGAACGTCCTCTGTCGACTCGTCGTCTGGGTCACTATTCGGGTGTCGCGATAGCGTGTCCGCTACGACATTGTCTTCGCCTTTGACATGCACGAACGTAGCACCGTACTCTTCCAACAAGAGACGCCAGCGAACCACTCGGGAACTCGGCATCTTGTTGTACAGAATATTTAGGTGGTCCGTGTGTACTACCAGCTTTTGACCAAGGAGAATATTCCTAAATTCCTTAAGCGTTTCAACTATACTTAGCAGTTCCTGTTCGCCTGTCGTATAATTCTTCTGGGCGGAGTTCAACTTCCGGCTATAGAACGCCAATGGCTTACCATCTTGCATAATTACGGCGCCCAATTGATAATCGCTGGCATCCGTATATATGTGGAATTCTTTATTGAAGTCGGGAAAGTTCAACAGTGTCTCTCGCGCTACTGCTCGCTTAATCGATTCGAATGATTCATTGCATTCGGGAGTCCATTTCCACGGGACTGACTTGGAACACAATGCCGTTAGCGGCGCAAGTATGTGCGATCGCTTCCGCCACATATCACGGTAGTAATTTACCATGCCTAAGAAATGTCTCAGTTGGCGCTTCGTTTGCGGCGGCTGCATTTTTAGTATCGCTTCCACTTTCTTAGGTTGGGGATGGATACCGTCACGGGAGATCTCGTAGCCGAGGTACTCAACGCGGTCGGCAGCAAATTTGCATTTGCGCACGTTAGCGCGGAATCCCGCTTGTTCGAGTCGTGCGAGGACCTCTTTGAGCTTTGCGACGTGGTCGCTGAATGTGCCTTTGCTCGTTATCAAGATATCGTCCATGTACACTTGTACGTACTCCAGGTCACCAAGGAGACGCATCATGATACTTTGGAAAATATCAGGGGCATTGGATATACCCATCGGCAGCACCTGGTACTGATATAAGCCCCACGGCATTACAGTACCAAGGAGGCCTTGGCTGTACTTATCCATTGGAATGTGGTAATAGCCCATGCTGAGGTCAATAGCCGTTGCCCATTTAAAGCCCTGGAGTTTTTGCAATAACTCATTGATCTTTGGCAGTGGGTGCGGCTTGCGCACAAGATATTCGTTGAGTTTCCGAAAATCCGTAAGTACGCGCACATCGCCCGTTTTCTTCGGTTGAATGAACGTGCCGGCCGTCCATGTGGATTGGTTGACACGCTTCCAGATTCCAAGTTTTTCGAATCGTTCGATCTCTTTTCGCGTCGTTTGTTCGTACGCATGGGGAATGCCGAATGGCTTTGCATGATACGGCTTTGCTCCTTCTTTTAACTCTAGACGAATTGGATCTATTTTTAGTTTACCTAATCCGCCACCGAATAGTGTGGGGTGCTGCTTCAGTTCAGCTAGTAGCTCCGCTCGTTGCTCCTTAGTTAAGTAGTCGAGTGAGTCAACGAACTCTTCCATCTCGACTTTGGAGTAGTCGGCGTCAAGGATCTTAGCTTGTCGTTCTTCCGCCGCTTGGATAACGGGGGCGTCTTGAGTCATCTCGTACAGAAGCTGTAGGGCCTCTGGATCCGTCACAACACCACGTTCCTTCATCTCGACTTCGCTATCGCCCCATCGAACCGTTCGTTTCTCGAAATCGAGTACAAACTTCAATTCGGCTAATAGGTCGAGTCCTAGAATCAGGTCGTAGGGTGAGTCTTCGCGATCTGTATGCTCGTCGACGTGACATGGCCAATGAATTTCCTTGCTAGTCGAGAGTTCGGGGATTCTGAAGCGGATCTTTGCGACTTTGTCCGTCTTGAATTTGCCGCCCATAGTCGTCCAAGTAGTAACTCGTTTTCCAGTAGGAACGAGCTGGCTAAGCGTCACAAAGTTCTTAAGAACGATGGAACGACTAGTACCCGTATCTAGAAGAGTTCTGAGGACGTAGGATTCACCTCTAGGATTTAAAGCTTCGACGACTATTTCTGTAGTTAGCCGCCTGGCAATTTTCCTATTCGGCTCTATTCCAGGGCGTGACGTTCGAATAGCAAAACTATGTTCATTTTCGCTATTGCAGTCCATGTAGTCGCTATCAGAATCGCTACTTTCATTACTGCTACTATCTGCCTGTTTGTGCAGCTGGAAGCTTACTTGCCTTTTGGTTCTTTCTTTACCTTTGTCTTTCTTAGACTGTTTCTTGGCGAGGGCTTTGACGACCGTCTCCATTTGGAGCGCCGAAAACATGTTCTCACCGTTGCCTCTCGGACGCTTGTTCGGACGGTCTTTGGCATTGCCAGGGAGACTCCAACACTTGTCGTCAGGGGCCGGATGGAACCTGCCGCAATGCTTACAGGGTTCCTTTCGGTCCCCCTTCTCGCCCTTTTTGCGGTCTTTGCCTCGCTTTCGTTTCTTGCCGCCGTCCTTGCTTTCGCCTTCGGACTTGCCGGCTTCTTTTTTCTTTTCTTTATTCTTTTTCTCTTGCCGCATCGCATCGTCAAAGACGTGCTTGGCTTCGAGCTTCTCGAGGTACTTGTAGTACTCATCGAGCCTCATACTGAAAGGGTCGATGTTAGAGGTGAGTAGGTCTCTCTGCCACTCAATCCTCTTCGCCCGATCAAGTATTTCCACGAGCTCGTCGTCGTCGAACGGCTCACATGAGGTCTTGTCTTCAGGGATCGGAAAGTGGGCCAACATCCTGTTTTGTCGTAGGAGCTCGGCGCGGAAGTCAGCTAGGGACATCTCCATCATGAAAACGTGGTAGCGTAGATATTGTTTTTGCCTGCGATAGGCGTGTTCAGATCCAAAGTAGTCTCGTGACATCGTTTGAATCGTCTCGTTGAACGTGTCTTCAGGTGCCATTGCCTCGTTCTTGAATCGCAGGTCCGCTACCTTGTTCGTGAACTGCTCCCTTGCCGTTCCACCCAACAACATCTGGGCGTACTTGATCTTCTTGTCGCCGGTGTCTAGGGGGACATCGCGAATCAATTCCTCGAACTGAATCCTCCACTTGGCCCATCGCTCCGCATCGCCGCTCTTGAAGATAAAGCAGCGGGTTTCGAACTCTTCCGAGTCCTTGTCCTTGGGGTCGAGCTTGATCTTGACCTTTTTGACCTTCTCGTCCTCTCCAACGATCTCGTCGTCCTCCTTCGGTTTCTCACGACGGAACGGAATCGGCGGAGGGTTAACATGCGCCGCTTGCGTCAACAAAAACGCAACCTTCTTGGCGTACTCGTGGTTGTTGTAGGCCGTCTTCATAACCTAGACGGGAGTTTTAAAACTGTGCCCTATCCCGGGGGTGACGATAAAGAAATAAAGACAATTGTAATTGTGAGACCTATGTTATGTTCTATAGCTTGACTTCCAACAACAAGATTGACGAGAGGAAAGATTTTTGTCTTTCAAATATTTGCGACCGGTCGTTCATTTTGTGAACGACTTTCCCTGGGCGTAAGTAACGCGCATATATTTATTTATTCGAATATGTCGATTCGCCGATAGCGTCGCCTGTAACTAGGCGTCCCAAGTCTTGGCTAGCTACGACTCCTCGTCACCCATGGTCTGAATTATTTCCTTGCCCTAAATACATCTCCTCTATTGGGCGATGAATATTTACTACTTAGATTGTAGGCATGCCGTTGGCAAGGGACTCTATGAGTTAGTTGAATGTTACTATGCAATAGACTACAGAGCGCTTCCATGTGTAACGCTGCGACTCCTTTGATCGCTGCGTCGGTGCGCCGTCAGCGACGACGTCATCGTTCGTTCGCGTTCGTGTCCGTTAGCCGTCTGTACGTCATCCGTCCAGCGGACGACTCCTTTCGTCTATGACTACTAAGACTACCAGCATATGTGACTAAAAGGACTAAACTATTTATGCGTCTCTGTGGGGTATGGCAGGCGGTTGTCAACGCAGTCATGAAGACAGGTCTACATCAACAAGGCCTACAGCATGGCTACAGAACAATCAGCATGGATAACCGGTACCAATGCCCCGAACTGGCGGTACGACTTCGCGATCGTTGTCACGTCTTGTCGACGGGTACAACAAAGCAGGGAAGGAAAGGCTGGCCGAAAGAATTGATGGACATGGAGAAGAAAGGAGAACGTGGCGAGTCAAAGATAGCATACGACAAAGTGAACGACGTTATCTGCCTCCAGTGGCGGGACAACAAGGTCGTCAATTGTTGTTCGACCATCACGAACGTGACGCAAGAGGACACGACAAGACGAGTTGGAAGTACGCTGCGCATGCTCAAGGTACCAAGCCCCCTACTCCATTACCACCGCTACATGTTCGGGGTGGACAAGGGCGATCAAATGCGCATGCATGGTGGGGGGTTCGCCCGAAAGGCCCACTTCCAAAAGTGGTACAAGAAAGCATTCATGGCTGTGCTCGATTGCATGCTCTTGAACGCCTTGATTGCATGGAATCTCTCTGCAGACGAGCCGGGATCCGATCGCAGCCACTTCAGCCGGCATGACTTTTATGCTTGGATTGCTGACGATTTGCTAGAATTTCGAGATCCGAACGAAGGTACCGTTACATCCATTTCCAACGCGCCCATCGGAGACGTCACTCGAGCAACGGTGCAAGCAACAACCACAGTCGATGATGCAGACAACGATGGGAACAAATGTGTCGTCGACGGACCGAATGCAGACGACAAGGAACGGCGCTGTCTGGTCTGTCTCTTCGATTCCAGGTACACCGGGATAAAAAAGGGGACGAGAGCATGCGTTTCTTCGTGCCGAACCTGTGGGTCATGCCACATGCATGTCGAAGCGAATGGACAAGAGATACACAAGTTGTTTCCAGAGGGGTTGTCTTGCCACGAAATACTGAACACCGAACTAGGTGGGGAAATTTGGAAACGAAACGAGCAAGGGCTGGCGCGGATACAAAACACCCACCCGGCCCTTCTAGCGTTGAAAGAGCGCTTGGGTAAAACCAGAAAGAGGAAACAGCCTCTCTCTGTAACTGTATAGTAGTAGCATATGCATCTATTATTATAATAGCTAAAATTGATTTCATTCATGCGACTATTATCGTTGTTACAACTAGGAATAGGAGAGTAGTCCTACTTATCTTCCGCCAAGAAGCCCTTCTTGAAGCCAACGTAGTTGCCGCCTTCGGCAGGGTAAGAGTCGCGAATCTCGCGAACGACGCAATCAGGCAATTCCTTTCGATTGCCTTTTCCTAGGTAGCCACTAATAAAAGTAGTGGCGTCCCTGTAAAGGGCATAACGAATCTCGCGATTCGAAATGCCCTGGTTGTAGAGTTCATCGCCCTTCCCACCAAAAAGGAACTCCTTCATTGTCTTTCCACTAGTATCATCGCCAGTCTGATCCAAGAAACAGGGGGTTTCGCCGCAGTAGGCGCACTCCTTGATGGTACCTTCGGCGACGGCAGAGGGTGGAACGAACTTAGGTGGCTTCGCAAGAGTGAACACCTTACAATTGTCGATGTGAGTCTTGAATGCCTTTACATCCTCTTCGGAAATCCCGTCAGGAAAATCGAAGGTCATGAACCTGGGGTCTGGCCCAGGTTCGGCGAACATACGCACACCGCCACCGATGTCCGACACGACAATCTTCCGAAGTGGGACATTCTTACCAGTGCGACGGTTGTTTTCCTCGTTCGCCAAGAAGAGAGAGGCGGCAATCCGTTTGTCCTCTGGGTCGGGAACAGCACCGCGTTCGTACTCCAGCACCCCCAAGGACGAATCGTATTCAATGCCGCCAAGGAAGTCCATGCCGTAGGGGTTGTAGGACAAATCCTTCTTCTTCTGATTGTTAGAAGTCATGGTAACAAGATGAAATAAAACAATGCATTGCGACTGTTTGGTGTCGGATGCAGTAGGTTGATTGTTGGATGCAGGTCGTTGCGCATTGTTTCTATGATCAAGATAGAGACGGCAGAAGTCGGGTTTACGCAAGGATTTGTTCAAAGTCCGCAGGATCGGCACCCAAATTTTATCCACGTATCCCTGTCATTGGCATCCTTGTCATTCCATTTGTCAATGGCAGTTTCAAGGACGCCTGTCTGGGCTAACGCTGCCAAGCCAGCACTGATGAGGCTTTTGTCATCAATGGGTACGCCGCCATCGGCTGCATAAGCAGTGACCGTGCGGAATCGGTCCACTAGGACTTGGAATGGTTCCGAGGCGGAGTACGGGAGATGGAGTTTCGCTCGGTTGGCTTCCACTTCGATAGGGAGGATGGCCCCGTAGGATTCAATGAGCTGGGTAACCAAGTTTTTGGCGGTGACACCCGCCAGACCCGTGTTGGAGTCTTCAAACGGACGCATGAAAAGTGGTTCCATTGAGTCGCTGATGAATCGAAGGAGGGCACCATTGAGGTTGTTGAATTCCTTGTGTTCTCTGAGTGCCTCGGCATATTGACGATGTGCTTCTGCGATTTGTGCTCCCGTGCCGTCGCCGTCGGGAATGTCGGGTCGTTCGGGGTCGACCCACGCAGTCTCACTGAGGGTTGCGTAGACGGCAGCTGGCATGACCATTCCAAGGTGTCCGCGGGCGGCACCACCGCGGGTGGAGTGAAACTTGGCTGCATTGCGGTAGACGCCCTGGCGGAGTAGGCGCAGATCTTCGTATGTGGGTTGGCCCTCGATTCTGGTGGGGCGGACGGGAAAGGAATTGAAGAACTCCTCTTCGCTATTAGCCTTGAGATACACGGATGTCATGGTGAGTTGTTACCTTGCAACGGAGAGTGGATCTCGGGACGTTTAGAACAAGGGATCTTTAGTAATCTCTGCTAATATCACGTAATTGACGTAGTGACGAGAAACGGGAGATTACTAAATAATGAGGTTATTGGTAAGTGAGGGTTTCGAGTGGCGCGCCGGGCCATCCTTGAATGGCGCGCAAACGGAAGATAACGGTCTGATATTGGCTGGCCCGCTCACCAATGCGGCCAACGGACGGAAACGGGTGTCCGGCCGGTGTGGGCATATGTGCTGGATAATGCTAGGATTAGCAATGGCTGGGGGAATTGGCGGGAGTCGGGGGGAATTGGCGGGAAATTCCCGCCAATTCCCCCCAACTCCCCCCGACTCCCCCAGGGCAGAGGCTATGCGGGCGGCGGGCGGGCGATCTCTGCGAGCACGGCGAGCTTGGTGCGACAGACGCATCAACGACTTGATGGACCGTCATGCCAGGGACACGATGTGTTGATGACCGCAAAGGATGACTGTTGTCAGCACAAGTCTTACACCTCTTACTACCATCGCTTCTTTGTCTGGTACAAGGTATTCTCGGACGCAGCATCGACTCAGCAGCGACTGGTTTCCTCTACGGGCTTCCATATCAGGGGATGATTCTTCCTTTTATTCCAGTGGGGGCAGAAGCACTTCCGACGCAGACAAGAAGCAACTCGAGAGACTACGACACATCATTTCGAATGCCTTCTTTTCGGACGACGCGATACTGCCGTCTAACTTGACCGCCCTGGAAGGCGACATTATGTCTTCGACCAAGAAGGAAATTCCGATGATTCGGCGTCAGGTGGTGGTCAACGACGACGACGACGACGACCCCAGAAGGCCAGTCATAAACTATCCAAATGCGCTGCCAGGGCCGCGAGAAGACGTCATCTTGGAAAATTTACCTCTGTATTTGTCTTCTGACAACCATGCGATGTTGCCTGGATTTCAGGCAATATGGACGTTGGATTCGACCGACGACTATGCGCACTTGTTTCAACGAATTGTCAATGGCACACAACCCTGGCGATTTGGATATTGCTCCATGATTGCTGACGAAGACGACGGCGATGGCAATCTGGAAGAGAGCCACGGAACGCTTCTGCAAATAGCAGACTACAGGCAATTTCAGAAGGACGGCAGTGATGGATCGAGCATTCGATTGCTCGTCCAGGCGTTGGATCCATTTCAGATTGTAAAAGCTACCCCAGCTGCACCCTTTGCCGTTGCCGAGGTACGACTGGTAAGAGACAATGAAATCGAGGCGACTAGTCCATCTGTAGCGGCCGAAGACGATTGGAAAGCCTTTGAGACTCTGGCGGATGCCTTGCCGAACAACGACAAGGACCTTGCTGACCCCCAAAGCTTGACAAAATACGATTTGTCAATCGTCCCGGACGAATTGCAGATGGCCACATCTCCAGCGAATCAAAAACATGTACTTCAGGGGACGCTGACCATGATTTTGCATGCAGAATATCAATTATGGATTGCCATTGTCGAGTTAGTTTCACTACTAATCTATTTGCAAGAATCCAGCCGGGATACCATGAGGGAGGAAGACTCTTCAACGGATGTTATATCTGTCGTCTTGCCACCTGAACTACTTGGACTTCTCCCATCTAATCTCCCCCCGGGCGTCTCCAACTCGTTTGGTATACTAGAAGCGAATCTGAGCGACGCGGCAAAATTGAATCCTGATCTTCGAGTTGCCGACCGGTACAATGATCCACTTCGTCGGGCTCGACGCCTGTCCTTTGGAGTTTGGCATGTGATGGAACAGCTGTCTCGAAATCCAAAAATTTCGTCTCTTCTTCCCAAGGGGGCGTTACATGATCCCGCCATTCGGCCAACCCAACAGCAAATCCTGGAAGTGTCAAGCATTTTGGAAAGATTGGAACTTGCCAAGTGTTCCATGCAGAGTTGGCATGGTGCAATACGAAAGAATATGGACTGGTAATAGGACTTATAATGCACAAAAGCACAATGACTACTACATCAATTCTTAGACTGTGTTGTATCAGAGTCGCTTGTTGTGCTCCACACATCCACACCAGTCCCGCCCGATACCACTCGCGTTTTAGTACTACCCCGGCAGATTATTTATTCCTGTATGCGTAGGGCTGAGATTTCTAGGAGTTAACATACACAAACTGCCTTCTAGTAAAGGGAATAGTACGCGATGACGAACTTTGAAAGCTCGATTCAAGGGGAATTCTTCCATACTAGAGGCCGGACAGCTACCTTGTAGACGTAGGCTTGGAGTTAGGAGGGGAATCAAATGCCAGAAGCTGACACCGGAATACCAGCTAGAATGCAGTGGGGAGAACATATAAACTACTTCTAGCACTAGCTAGATAAGAGTGCCAATAGCTAGTCTGATATCTAGAGCTTTATCAAAGGGCGGTCGCCCATGACGCGTAGTTTATTTGAATCCTTTTAATCCGTTCACACCGCCAATTAAAATGAAGCCAACTGGAAGCTTCGTGTCGTGCCGCACGACTGTGGGTTGCCGCGGAGCCTCGGCGGCGTTTGGAGCAGCACGTTCTTTGCGCTTTTTCGCGGGGTTGGCAGTGGTGGCATCGATTGCCATGGGGACTGAGGCCCCGAAGTTACGGGTATTGACCTCCTTCTTCCTCCTTTTGTTGTTGCTGCTGCTTGCCATGGTTTTTGTGATGGATGAGAAACTTTTGTTGATCGCAATGCACCAAAACCCAAGCAAGCCGTCCGTCTCGCCACGCTCGCGACGCTGCCTGGCAGGCGCGGCATCACTCTTTGGCGGGAAACGGGGGGAGTCGGGGGGAATTGGCGGGAATAAGGCTTTCATCTTTAAGGGGTGATCTGGCGATTCGTTGAATGACCGACATGCTCGCTGAATTCAAAAGGCATATATTAAATTGATTATTTCATTTAAGGGAATGATGTCGTTACACATTCAAACGGACCAACCAAAACTGTTCCTGTATCCGTTGCGGTACTCGAAAATTTGTCTTGCGTGCCTGCATGCCCCCTTTCCCCTTGGCCCTACGGCGGTGAGATCTGTCTGTCGCTCCGTATCGCCAAAACTGGCAACATGCGGTATTTTCGTTGGTGTCCCTGGCAATCTTCTCAACGCTGTGGCCGGTTATCGCAAGCCAAAATAGACAACATAACCTATTAAAAACGTCGCTCACTCTCACCAAAACTAAGCTAAATGGTTATCGTGGTTATCGCAAGGGCCTATCAAACCAGAGCGAAAGCCATCCTCCACGCCGAACCGTCCGACGACTGCGTCGGAAGTAACACAAAAATGATGCATCATCATCATGCCCACCTCCAATGACGAAACTGCCCCCCCCCCATTTTGCAACATAAATTCAACGAATTGGAATTGATTCAACGCATTCAGTCGTCTCTTTGCACAAAATGAGGGGGGTCCATAATCCATACGCACCGGAAAATCTGGAGAAAGAAAAAATTGCTCGCCGTCAACGAGTGGCCCTTCCCGAGAAACAAATACGGGAGAAGCACACTTTGGAGCTACTAATGAATGCTCAAAAAGGCCAGTGTAAGAAGGCGAAGGCTTCAACGGAGAAGAATCCTAAATTTGTACAGCGAGCAAAGAAAGCTGTCATCACTCGCAATGCAAACAAAGCGACAAGAGAGAAAGCTACACAAGAGGACGAAAACATCAGAGAAGAATCCATCCTTCCAGCAGCAACAAGCCAACAAGGATTGTTGGAGGGAACATTTTGGCCAACATCGTTGAAGATCTACATTGAGCTCCAAATCTTTCTGAAAGATAGAGTAAGGTTTGAGGAGAATGGTGCCCATCAGTTTGTTGGGAGATGGCCTGCTGAAATTGGAGGGCTAACGACCAACCCAGTTGCTGATCCCTACTACGGAATCGTCGGTCATAATGACTTTTAGATTTAAAGCTTTCTAGAGAACAGGGTTCAAAGAGAGAACACTAGGAACTCTCACCAGATAAAAGTGTTATAGCGCAGTAACCCGGACTTTGAACGGGTTCGGATTACGCACTTAAGGAGAAAGAGCTGATTAAATCAGGCCTTATCACTCTCACAACCTCAGTAAGACGCACTGAAACTGTATACCAATGACGACACGTCACCTGAAGCAAACGAAAGGCCTTGCCGAACGATACGGCAAGCTCGAATCAGGTACTTCGGACAGAAGGGTGTCCTACTCCGTGCACTGTCCGGCAATTGGTTTGAGATAGGGCTTTATAAGCACACTCTTATCCGTACCGTAGTACAAGAGCTGGCAGTACGTCGCCCACTGGCCTATCAACCAACGCAGTTTAGCGCGAATATTTAGAACCGCCTCTAAAACAGCGAGCAGCTATCTGTCCTGCGCTGAGTGGCTGCCGATGTTACGTCGGGCTTTAGTCACGAGGCACGCTGCTTTGCCAGGCAGATTGCTCTCCACTGTGACCCTCTTACCACAGCCAGGATACACTCTCCAATGTATACACTGAGCGCGTGGACGCTGTCGTCCCTGTCTAGTGTACACTCACACAAGAGAATGTACAGTCGACTAGGGGGTTTTATAAAGGAGGTTCCTTCTCCCGGTATGGACCGCACTGTGTAACGTACTGTCGTAAGGCAAGCAATCCAAATGCCACTCGGGGCTTGGGCCTGCACGTTCAGTACGGTACCAGTATGCAGGCTACCAATACCTGATGCCACTTTTGTTTAACGAGCTCTTCTCGAATCGGTGTGGTGCGCCTTCGAGCTCGGCCGTCCGTCGGCAGGTGGGAGAGAGTTGTTTCGCGGGTGTGCGGTTCGCGCGGCTACTCTATACTACAGTCGACAGACAAGCCGACAACACAGCAACCAACCGAAGTTTCGGCGAATCGGACAAAAGGGGCCTAACAACGCGTAAAAGCGCGGGAAAAGCAGTACTGGTAGGGAACCTACGGCGCCCTACGCAATCAACAAACCAGGAAAACACGCCGTCAACGACGACGACGACGACGATCGAGGGCTCCGGCGACGGGGCTCAGGTGGACTGATACAGGGCGTACCAGTCACAGGTAACAAACGATAAACGCAGTCTCAGCGGGGCGAAACTGCGACTGTTAATCTGACAAGAATCCGGCAGGGACTCTTAAGAAACGTGGCGGCGAACGCGACGACAATCAACAGATGTGGCGGCGCTTGCACAACAATGCTGACGATCCTCGACGATCGACCCGGGAGAACCAACAACAACTACAACTATGCCTCTCTACGCTAGAGGCGCTCGATATACTTAGCTTTGGGGGGAAATTGGGTGACAATACGTTCACGTAAGTGATTCTAAATATTGTGAGTTATCTACGTCTGCCGCCGACGGCGGTCACTCATCTTCGAGCATCACTCCTCGTTGCCATGCGCGGATGCGCGCGTCGTCCGACCACTCGGAGCGAAAGACTAACTTGACTAACACACTACTGACGTCACGCGCGGACCGTCCGTCCGTCGCTCGTCTACCTTATTTTCTATCATGCTGGGTGCCCAGCAGCCCCTTGTTACTCGTTGCTCGCGAGTTATGTCACGATTGTTGATCGCAAGAAAATTGTTGGACCCCATGCGCAGACTTTTGGTTGTAGTGCTTTTGCGATATGATTGGTCACAATATTGACGCAGCCACTTGGTCGTTTGAGTTGCAACTGATGCATCAGAAATGGCATGCAATGAGGGGAACATGAATTTGGCAATTTGTGCATTGCGTTCCGAGCGATACAGCCCATTCTCAGCTGCAAAAAAGCAAGCAAATGCATGGTAGAGGTCTGTCTCCAAGTCTGAATCCGGGGGATTGCTCCCAAAAGTAAGGGGTGTCTTCTTCAACACCTTGAGTTGACGCCACATGGTTTCAAAATGTTCAAAATTGGTGTCCCACACAAAGTCGTCGTACCATAGAAACTTGGGCTCGCCACCACAACCTACTCCATAGTAAGTCATCATAATGATGACTCACTTCTCAAAGTTCTGATTTGTTCTTGTTGCTTCCTTTATAATCATTGACATGATGGAGTGCAGGTCCCTTCCCTGCTTTGAACTCTAATTAGAATTGCTTCGTTCCTTGAAACGAACATACTCAGAGCGTACAACACGATACAGTGGTCGAGTATTTGCGTCCTGTGAGTCTGTGCTGTCCGAATATGGATGTGGCGTGGGATCATATTGGTCAACTGCGCGCGGATGCGCAATGGTCATCGGAACAACGAAATCAAGGATACGTAAGCCGACAATGGCACAATTCGTTTTAGTCTTGGTCTATCAAGGGTTGTCTTTAGCTTTAGGTTATACTATCATCGATACGAAAGGAGTAAGTCACACGGAACTTCGCACAGTTTATCAGACCCACGTGGCTTTGGGAGATTCTGAAGGTAGTAAAGGAATCGGCTCGATTTTAACCGAGAAAAAGGGAATAAGGCAATAAGGAGAGTAGGCAACGCCAGGGACTGATCACCCCGTACGGCACCCGAGACGTCCATTATCTGAGACGTAAAACTGCCTCGAGAGTGTGACCATTGTGTCAAATAATGCAACTCTTTGTGGGTAGGCTCGAGGAACAAAAAGGAAATAAGGAAAGGAAAACTCGGGCTCCGGCCCAGTATTTATTTACTCACACATTACTCTTCGGAATAAAGAGCGGAAAAACATGGTTGGCTTTACCGTGGCTCAGGCTAATGCCTACTTCACCGCCAATGGCGGTAACAACGTGGCCGACGTTGCTCGGCTACTTAACGATGTGCTTGGATTTAGTCGCTTGCAGGCTTACCAGGTCCATCGAGAGGGGATTGACAGTTTGGAGGACATGATTGGTTTCACCGAGAAGGAATGGAGTGAGATTGGCAACAACATGATTCCAAAACTTAACGCAATTGCCATCAAGAAGTTGCAGATTCTTGCCTTCTGGGTGCGCGATTTGAACTCTCGCGGTGCGGATTTGAATGCTGCTGATTTCACCCAGGAAGGTTATTCGGATGCCAAGAACAGGTACCAACTTGCTAAACAGGAGAAGGAAGCTGGGATTGATGACTCCGAAATTAAAATGCCCGGTAAGCTCAAGGCGGATAAGTGGACTGACTGGGAGAAGGATTTTGTGAATCATCTAGAAAGCATCAGGGGCGCAAGCAACGTCCCCCTGTCTTATGTTATTCGGGATGACGAGGACCCAGAAAGGGACCCAACCAAGCCATTTTGGAGTGCATCTCTTGAGGGCAGAGCATTTAAAAAGGATGCAGAGGTGGTATTCCGCAAGATTATGCAGTGCGTCATTGGCACCGATGCGTATCACTGGGTAAAAGGAAACGAAGGTAGGAAGGACGGCAGGATTACCATGAACGATCTTCGGGCCCATTACGACGGACCGGACATGAAGCAGCGCCGTATTGACCAAGCTCGCTACGCCATCGAGCACTTGCATTGGCGCAATGAGCAAAGCAAAAGTTTTGAATCGTACACTTCTGAATTGAAATCGGCCTTTGAAACCTTGAGGAAATACGGACGCCCCAAGACTGACGAGGAGCAGGTGGATATTCTGACGAAAGGGATCAACTCAAACGCCCCGGAAGTTAAGGCAACGATTGAACTCATCATGATGAATAGGGAAATGCGCACCAGTTTTGACAGGTGCAGTGCTACTCTCAGCGACACTCTTCGTCGTGCTCACCCCGCAATGTTTGACAGGGCTGGGGCGTACAGGCGTGGAGCTAACAGGAATATCTCGCAGACAAACAACGATAACCGTGGTGGCGGACGTGGTCGTGGTCGTGGAGGCAGAGATGGAAGAGGAGGCCGCGGTGGAGGTGGTCGCAATTCTTCTCACAGGATTCCAGGCGTTCCCAGATCGTATGCTGGGGTGGATCTAAGCGATCCTCACAGGTACATGACAGAAGAAGAATGGTGGCTGTTGACCCCAGCCATCAGACATGCTATTACCAATGACCCCGACCGCGCTCAAGCGGTAGAGAGGCGCAAGGCTCAGAGGACCCAAGGAGGAAGAAATTACACAGGTGGCCGCGGAGGGCGCGGTGGCCGCGGTGGCAGAAATGTTTCCGCAGCCACTTCTGACAATACTTCAAGTGTATCTGCTGAAGCGATAGAACAGGCGGTAGCACGAGGTGTTATGGCTGCAAGCAGCGGACAGGATGTCGCCTCAGCGGCACCACCTGCAAACTCAGGCGCCCAGCCTCCATGGATGGGGCATGGGGCCTACTCAAGAAACACAAGCATGGTGAAAATCCTTAGTCGCATGACTGGGAAGACTCACAGTCACACCATCTTTGATTTCCCCATTGGGGAATTTCGCACAAATGAAATTGACAGTCGTTCTGACAATCACTGTTTCGGAAAGAATTTCAGGCCCCTCGAATATACCGGGGAAATCGTCGATGTCTCACCCTTTAACCCAGGTTACGAACCCATTCGTGGCGTTCCCATGGTCACAGCTGCCACAGCAATTCAGCTTCCCGACACTGGCGAAACTGTTATTCTCGTACTTCCACAGGGTTTAGGTTTCTGGACGTCTATGGAAAATTCACTAATTAACCCATATCAGTGGCGTGCTTTTGGGCACTCTGTTTGCGACGACCCGACAGATCCTAACAGGCCATTGGGCGTCACGGCCATTGATGGCACTTTTATTCCGTTCAAAATGCGTGGGACAACTTGTTCTTTTGACAGTTTTTGTCCTTCTGACTCTGACCTTCGTGATTGTCGTCACATCCTTATGAACGACGATCTTTGGGATCCTTCTTCGGCCATTTTTGGGCTCTCGAAGGAGGAGGCAGAATACGATCGTCTTGCATATGGAGTAAACGTTGGAGCCAAGGGACAAGACCCTGGCGATCTTACACTTTCACAAATTTCTTCAATTTATTCAGGTAAAACTATGGTTCCTAAGTTGGTTTCGAAGGTTCAGATTGCTCGGACAGCGCAGGTTGAAGTCGCACCCATTGCGACAACTCGACACTCCCCCGTCAATCCCGAAACACTGGCTCAGAAATGGAGGATCGGATTGGAGGCAGCCAAGAAAACACTTCAGGTGACAACGCAAGTCGGTATAAGAACAGCAGTCCATCCCCTTCAAAGACGGTACCGCACAGACATTCTATCGGATTCCAGGAGGCGCTTACGCGCAAAGTTTTATTCGGATACAATGATCTCTAGCGTCAAATCGATCAGAGGTAACAAGTATGCTCAGGTGTTCAGCGGTGAGGGATACGTCAAGGTCTGCCCTATGGCGTCGAAGGCGGAGGCTGGAATGGCATTGCAGGAATTTCTTGACGACGTTGGAGTACCAGAGATAATGACAGTTGATGGTGCTCTGGAGCAGGTGGCTCCGGGCAGTGATTTTACTAAAACTGCTCGGAAGGTAAGAATGATGTTGCGTCAAACAGAACCCCACTCTCCCTGGCAGAACCGATGCGAGCGAGATATCGGGACATTGAGGCGCAAATGGAAAAACAGAGCAACAGCTCTAGGAGTACCAAGGCGAGTTTGGGACTACGGCATGGTCTGGGAGGCGGAAATAATGTCACGAACGGCATCAGGTCGCGACGGTAGGACAGGCATTGAACGTCTCACCGGGGACTCCATTGACATCTCGGAGTGGGTTGATTTCTCATTTTGGGACCGAGTTTGGTTTTGGGATCAACCTGGCGCGGATATTAACCCACAGCTCGGTAGGTTTGTGGGTGTCGCACACCGCATAGGTGGTGCACTTTGTGATTACGTCATGAGGGAAGATGGCGGAGTATTGGCTCGGACCACAGTCCAACATGTTACTGAGGAGGATTTCAGGAGCGACGATACTCGAAGACGAATTGACCGCTTTGACCAGAGGTTAAATGAATCACTCAGCGATGGCTTATATGTTGATAGGGACGAGGAAGGAAAGTTTGGTCAGCAGGATATTTTCATGGACGAACTTGAAGAACACGAGACGGTTCAGGCGGTCGAAGGCGAGGATATGCCCGGCATTGACGTGGAAGGACACGATATTGATTCACTGGATACGTTTATTGGCGCTGAGGTGATTTTGCCTGTTGGCAACGACTACGTTCGGGGGATCGTATCAAAAAGGGCAAAGGGACCTGACGGCAGGCCGGTCGGCACCTACAATCCTAACCCAATTTTAAACACCAGGGAATACGAGGTGCAGTTCCCCGATGGGACCACTTCTGAATACACTGCAAACATAATCGCCGAAAATCTCTTTTCACAGGTTGACGACGAAGGCCATCAGTTCTTTTACCTCAGGGAAATTCTCGACCACAGGTCTGACGGCAGGGCCATCAAGAGGGACAATGGCTACGTTACATCGAAGAATGGGAATCAAGTTCCCAAGATTACGACGGCAGGCTGGGACCTACACGTCGAATGGAAGGACGGGGCTACGACTTGGGTGGCTCTGAAGGATTTAAAGGAGTCCAACCCAGTCGAAGTCGCCGAGTATGCGGTAGGCAATGGCATCGCAGAGGAGCCCGCATTTAAATGGTGGGTCTCTGACGTGTTACGTCGAAGAAATATAATCATCAAAAAGGTAAAAAGTAGATACTGGAGGACGACGCATAAATATGGGATCAAGCTCCCGCACTCGGTAAAGGAGGCACTTGCAATTGACAGGGAAACCGGCACAACGCATTGGCATGATGCCATCATGAAAGAGATGAAGAATGTTCGACCCGCATTCCAAAGGAAGGATGATGTTACAATCGAGGAGGCAAGGTCCGGGAAGGCACTGGTAGGGTACCAGGAAATTGCATGTCACATGGTATTTGATATCAAACTTGATGGGAAATTTACTCGAAAGGCGCGGCTTGTTGCTGGCGGTCACACAACTGAGACCCCGGCATCCATCACATATTCTTCTGTTGTTTCCAGGGACAGTGTGCGAATCGCTTTCCTTGTTGCAGCATTGAACAATTTGGAAATATTGGCGGCAGACATTGGTAACGCGTACCTAAATGCAAATTGCAGGGAGAAGATCTGGACTATCGCAGGGCCAGAGTTCGGGACGGACGAGGGCTCCGTCATGCTCATCGTGAAGGCTTTATACGGTACGGCGATGAATTTATTCAACAAGTTGCGTTTGCTATTCGCTTAACACTTTTATTCAGGATTAAAATCAAGCGGTGCGGCGTGGCGGAATCATCTCCGCTCAAGTTTGGTGGATTTGGGTTGGAAGGACTCCAAGGCAGATCCGGACGTCTACATCAGGCCACAAGTGAAGCCCGATGGGACTAAATACTACGAGTACCTACTGGTATATGTGGACGATATTATGTGCATATCACATGAACCCGAGGTAACGATGAAGGCTATTGCAGGTTTGTATCGTTTGAAAAACGATGAAGTTGCTCCACCGGACAGATATCTAGGAGCAAACGTTGGGAAATATCAGCTACCGGACGGTCGCCGGGTTTGGTCTATCTCCGCTAACGACTACGTAAAGAGTGCGGTGAAGAACCTCCGCGAAACTTTAAAATCAGAGGGACGGGACCTACCAATGAAGGATGCCGAAAGGCCGTTCCCGAAATCATATCGGCCAGAATTGGACGTGAGCCCAATGTTAGACGACGAGATGGCAAATCGGTATATGCATTTGATTGGAGTTTTGAGATGGGCTTGTGAACTTGGACGAATTGACATGCTGGCAGAAGTGGCATCATTGGCAACTCACCTTTGTGCTCCACGAATTGGACACTTGGAAACTGTTTACAAAATATTTGCTTATCTACAGAAACATGAGAGGTCAACGATGGTGTTCGACGACTTGCAAATTGAGATTGACGAAAGCTTATTCGTACCGGTTGATTGGAAGGATTTTTATGATGTGGAAAGTGAGGAACTACCGCCAAACATGCCAACACCAAGGGGGAATACTGTTCGGATCGTGATCTATGTGGATGCTAACCATGCAGGAAATGTTCTAACAAGGCGGTCGCAGTCAGGGATATTGATATTTGTTAATAACGCGCCGATCATGTGGCTGTCAAAGAAACAAAATACAGTGGAAGCGGCAACCTTCGGGAGCGAATTCAACGCCATGCGCGTTGCGGTTGAGATGAATAAGGGATTACGCTACAAGTTGCGGATGTTTGGTATTCCAATTGAGGGACCGACAAGTATCTTTTGCGATAATGAGAGCGTGGTGAAGAATACATCTCTACCACACTCGACTCTACAGAAGAAGCATCACTCGATATCTTATCACTTTGTCAGGGAAGAGGCTGCTCGCGGCGCGATCAGGATTGCAAAGATCGATGGTAAACACAACCTTGCGGATTTGTTCACAAAGACAACTATTCCAACAGACGACCGAAAGAGGTTATTGCAGGAAGTATTATATTTCGGAAAGCCGACGAGTTCAGCGGAGGAGAGCGAGGAAAAGGACAAGAAGATTGGGACGGCGTAGGTTTCCGCAACGTGGCGGTACCTCCTGGCATTGCGTCGAATACAAACCAGGTACTATTACCCAATTCGGAGGTTGATAGCTAGCTACTTCGGAGCTGCGCTATCAAAGGGACTGTCCGAATATGGATGTGGCGTGGGATCATATTGGTCAACTGCGCGCGGATGCGCAATGGTCATCGGAACAACGAAATCAAGGATACGTAAGCCGACAATGGCACAATTCGTTTTAGTCTTGGTCTATCAAGGGTTGTCTTTAGCTTTAGGTTATACTATCATCGATACGAAAGGAGTAAGTCACACGGAACTTCGCACAGTGCCCTTGTCAAACTGACTTCGTTTTGCAATGTTTTGGAGCCGGTCCACAACGTCTTTGGACCATTCTTCATCATTCCAGGCCTCGTGACTTGGAAACTTTGCTTTGAGGGCCTCTCGTACATTCCCCCAGTACTTTGCCTTGGACGAGGCCTCCAAGAATTTTCCACTTGTATTGTTCTGTAGAATCTTTGATTCAGCATACCACTCCCCAAATGATTCTAGAAGAAGAATTTGCATGTTATCAGCTTCGACGTATACTTCAGTGATGTCATCCAGACGTGGGTCACCACGTTCCTCTTGGAATCGATTGAAGGATGCGATGCCAGAATTACGCAGAGCCTTGGTTGCTGCCTTTGCACGACCAAACATCGTCTTGCGTAGGCTAACACCACTGTTCGTTGCAAGGTTGAGCTGAGTAGACATGATGATGATGGTAGGTGAAAAACAATGATGGATGGAGACTTAGTAGTACAGTACTTGCAGCCGACCTGTGAGCAATGACAATGACGACGAGTCGAGTCTTATTGCATCCACAATTTTGTCGCCGACACGATTCATAGGTGAGCACATGATTACAGTACATACCTAGTACATACCCCGAAAGTTGCACGAAACTTGTACGAAACTTGCCTCATTTAGGGCGGAAAGTGCGTTCCCTGCGTTCCGAACGCACGGTTAAGAACGGTTAAGAACAAGTAGCGTGGTAGGGGGGGGGGGGGGGCGTGGTACGCGTGGAAGGCAGAAGCTGGTTTTAGCGAAGGGGGAATAATTGAGGGGAAATTACGTAGCGGAATGGCGATGGAACACGATGTGGGTAAAGATGGAAGTGGGATGGCTCGCAGCAAGAGGATTATGATTCGGGAGGTGGCAACACTTGGTATTGATATTGCACTAGGTTAGGATTCAACGTGTCCGTTGAGGAAGGTTCGCAGCGAGAGGATGAATAGTTGATGTGGAAGGTTGCGGTGGAAGCATTGATGTGAAATTAGTGCATCCTATTTGGAGCACCAAACCAACGCGTGTGGCGTACCTTGGGAGGTCGTTCGTGATGCGGGAGGATAGTATCGCATCGTATTCAGATCGTATTAGAGTAAGGAAAATTAGAGTATGTCTATTTAGAGCAATTATTCAACGCTGTCCATCTGCGAATCTGTGAATCGGTAAAGGGATCGTTGTTCAATCTCACTCTGGCTGATAGTTTCTTGGTTAGTGAAGTAGCCCAAACCCATAGTAACGTTGTAGGATACGCTTCCGTCGCTTGAGCGGACGAAGTCCGTCACACGGCCCAAGGAAGTTTTCAAAAACTCGCCAGCCCAGTCGCGACGCACGACGAGGCGATCCAAGAAATCCACTGGATGCTCGTCAGAGTTTTCTTTTGACTGCAAGATAATCTCATGCCCTCTTTCAATAGATGAAATTGCACGAATGATACCATTTGAAGTCATTCTTGCGTTAGGAGGTGGGGTATTTTCATGCGATAAGCGAATAAACGCAGCGCCAAAGTGTGCACCCGGTGGGAAATGCAGAGTGGTTAGAGGCAAAAGGGTTTGGAGAGATGCGGCGAGCACTGGAGGGGGGGTCCCCATAGATGTCGAGGAGGAGGCATTCGTGGAGTGGGGTGAGGAAGAAGAGGCCAAGCGTTTGGAGTTCGAACGTAGAGGTAACCGGCTTAGTGACTGACAAGAATCCGTAGGGACTCTGAGAAATGCGACGGCAAACGCGACGACAATCAACAGATGTGGCGGCGCTTGCTCAACAATGCTGACGATTCTCCACGTTCGACGCAGGAGAACCAACAACAACTACAACTATGCCTCTCTACGCTAGAGGCGCTCGGTATACTTAGCTTTTGGGGGTAAATGGGTGACAACACGGTCACGTAAGTGATTCCTATATTGTGAGTTATCTACGTCTGCCGCCGACGGCGGTCACTCATCTTCGAGCATCATTCCTCGTTGTCATGCGCGCCTGCGCGCGTCGTCCGACCACTCGGAGCGAAAGACTAACTTGACTAACACACTACTGACGTCATGCGCGGACCGTCCGTCCGTCGCTCGTCTACCTTATTTTCTATCACTCCCCTCTTTCGCGCTCGGGGTGGTGCCCTCCTTTCCGTCTTCCTCCAAATCCTCTTCCTCTTCTTCTTCTCCCTCAAATTCTACTTCTCCCATATTGGCGACGTCACCAGCGAAGAACATAAGTGGCTTGAGCTGTGCCCAGATCTGCTGGTATCCCCAATGCTTTGAGAGGATGTCAGCGGGGTTCTCTGGCCCAGGCATGTGGTAAAAGCCAACTATGCCCGCTGCAATAGCCTCGCGAACGCGATGGAAGCTAAGTGCAGTGTGCCGCTTATGTAACTTGGCATGGGGCTTAGCAGAGCTGTTCACCACTGACTCGTTGTCACCGAACATGTAGCTCTTACCAAGGATTGGGACACCTAAATAACGCAGCGTGTTACGTAGGTCCATTACTTGTTCTACACATGTTCTCGCGGCAACGAACTCCGATCCGTAGGTCGCTGTCTCGACGGTCGCCTGGCGTTTGGAGAACCAGTCGATCGGAGTGGCGTTAAGGAAGTGGAGTATCCCAGTGACCGAACGACCAGTTAGCATGTCGTGGTACAAGTTCGCGTCTACATAGTGGGACAATAGTACGTAGTTCCCGAGGGGGTCGGGGGCGTCGTAGGGGATCATCTCTTCGATGTCTCCGTAGACGGACGTCGTCCAATCGTACTCTACCTCTGGTATTCCTGAGTAGTCGGGCATATGTGTGCGGATACGGATGCACGCGTCGGACATGTTCGCGAGGTACGCGACGACACGCTTCGCCCTATCCAAATGCCCGATCCGAGGAAGCGCATGGAAGCGCGACAGGGTCATAACGGCCGTCGTAACGTCGATGCGTCCGAGGGACACGGCCCACTGTAGAGAACCTACGACAGACTGGTAGTCTTTAGTTTCCTTATCGTTACATAGGCGCGTAGTGTCGAGCTCCGGATGGTCATTCTTCTTCTCAAGCGGGGAACGTACACGACGCTTCGGCATGTGCCCGAAGAGGTCCTTGTACGTGTCAACCATACGCGAGATGTACTTCTTGGGCTTGAGGCACAGTATGCCATCGGAATCGCGGACAAAATCGCATCCAAGGTGAAAACTTATGGGCCCGGTTCCCTTCAACTTGAACTTGTAGGTCTCCATTAGTCGTTCAGTGAAGGACTTAGGGTCCAGCATCGCCATCGTGAGGTCGTCTACATATACTCCTATGTACTCGTAGACGTCACCGTTCTTCCGCATCCATATGTCCGGTTCCGCCTTACATGGAAAGAACCCTTCGTTTCGGAGACACTCGGCGAATCTTTCGTGCCATCGTAATCCGCTGGTCCTGAGTCCATATAAGGCCTTCTTGATGACCAATATATGCCCTTCAACTTCGGGCCCGAATTCGGGTCCCGCTAGAATACAGACACGTTCTTTGGTCTTGGCCTCTAAGTAAGCATGACCTATGTCAGTAGCCCAAAGTTGAAGTCCGTTGAGTTCGGAGAGAAACGTGATCATACGAATCCCTCTCAACGAAACCACTCCAGAGTACACACTATCCACAGGTATGTCCGTCAGGTGTCCGTCGGCGACGAGCCGGGCCTTGTGCCGTCCGTCGTGCTTCACGTCGAAGACGAGATGTACACGAATCTTCTTATAACCGGTCGGTACGATCCTACCTACGTCCTGGAAGGTCTGGTATTCGTCCAACTGTGCGAGCTCTAATTTAGTAGCGTCTGCCCACTTCGAGTTCCGGTTCATCTTGTCGAGCCAGACGGCTTCCTTGTAGTTCCGTGGGATCTGGAATCCGTACTTATACTTAGGGGCGTTGTTGAACGAACGGAGTTTCGCCTGATTCGCCATGCGGTAGAGCTTCTTCTGCCGCTTGGCGAGGTTGCGGAAACGCTTCCAACCGGGTAACTCTAGTAGGTTATTCTTAATACCGTACTCTACTAGGGGAATCGGGTCGTCCGCAGCCATCGTCGTAAGGGGTTCGCTAGTGATCTCCCCGTTCTCCCATTCGACCATGACGTTGTACATAGAGCCCTTGTACCTTGGGTCGCTCGCGGTGAGAGGTCCCTCGTGCGATACAATACCCTTGTACTTCCAGAGAACATTCCCTTCGAGCTCTCGCTCAATGTGCGAAATGACCTGGTCATACGTCATCAGCTCCTCCTTTTCTGATTGGCCGATGCGAAGCTTGAACATGACCGGCTTCTGCTGTTCGTGCTCGAGGTCGTAGTGATGGCGGTCGATGGAGTCGACGACTTCGGTGACGGTCGCCCGATGGACCTCCCCGTTCTCGTCCTTGTCGAGCAGGAACGACCGTCCGATAAAGTCCGTGTAGTCGATAAGTGACAGGGACGGCTTCGCGGCGTCGACCTCGACGGTGTGGCCGTCGTCAGTGCCACGGTCGGACTCATCCGACCTAGATCTAACTACTTGCTCTGGTCCCCTAGCCGCGTCGTCGGCGCGTATATTGGGGGCTAGAGGGTCTTCAGCAGATCTAACTAAGGATCTATCAATTACCTTTAGAGTATCGTCCGTTAGTATACGATACGTCATGGCGTGTCCTACATTGTCCGCGATTCCCACGAATCGTCCACGGGCCTCCCGGCTCTCGGACGGGAAGGCAGGCTCGTTCACGGCATAGTAGACGGGCTCGTATTAGCGGAAGCGCAGGAGCGGGCTAATGTCAGGGGTGACTCCTGTGAGCAGGCGCATCGGGATGTTCCAGCCGTGCCCCTTACACGCCGTGTGGTTGAGGACGAAGCAGACATACGTGAGCGCCAGTAGCCAACAGTACGCCGGCGCGCCGGTCCTGTCCAATACCGTGTTGGTCAGCCGCTTGACGGTTTGGTACCTACGCTCGGCCGCGTTCTGCTGCTGCTGGTGCGGTTCGCTCTGCCAGTCCTGCATGCATACGGCTCTAAGTATGTCTTTAACGCCCTGACTAGTCTCTAAGTTAGCTGAGTCACTAATCAGTTTGGTCGGCGCGCCGCGAATACGGATGATGTCCGCGAGAACCTTCTTGAACTGTCGTTCGTTGCGAAGCGGGAACACATCACATACGCCCGTGTGAACGCCGACGAAGAACTGTGCCTGTGTGGCGCCATTATCAACAGCTGGCGTGTCGGAGTAGACAGTGTCCGTTGCCACTGGTTCTTCGCGTCTACGTACATTCAAAGCGGGGAACGGAGATTTAAAAGTACGCTTTAAATGTGTACCTACCGGCATTCGGGCATACTGGGTTGAGTTCCGGAAGGTATGTTTAACGACCTCGGAAGGCAACCAAGCGAAGAGGGGCCTTTTGCTCTCATAGTCGGGTTCTTCGGGCTTCACAGCGCGACCACCGGACTTATTGACTTCAACGTCTGGGTCGCCAGTGCCCGGGTGCGGGGATTTCGCGGCTTCGGGTTCGGGATCCCCAGGGTTCTCGGAGTCGTCGAAAGGTTCATGTGTATCGACGTACATGAGATGGTCTGGAAGAGGTGCCTTGTCTATGACGGTGTAGTCACGGTAGAGGTTGGCTGCCGATACTACATAACGGTTGGAGAACTCCCGTAGCAGGGCGTCCTCGTGGAGTATAGCAGTTGAGATAACGTAATAGTCTTCATCTACGTAGTTACCATACTCGTCGAAACCGTCGTGGATGGCATGCTCGGCCGCCGTTGACTTCACACATGGACGCGTGTCGTCCGGGTCCTCCCCGTCATCGTCTAGGACGGTGGGGTCCCAGTCGACGTCACTAGTCATGATAACATGTGGGAGCGTGGCCAGCTCGGTATCACTGGGCGGGCGCAGGTGGACGTACGGCAGACCGTTGTGTAGACTAATCGGAATGGCGTATCCATCTACAGTAGTAATACGTTGCTTGATACCAGAAACTTTAGAGGACTTATCGTCTACCTGTTGCTTGTAGGCCTCCATCTGTACGGCGGACAGAATACTAGGTCCTCTGTTGATGTGCGCGTACTGATGGAAGATACCTATGACCTCCCCGTCGGTGGTACTAAGGACACCAGCGGCGGTAACTACAGGTATGTCGACTAGTTGGTGCTTACCCATGCCTTCTACCTTGACAGATCGGTACGGCTGTATGTGTATGACGCGCATGTCATTCCCTGCTATGCCGCCATTAGCACCGCGGTCGACCAGTGCTTGTCCGTTGGTCTTCCGTTGAACCTTAGAAACAGTATAGGTAATCTCGCAAGTAATAACCTTACGACTACTATTACTAGGGCGTGCCTTGCTTGGGGACATCATGTTAGCGAGGTTGGCAGGCGACTTCGGCTTCTTCTGTTGGATAGACATAGCCGTTACCATGTCGTCAGTCTGCTCGTCTTCCGCTGCCGCAATATCATCAGTATCATCATCGCTCCCCGTATTGCTAGGCGGATACGACGAGGCATACATGGCGGTGCGCGGGGTGGGCGGGCGGGACGCGCGCCCTGGGGTACGACTGGACCCGGACCCACGACTCGCGGCTGATTGGTTGGCGATAATCACCTCCTTGTCAGCGTCTGTCAGTGTGTCCCATGCGCGCTGTCCGTCGGGCGAAAGTGCGTGCCACGTGGAAGCCTGGAGGCGCGCCTGGTAGGCCTGATAACGCTGGAGCTCAGTAATCAGAGTGTTGATCGAGACCTTAAAGGCCTCGAAGGCAGGCGCGTCGTCGGCGACGTCGTAGACCTCCCCGTAGATAGGCTCGGGGTCGTCGTAGGCGACATCCGTGGCGTAGACGCGTGCAGTACGACGCTTGCCGGCGGCGCGGTGTCCGTGCGTGGCACGTTCCTGGTCATACTGCTCACAGGCGGCGAGCAGGAGCTGATTAAGGCGTGGTACGCCCTCTACGGCGCACTGGAGCAGGTTGACGGCGAGGTGTTCGGGCATGCGCATGTCGAGCGGCGAGAGACGCTGGTAGTCCTCGTAGCGAGCGTGCCAGTACAGGACGAACGTGTGCGTGGTATCGGGCCAATCAGCAGTCAGCCTGGTGGCTGATAACCATTTCATCAGCGCATTGGCCTGCTTGCGTGCCGCGACAGACGTGGTCGCTTCCTTCTTCAAGTCTAGGTACAGAAGGCGGGCGGAGGAACGTTCGCCATACTTAGTAATTAGGGTTCTACCATAATTAGTAAGTACACAGTTATTCAGTACAGCCATGACGTAGACCTCTTGCTCCTTGAAGAGTGCACGGTCTTCGTCAGTGACAGGGCGGATATGGTCACGGTCATCCGCGATGACGTTGTAAACGCCTTGGGCCCGGGCATGTATCTGCATCTGCCGGTCCCAGTCTTGGAAGTTCTCTACTAGCTTCAACTTAGGGTACACGTTCATGCCACGCTTCATGCCACGCTGAAAGTTAACTACGGAGGCGTAATATGCGCGGGCACGTGCATTCGAGTCATTTGGAGGGTGCATCGCCCTCTGTGCCATCTCGTGTGCATTGTTACCCCAATAAACGTAAGCGGGGGAAGCAAGCCAGTCCCCGTACTCGAGTGGGGGCGTCGCCAGCCAGGCGGCGTTAGTCATGTGTGCACCGTCGGCCATCTTGTGGACGGCAAAACCCTTCGCTCGCATTAAGCGATTAATATCAACGAGCTTAGGTAAGTGTACAACCCCATTCCCGTCGATGAAGGACAGGTTCGCAAAGTCGTTTCTGCATAGGGCGAACAGGTCGGCGAGGGAACAGATGCCCTGTTCCTCGAGTGCACGGTACACCCAATGGTTAGGCTTAATTCCGATAATACCCATGACGTGGTCATACGCCGCTCGGCTGCGCGACGTGACGTTGGGATGATGCGGTGACGTGGTACTGGGTGCAGTGCTGCTGGCGCTACGTGGCGTTCCAGCGGGGCTGACGTCGGTGTCGATGCCCACCTGCATACCAGTGAATGACGTCTCAATCCCGGATGGGTCCTCCAACTGGAGCTGCAACGAAGCCATGCCGGCGGTGGAATCGTCAGTCATAATGACTCTTTAGATTTATAGCTTTCTAGAGAACAGGTTCGAAGAGAGAACACTAGGAACTCTCACCAGATAAAAGTGTTATAGCGCAGTAACCCGGACGTTGAACGGGTTCGGATTACGCACTTAAGGAGAAAGAGCTGATTAAATCAGGCCTTATCACTCTCACAACCTCAGTAAGACGCACTGAAACTGTATACCAATGACGACACGTCACCTGAAGCAAACGAAAGGCCTTGCCGAACGATACGGCAAGCTCGAATCAGGTACTTCGGACAGAAGGGTGTCCTACTCCGTGCACTGTCCGGCAATTGGTTTGAGATAGGGCTTTATAAGCACACTCTTATCCGTACCGTAGTACAAGAGCTGGCAGTACGTCGCCCACTGGCCTATCAACCAACGCAGTTTAGCGCGAATATTTAGAACCGCCTCTAAAACAGCGAGCAGCTATCTGTCCTGCGCTGAGTGGCTGCCGATGTTACGTCGGGCTTTAGTCACGAGGCACGCTGCTTTGCCAGGCAGATCGCTCTCCACTGTGACCCTCTTACCACAGCCAGGATACACTCTCCAATGTATACACTGAGCGCGTGGACGCTGTCGTCCCTGTCTAGTGTACACTCACACAAGAGAATGTACAGTCGACTAGGGGGTTTTATAAAGGAGGTTCCTTCTCCCGGTATGGACCGCACTGTGTAACGTACTGTCGTAAGGCAAGCAATCCAAATGCCACTCGGGGCTTGGGCCTGCACGTTCAGTACGGTACCAGTATGCAGGCTACTAATACCTGATGCCACTTTGTTTAACGAGCTCTTCTCGAATCGGTGTGGTGCGCCTTCGAGCTCGGCCGTCCGTCGGCAGGTGGGAGAGAGTTGTTTCGCGGGTGTGCGGTTCGCGCGGCTACTCTATACTACAGTCGACAGACAAGCCGACAACACAGCAACCAACCGAAGTTTCGGCGAATCGGACAAAAGGGGCCTAACAACGCGTAAAAGCGCGGGAAAAGCAGTACTGGTAGGGAACCTACGGCGCCCTACGCAATCAACAAACCAGGAAAACACGCCGTCGACGACGACGACGATGACGATCGGGGGGGCTCCGGCGACGGGGCTCAGGTGGACTGATACAGGGCGTACCAGTCACAGGTAACAAACGATAAACGCAGTCTCAGCGGGGCGAAACTGCGACTGTTAATCTGACAAGAATCCGTAGGGACTCTATGAAACGCGACGGCAAACGCGACGACAATCAACAGATGTGGCGGCGCTTGCTCAACAATGCTGACGATCCTCCTCGTTCGACGCAGGAGAACCAACAACAACTACAACTATGCCTCTCTACGCTAGAGGCGCTCGGTATACTTAGCTTTTGGGGGTAAATGGGTGACAACACGGTCACGTAAGTGATTCCTATATTGTGAGTTATCTACGTCTGCCGCCGACGGCGGTCACTCATCTTCGAGCATCATTCCTCGTTGTCATGCGCGCCTGCGCGCGTCGTCCGACCACTCGGAGCGAAAGACTAACTTGACTAACACACTACTGACGTCATGCGCGGACCGTCCGTCCGTCGCTCGTCTACCTTATTTTCTATCAGTCGTCGCAATGCATTAGTGGCGCTTTGTAAGAGGACAAAGCAACTGTAATCCAGGGAATTTGATAGTCATAGACTGCGTATACCATCATTGTTGTTCTTGGGTCGAAAATGGAATGAAGAAGATGTGACAATGGATTACGATCATGCGGAACCGCGTGTATGAGCTCGAGTACTCCGTACGGAATTTTTCGAGGCACTACCAATTTATCCTGTAGCTGATCATTTTCGAGTGTGCTACGCGCAATGAATGGTGGATTCTGAGGTTGTTCGATGGTGTTCGCGTCCGTTTGTGTTTGTGTCCGTTTGCGTCTATGAACAGAACAACCGCATTTTTTTCGCCACTAGAAGAGTTAACTTGAACTCATCATGTGCGTTGATAGTGCGTGATTTCGACTTCGACAATCCTTTGAAATAGCGTGTTGACCAATGGCAAGGAAAGTACAAACCAAACGGGCTATGTACAAGGAGGCATTTTACTACTGGTATTTCTTATACTACGGTGTTCCCCCCTAAAAACTTATTCTTCTGGCCAATCAAAATGCGAGGATTGGGACGAACGTTGGTTCGGCATATCTGGACCACTACCGATCTCGTTACGCCTATTTCCGGCCGAAATTGATTTAACGCGTGCGAAACCCTTGGCACCGTTTTCTAGGCCCAAAGCGAAACATTCTAACATTGATTCTCTCTGGTATTGCCCTGCCCCTGTGATAGCCATTATTGGCGCGTTGCAGTACAAGATCTCGGAAAGCACGGCGAGCGAGAGCAGCGGCGCGTAATCTAGTAGCAACGGCGGTGAAGAGGTGCGTTGATAGTGCGTGATTTCGACTTTGACTTCGACAATACTTTGAAATAGCGTGTTGACCAATGGCTATAGGCATGTACCTCACTAACGCACGTGGGCGGCGGCAAAGGCGAGGGCATCCTACTGGCATAGTACAGGACTGCATCACTAACGCACGCGGGGCGGCGGCAAAGGCGAGGGCGTCCTACTGGCATAGTACAGGACTGCATCACTAACGCGTGCGGGCATCCTATTGTCATAGTACAGGACTGCATCACTAATGCGCACGGGCGGCCGCAAAGGCAAGGGTGTCCTACTGGCATAGTACAAAACTGCAGGATCTGAAGATTTCGGTACTAGCGGATCATCTTGAAAAACTTTTATTGTTGGCATACAGTTTGGTGATAATCGACAAATACATCCTTATGGAGCCAGTCATAATTTTGATCATGACAAAAACTAGAAGCCAAACAAAACGCCAAACCTCCTATTAAGTAAAGGGAAACGTAAACAATACATCCCTAAAAGTGCATTTATCCAACTGTATCAGATTGTACCCAGTTATACAAATATGCTGAGAATAAGGTGGGCGGAAGTGATATCAATGTTGCTGGTAGCAAGTTTATTTTACAAGGACCTAAATTGCTGGATGATAAGCAAGGCAAAGATGGGAGGAGAGCTCCACCAAAGTGGGCAGTAAATAAGCTCAATTTGAAAGAAAAACTGATTCCAATTGGTAATCCCTCTTTTGACTGGAAATCTTTGTTGGAGTATTTCATCAAACCAGAGTTATTGAAGAAAAAGTGGCTTCCTTGGAAATAATGTGGGATTCTGCCTCTTTTGAAAGGAGTTACCTCAGACTGTTTGAATAAGAATTAAGTCGTTCAAAATACCATAGAGAATCACACATTTTAGCTGTCATGTATTAACCTTGCTATATCGCAACGTTTCTTAGGGGACAAGAAGAGTTAATCAAGAATGTGAGATCTAAAGACCAATGGCTACAAATTTTGAACCAGATTTGTCCTTTACTACTCCTCAAAGTCAGGTTGCTAGTATTAGCACAGTGGCAAAACTATGGTTTGGCAACAATGGCCTTTTGCTGTAGGTCTGAAAGAAAAACAGTTGACAATAGTCTATTCTTGTAGGTGAATATCCTATTGAATGAATTTGGCTATATTACTTAAGATATATGGAGTCAAGCATAGGTATTAAACCAGATCAGCACCATTGTCATTGCTTTCATCATCATCGTCATCGTCCTCATGAGGATTGACATTGTTGTTATGGTTGTTGTTATTACCATCAACTTGTATTTGGCGTCTTTGATTGTGTGCAGAAGGGGTGTATCCAATGCGTAGGGAAGAGAAAGCCTCGGATAGAATTAGCTCATCACCTGCGGAGGGATAAAGATATGATAACCGAACTGTAACATCAGTGTTCACCACTTTTTCCTTTTCATTTGCAGCATCAGCAACTTCTCCAAGTTTGAACCATCCAACAATAGTCCAGCCTCCATGGTTGTTAATGTATTGCACCATGTCAGATATTTTGGAACGGTGTGTTCTTTTGACAGCAAGCATTTCATCGTCAATTTCAAAGATTGAGACGTACTCATCAAAATTGTGGAAGAAAATTTTTGTAGTCTGAAGAGAACGAAAGCCACTGGTGGTGTAGGAATCACCGAATCCAAAGTTGGGCAGAATGGGAAACTCAATATCAAAGGAATAGACAAAAGCTTTGTCCGGTCCATTGTGCAAGCAAGTGCACTCACCCCGAGGTTTTTGCCTATCACATTGCATACCACTGCATGAAACATCAAATGGCATTGTTGGACGGTGAAGATGAATACTTTGATTCTTTAAGACAAAATAATTTGTCTCGGCAGGCACAGTAGGCAGGCGCATCTTGGAAGAAGTACTTCTCGTAGACTCTTCCGTGAGCTTGAGAGGAATGAGGGTACGATCCTTGAAATTAACAATAGGAAGAGTTTTTCCAATGCTTTATGTTGTTAGGTTTGGTTCAAACAGATAGAAATCTTTGCCAACAAAAGTTGTTCCATGTAAGTGTCTCAGAAGATTTGTTGTTTCTTGAACATTTTGTGTCATTATGGCACAACAATGAGGCGGATTAGATAGATCGGCACAAAGGGAGAAACGATTATAGCTCTTCACTGTTTGAGTTGTTTTCATTCTTTTGTTGCCAGTAGTTGCGTAATTGTTGATAGTTGCATTTCTGCTGCTTCCACCCATTGTGCAGGACAGAATCTTCAGATGCAATACCTTATCCTCTAGTGCATTTGCATGATCTCTGTTCTGAAAATACACAAGAGGCACAATTTTTGTCTGAGGGCTCAGCACTTCTCCAGGTCCCTCCTCTGGAACTAAATTCAAATCTACAAAAGATGTTGCCATTGTTCTGTATTGCAAATTATGACAGCTGCAGTAACAACTTTGTCAGCATGATATGGGCCAAGATTATGAAAAAAATTGTTTTTATTGCGTTTGAATTCAAAGTATAATCCGATTGTGGCTGTTGCATTCTTGTGGCTGGAGATCAGAATGATAGGTGCCAATGACCCACATTGTGTGGAAGAGCTTTGGCAAAGTTGTTGGCAAGTTGTTGCAGTCGTGGTTGCTTCTGTTATGTTGGCAGTTTGGTTTCTTGATTCGCATTAGTCGATTTGTTCTTTAGAATTCTCGGATCCATGTTATGGAACGAAATGATTGTGGTAGGAGAGAAGGGCTAGGGATTGCCTCAGAGCGCATGGCATTGGTCGTTTTTGAAGAACACGTGGCTAAAAAGGAGGGAGCGTTAAAGAGCAGGAAGGGGGAAAGGGGGAGTCTCCAGGTCGCAGTATAGTACTCGTTTCTGCCGGATTTTGTTATGGACCTCTTCGTGTCCTTCGCTGTTGCGAAGTAAGCATATGCTCCTTACTGCGCCATTCTGCTTTGGATTCTAACCGTACGCAGTGGCCACGAGTTTTGAATGGCAGCTTCTGTAGTAATAACAAGACATCTGGCTAATGAGGTACTCCCATCTTAAGAATTGTAATTATGTATATTCATATAGTTGTAAATATTAGTATATATTGCATTGTTCAATTGTTGATATTCTCACAATAACCCAATTCATTCATTGCAATGGCTGGAAACGGTTGCGAAAAAAGCGCATTCACTAGTTTCTCATTCAAGGAATAGAATTGCTTGTGTAAGTGACGGGTTTGGACCATCAGCTTTGTAATTTGGAGTACATCCTCATCATGAAGAAACCAATCAAGAGCAGAAGGCACAGGTGGAGTTTGATCAAAGTCTGGTGGAACAGTGATGAAATGATCTGAGTTACTACTCGTCATTTGTTCGCCGTATGAATTCTGGTAAGGGTGACTCTTTCGCCAATTATTAAGGAAAGTGGCAACACACTGAGCCATTTGGTTGCACTGATGACTGGTGAAACCCATAGGTTGGAAACAAACAATATAACATTTCTTGTATTGAGTTTTGCCCTGTGTAGTTTTGTAAATAGGAACATTATCTTGTTTGGAAACTCTTCTCGGTGCAACTGCAATTACTGGTACTTCTTTCAAAAGGGATGATCGTTCCTCATTAGGCTGATCAGTAGAAGTAATTAATTTGATCAAAGGATGAAGGAAAGCTTCATCATTGCCCTGATTAACTTCAATTAGAGCAATAAGATTTGAAGAAGTCCGGATAACAGAAACTTCTGCACCCAATGACATGAAGTTTTTGGGTACAATGTTCTAACGGAATATTTGTGACCACTGCATAAAGGGCACCACCCTGTTATCTTCTGCGGTTGATTTGAATCTTTTGTCAGGAATGGGAGTAACAACGTTACTCTCTACATCAGCAGTATTGCTTTTTGAAGCATCTTGTGAAAGTCGAGGGTCAAGATGATCCTGGTTATGATCAAAATCAGCCATGATTAAACGTTTCATGATTTCTTTTTATGACCTGAAGGAAATGGTATGCTATGAGTGGTGTTTTCTTATCTGATGACTTTCTACATTGAAAGAAAAACAATTTTTTATGACTTTAGTTACTGGCAAAACTATACAACATCATCATAAAAATGCTACTAACTTAGCTTTGCTATGCTGAACACAAATTTATGTCAATGCTTACGCTATAGAACAAACAGGCATAGAATTATATTGTTATCTACTTTTTGCAGCAGCGCTTTTTTCCACTGAGTGGAAAAAAGGCGCTTTCATTAATCTCATGCCAAGAATCTAATCACTTTCAGAAAATGTTCATTTCAATTATTTGGATACAACATTTATGCTTTAGTAGTATTTTTGGGATACTAACACGTTTTCATCTTTTTTTCAGCTGTGCGTTCAATAAACTTGAGAACTCTAGGGGCATTTCTGTTGGCAGAATGGACTTCATTTCCTTGTTCGTTACAACCTTTCTTTGTGTTCTTAATCAACATCAATTGATCTTCTTTTAGTATTGGTTGGGCGATCAGGAGGTTGACCATTTTGATGGTTGAAAGAAGGCGTGGAATAGTTGGGGTCACAACCACTGCAATGGGTTCCTTGAATGTGGAACGTCATGGCTGGTTGAATGACATTGGGTTGATGCATAACTGGTAGTACTTGATGATATTTGTGTTCATATATGGATTGATCAATAATATCATCTTCTGTTCTGGAATTTGTTTTCCTTTCTATTTCTGTACTACAAATGTGTGTTAAAATTCCATGCATGGTCAACTTTGTCTTTCCACAATCAAAGCATCCAAAGCATGGAGCCAATGATCCTGTGTTGTTAAGACGCTGGGTTCATGGTCATGTGAGATGTGGTCTCAAAAATATTCGTTGGAGTGGTTAATGGCTTACATTGGGATGTTTTGTTTGGACAAAGATAGTGGTTGGCTCAGCATCTTTGTTCAAACAGACATCATTTGCCCATGAAGTTTCATCGACTAGAACTAAGCCATGATAACGCAATTTATCATTAATAGCTTTGCTCCTAGCTTTAGCAAGAGTAAGCTGCAGTTGATGAATATTGATCGACATGTCAGGTACTGTAATTTTATGGCAATGAGATATATGGGATGGTGGAATGCTCAAGAAAGGACTTCCGAATGTGATGAATTTTTGAAATCAATGGAGCAAGGGCGCATTGATGGCGCGGGTTTGGAACGAAAAAGGTGCGGCAAGGCCCGCTTTCTTGGAAGAAAGCCAGGGTTGGTACTACCTTACCAAAGAACAAGGGGGGTTCATCTTTGCTACTACTACCTGTGTCATCATGATGCTATGTGACTGCCTGTAGTACAGTTGGATAGTGTGTACGCCCCCGTCGATCCATTCCTAGTAGAGGGTGGGTTGTTGCCGTTGTACCAGGAGGTGCTGCAACAACTTCCACAAGAAAAAATCTACCCATGAGCTCCCGCCTATGATTGTCATTAGTTCCTTCACCAACCTTTACTAATCAGTCAGAAGTTCAACTTGTTGCCTCATGATTATGTGGCTCATTCCTTGGGGCCATTCGTTTTACCTGACTACCACGCTACTTGCAAGATAAGCAATGAAAAGTTACATAAGATAATGTTGACAAAGTTGTTACTAAGCCATATTAGAATAATTTGAATGAATAATTCTCTTTTCTATTATTCGTATGTATAATGGTTATTGTGTCGTGTTAATGTGACCACAACGTATCACTCGAAGGCACGTTCGTCTGATGCGATTCCATTCTTCTGCCATTTCATGGCCAATATGAAGTAGTGCTTCTGCATCTAATGGTTGTTGGCGCCGTCCTCTGGAGCGTGCTCTCAATTTCCAAATACTCTCGAATGTCTGTCTATTTCTTTTGCTTGTAAACCCAATCACAAATGCATAGACGGCCCATGGTTGAAGAAATCGTTGCTTTGTCACAGCTGAACCGCCATCTCCGCTGTTATGTTGAGTTAACCGGTGACGAATATTTTTGGTCTCACCAATGTACATCACATTAATATCCCTTGTGGAAATCAGTTCATAAACAACACCATGATTTTCTGGTGGTAATTGAGCATCACAAGGGCGGAACATGCAAGGATTTTGGGGAATTGGTAGACTGTCATTTTCACTGGTAAGTTGAGACAAAAGCTGACGAATGTAAGGTAGAAATCGATTTGTTCTTTGGAGCACTTGCAATAAATGTTCTGACACTTCAGATGGATCTCCAACGAAGTAAATATCTTTTGCTTTTCGCGTTCGACTCAACAGTACCACTACTTGCGCAGCTTCCCAAAGATTGTAGTCATATCCATCATCTTTATTTGTGACCTGAGTGACAACGGAAGATATGGTTGAACCCATACTGGAATGAATCGTAGCAGCAATTCTGGGTTTCAATCCATATTGTGTTCGTCTGGCTTGGACACCTCGGAATACAGTTTCGTTTTGTGATGTTGTGTAAGAAACTTGGACTTTTTTCCAGCCTCTTTCGGTTAGACCATTTTCATTGAAAAAATCTATCGAAGGAAAATCCTTACATCCAGGAGGTCCAGCCCAGACACTTATAGGTTCCTTGCTGTGAATGTGCTCCTCTTCCAATTCCAATAAAATAGCCAATTGACCCTGTTGGAAGTTCCTATCATTGTGGCAAAATTCAAAGCGTGCATTTTTGTAAAAAACAAGCTGTTTTTTTCTTTTCTGCTGTCTTGAAAGCTTTCGAACAATTGGAAGAGCAGCTGGGTGCCAATTTCCACCTGTGGTTGACTCTTCATCTGTTGCTAGAGATATAACAAGAGGAATTGACATGCGGCGAAGCTGCTCAAGCATTTACTTTTCCACTTGAAGACAAGGTTCTGTCGTCTGTCTGTCTGCGCGGTATGCTCTCGGATGACGTCGCCCTTCCTCCGATGACTCAGGACCAATGACACATGCACGATGTAGGCGACAATAACAGATAGTCTCACATTCTTAGCATTACAGGTTATTGCAGCCCTTTATCGCTTCTCTACTCTTTCGGTCTTTCTGTTGACTCTGTTACGATGGCTCGTGGTCGTGGTCGTGGTGTTTCTGCCGGCGGCGGAGGTGCCCCTCGCCCTCTTCGTCGGTCAGTTCGTGCTTCCGGTGCCCCTGCTGCCACCGATCCACCCACTGATGCGGCTGTCATTGCTACTCATGGCGGGACAGCTCCTACCAAAGATCCTTCTGGCAATGGTGGACCTAATCGTCCCCCTGATGCCCACGTCCTTGGCGCTGCGACTGATCGTTTACCCGCCGGTGACACGGCGGCCAATACCTCGCCGCCCGCTTCCCTCGTGGATGGTGACGCACTCGCTGCTGCCCAAGGCGGTGGTGCCAGCATTGGTGGCCTATCTGATGATTCCGTTTCCCAGCCTGCGGTGTTGCTTGGTCATTTTGCCTCGGCAGCTCCTTACTTCGGCTCGCCTCCGCCTCGCGTCCCTGGGACCGACTTGGCATTGCCACCCCACACCAGTCCCCACTCAGCACTGATGGCTCCTCCTGGCATTGGAAACGTTCAGTCGGTCATGTCGCTCTCGGACTCGAATGCTTTATTCATCCAGCAATCGAGCCCTACTCTGGTTGGATCATTTGTCCCTGTTCCCCTGGGCTTGGCCCCGGAAGACAGCCTTCGGGCCCTTTTGGATGTGCAAGCTGCGCTCGTTCAACGACGCAACCAGGGCCATTATTTTGGCCCTATCACGTTCATCTACAAGGGCGAAACGAAGCTCGATCTGTTACTTGACCCTATGGCCCTCACCGAGGATGAGGCACTACGTGCAGCCCGTCATCGTTGGAGTGTTGAGCGCGCCTTGGAGCTACAGTTTCATGGCATGACTCCACTTTTTGGGGCCCGTTTGCTTGCTACGGTTCTTCAACAGTATTTATCGCCTGACCTTTTTCAGACCCTGGCTGGTCGCCTCCACAGTGACAACAGCCCCCTGATTCAAGATGGTGTTCTCCTATGGCTCCTTTGTTGGAATGTTTTGTTTCCAACTAAGGCAGTTTTTAACAAGGCTTTCACGGACCATTGTGGAACACTCACAATGTCACGCTTCCAGGGTGATTTCCCGGCGTTTATTCGCTCTTTTCGGCGCCTGCTTACTATAGCCGTTCGGAATAAACTAGACAGCTCTGAAAGCTTGCTGGAACGGTTTCTGACGGGATGCCTGGAGTGTCCTCGTCCGATCGTTCAGCATCATTTTCGGGCAGTCTTCATCTCGTTCCTGGCGGATCCAAAATCTGACCAGTGGAATCTGAACAAATTGTTGGACGACGCCGAACGCCTCTTTAGTTCTGCAGCGGCCTTCAGGCTGCCCGACACATCGTTCGCACAGAATTCTTTCAGTTTGGCTGGCATCCAGTCGAACGACGGCGTTATTGCATTGTTTACTGAGGCCCTAAAAGCAGCAGTCACTGCCACTGCCGGTGGTGGAAAATCTGCGCCTTCCAAGAAACGTGGGAAATCCAAGCTTTCGGCCTACCGCGGTCGCTACGCTAATCTACCTAAACCGACCTGGATGACGGAGGCTCCCTCGGATCCTAATGAGACTCGCAAGTTTAATGAGAAGGACTGGAATTGGTGCGGGTCGTGCGCTCGCTGGACTACTTGCATTGCTGGTCACAGGAATTGTGCTGAACGAGGCCCCTTGCGCAAGCGCTCCAAATCCGCCCCCTCTACTACGACAGCTACTCCCACTGCAGCGGTCGCCACCGCTACGAACGTGCCTCCGGCTCCAGCGGTGGTCCCCTTAGACAACAACAAGAACCCTTTCGGCGACATCACTAGCCTGGCAAATCATTTTGCAGCTCAACTTCGAAGCAGTCGCGAGGCTGCTAGCAAGAAATAGAGTTCCCAGGGTTCTTTCACACGAGTGTGGGCATTATTTCCATCATAATTGGTTCTTGGCCCGGTCTAAACTAACGAACCAACCATGAAAACTCACTTCACTGACTACTTTGTGCGCTGGCACAAATTGCTTTGGTCGGTCCTGCCTGGCCGCCCTGCCCCAACACGGTGTCGTCGTGGCTATCGCTCTGGAATTCGCCGTCCTCGCCCCGTCTCTTCGGCATGTTATCACCGCCCGACCGATATCCCTATCCTACCTGAATCTTTTGCCCCCGGTCGGACCGTTCCATTATCGGTCGCTCGATCCACTCGTGCCCTCTTAAGCACTCTGATCGATCAGGATCACATGGCTCTTCTGAGCCTGACCTCTGACGATGTCCCTGTTGTCCTCGATTCGGGCGCTACAATCGCTATTGGGATCGACAAATCGGATTTTGTCGGCGATATCATGCCTTGCCCGATGGCGGAATTAAAAGGCATCGGCAGCGGCCTTGCTGTCAAAGGCATCGGGACCGTCAAATGGAGTTTCCGTGATGTCGATGGCAATGTTTGAAACGTCCATTTACGCGCATTGTTTGTTCCGGATTGTCCTGTGCGCCTGCTTCCACCCCAGCAGTTATCCAATGATCCTCACGGATGCTCTGCCAATGGGGCCTGGATCGGATCTGGCGACTAGGCTTTGGTATTTTACAATGGCCACTGCCTGCCATTTGCCTACGATATGGCATCAAATTTGCCTATTTGCAAGACGATCCCTGGCGTTTCCAGATTCCGGGCATTCCTAAGTGGTTTATCCTCGCCGGCCACTACTGATGATGTTGCCTTGGACCCCACGATGGCCTCCCTTTTCGGCTCGACCCTTTCTGATGATCAGCGTCTGCTTTTGGACTATCATCGGCGATATGGTCACATCGGCATGAGTCGCATCCAGGAATGGGCCCGTGCTGGTTTATTCCAGATTCCAAAGCGGGTTTCGAAATGTAAAATCCCTGCTTGCCCCGGTTGCCATTTTGGTGGCATGTATCGCCGACCCCACTCTCATGACATCGGGAGTACAACCATACCAGTGGCGGCCCCCGGTGATTTTGTGGCGGTCGATCAGATGGAATCGGCATTGGGTGGTCGCATTCCCTTCACTCGTGGCCGCCCCTCCAAACGTCGATACAAATGCAGCACCGTCTTCGTAGATGCTTTCTCCAAATTTGCAAAGTCGTGTCTTCAGGAATCAACTGCGGCGGATCCGACTGTCGCGAGTAAATTGTCCTTTGAAGCTGATTGTCGGCAACATGACGTCCACGTCCGGCACTACCGTGCTGATAATGGAGTTTTTACCAGCAAGAAATTCCGAGACGCTGTGGCCTCTGCCGGCCAATCCATGTCATTCAGCGGGATTGGCGCACATTTTCAGAATGGTGTCGCCGAGCGATATATTGGGGTGTTCACCCGCACTGCTCGGATCCTGTTATTGGAGGCAATGTCAAGATTTCCCGGAGTGGTGGACGAGTCCTTCTGGAGCTTCGCCTTCCAGCACGCTGTCCTGTTACACAACCACACCCCACGCTATAAGTCAAGCGGTGCCGGTTATGACACCCCTTTCGAGAAATTCACGACGACTGACAGTCCATACGATGTTGCCAGCTTCCACCCTTTCGGATGTCCCGTTTTTGTTTTACACCCCTCTCTGGCAGATGGTCAGCCACATCCAAAATGGAAGGAGCGGTGCTATCAGGGAATTTACGTTGGCCATTCCTCAGAGCACGCTTCGAATGTACCCTTGGTGTACAACCCAAGGACTGAGTTGGTCAGTCCAGCCTACCACGTGGTGTTCGACGATGATTTCCACTCGGCTGGTTTATTGTCAAATAAGGAAGATCCCACGGCCATTATTGAGGCCATCGGCCGTCTCCTTGCTTCCCCTGAGAATCGATGGAAGCACAAGGACCAGTTCTCCGTCCTCCCTGACGAGAATATCAATCGGCGGTACATTGATCACGCTGCCAGCGCTACGAGGGAGATGTTGTTTGAGCATCATCGCCACGCTGCAGCTGCGTTGGCTTCGGCAAAACGGGGTTTATTGTCGTCGACGGCTCCACCCCCAAAACGTCTGCGCACTGACACCCATGATACACCTGCAAGTTTGGCACCCGAGGGAGTTTCTGTCGGAGCCACTGCGCCCCCACTCATCGGGCCCGATCGGATCCTTGCGCTAATCCGATCTTTGGGGTACTCTCTGCCGCCAGGTGTGGCTTTCATCGCCAACTCTGCGAGTGGTTCCATTGTCGAACCCGCATCCCTCGACTCCGCTTCCTTATCCCCTGATGATTGGGCTGGTATTGCTCATGCTGCTCTTGACTGCTCACCGATTGACGGTAGCCTAAATCTAGACAGTCTGCACGCATGCATTGTGAGCGCCAATCCTGACGTTCTGACACAGGGTGAAATGTTCAAGGCGGCTGATTGTCATGAATTTCTTCGTTCGCAGGTTGATGAAATCGAGACCCTGGAGCGAGAACGCGTCTGGAATGTAATTCCCCGTTCGGACCTTCCTCCCTCAGCACGGCCTCTGAACGCCGTCTGGTCGTACCGACGCAAGCGCCGCCCCGACGGGAGTCTTCTGAAATATAAGAGCCGAATTTGCGCGGATGGAAGCATGCAGGAGCAAAACCGTGATTTCACGGAGACCTACGCTCCTGTCGTGCAATGGAGCACGGTCAGGCTGGTCCTCGTTTACGCTGCGATGCTCGGCCTGGTTAATTGTCAGGTTGACTTCGCTCAAGCTTTTACGCAAGCGGACATTGATACCGACGTTTTCCTGGCGGTTCCTCAAGGTTGGTATTATGACTCTACGTCCGGCCGACTCCTGCAGCACTCTGACCCGAAATTCCGAGACCAAGAACACTGTCTCCACTTGATCAAGAACCTCTACGGTACAAGGCAAGGAGCCCGCAACTGGTTTATTTCCCTTCGGGACATCCTACTCTCTGAGGAATTCGGCTTTCAACAATCAAAAGTCGATCCCTGTCTTTTCATCCGTCACGATTGCCTCCTGACGTTGTACACGGATGATTGTTGCATGTTCGGCGCCACACAGGACGTTCTCGACAACCTCAAAGCTACTCTTTCCAGGCGCTTTGTGCTTCGCGACGAAGGCTCCGTGCAAGATTTCCTTGGCGTCCGCATCCGTCCTGCCCCTGAATTCGGCGAATATGCCTTCGAGATGACCCAGCCCGGTCTCATTGACCAGATCCTTGCCGATATCGGCCTGTCTCCAGTAGATGATGAGTCCGGTCCCCGCTCGACCAGTGCGAGCAATGCCAAATTCGTCCCCGCAGCAAAAGAACCCCTTCGGACCAACCCCGACGCCGCACCGTTCGATGCCCCCTGGTCTTATCGGTCGATCATTGGAAAGTTGAATTTCCTTGCAGCGAACACTCGGCCCGACATCTCATACGCCGTTCATTCCGCTGCTCGCTTCAACAACGCCCCAAACAAGGATTGCCAGCTCTATGTCAAATACCTCGGCCGGTACCTGCTTGGGACTCGGACGAAAGGCCTCTTCTTCATCCCCAACATGCTCCATCAACTGACAGCCCATGCTGATGCTGACTTCTGCGGTTTGTTTTCTGCCAAGACGAGTCATTTGCGCGAGGCCTCCCTTTCACGCAGCGGGTTCATTGTTGCGTATGCTGGTTGCCCTATTTTGTGGAAAAGTGCCCTCCAGACAATTGTTGCCTTGAGCACTTGCGAGGCCGAATATGTTTCCCTCTCCGATTGCATTCGGTCCCTGCTGCCACTATGCCGGATTCTTGATGAGCTCGCGGCCTTTCAACCCCATCCTGGCACAGGCTCATCCGACATGACGGTCCGCAACAAACACATTGCTTCTGTTCGTGACGGGCAGCTTGCATCCATCGTTTGGGAAGACAACATCGGTGCCCTCGAGATCGCAAACCAGGAGCAACAATACCGCCCCCGAACCAAGCACATCGCCATTCGGTACCACCACTTTTGAGACCATGTGGCAGACGGCACGCTGTGTGTCAAAAAGATTGACACCAAAGAACAGATTGCGGACATTTTCACCAAGCCCCTGCCCCAAGAGACCTTCGTGCACCTTCGGAAGAAATTGAGTGGTTGGTAGTAATCTTTGCTCTTGATCGGTCATAAGACCGGTCGTCTGTTTTCTTTTCTGTCTGTTTTGTTTTGTCTTCTCTCCTGACTCTCCCGCTAGGAGCACGAGGGAGTCCTGGACCCTTGGAGTCCATTGAGTCCATTGCTCCTTCACTCTACGTCACTCGTTCGCGCCATCCTCGATCACGAGGGAGTGTCGTCTGTCTGTCTGCGCGGTATGCTCTCGGATGACGTCGCCCTTCCTCCGATGACTCAGGACCAATGACACATGCACGATGTAGACGACAATAACAGATAGTCTCACATTCTTAGCATTACAGGTTCGCGTCTACCAAAAATGAACACTGCATCTTCTGGGATTCGCGAATCAACCAAACTTGATAGAAACGTGCAGCTTGTAGAAAGAAGAAATGAGAATCGATCAATATCTTCAAGGGACCAGGAGGTATTTCTGGTTAACGAACAAATTTCTCGAAGTGCAGCACAGTTTGCTGCTCGTACCGATTCAAGAAGCTCATGGAATTTGAATTCAGCAATCATGTTGATGGACATCATGATTGGCGTTCCCTGCCAAGGCATGAGTTGCAATATATCCATTGAAGAAATTATGAGCATTCCTCCCATAAAGACTCCACTGCGTTTGATATATCTTGCAATAATGTCAAGGGTTGCCAAGACTTCAGCGTACATCAACCCCAACTCATCAATATACAAATAATCCAAACATTGCCAAAAAAGAGAAGTTGTGGATTCCGATATATAGCTGCCAAAGCATTTTCGGCCATTCTTCCTGGTGTTAAATTTCCACCAGATGCTTTCATGGAAGTCAGGCGATGAACGTGAAGACCGCCAAGCTGTTTTGCACGATCTGCAACAATGCTGGTGGAAACACCATTCAGTCCTTTACACAGAGCATAAAGGGATGCCATTTCGCATACTGTTGTTTTTCCAGTTCCTGGACCACCAACAACAACAATATTCTTGTGGTTTTTAGTGGGATCAATGTATGCATCCATTTCTTTCTTCATTGCCAATAAAGTTTGTTTCTGCTCCTGATAGGATGCAACGTTCTGATCAAAAGAGGGAGGAGGAGGATAAAAACCGGTAGTATTGATACTTGTAGGAAATTGTCTTGCATGGAGAATGGCTTCCTTGTCTGGCAAAATGTTGCTGAGGCCACAAGCAACAAGATCGTTCCAAAGAACGTCGATGAACAAACGTCGCTGCTCTATTTGAAATCTTTGGGTTGTTGACATAGCTTCCTCCACCATATGAGTGTGTAAAACAGATGGAAGTGTGGTGTTTCAACCAAATCATTTGCCAGTAACACTTCTTTCAATGTAGAGTATGCCAAGCATAAATTCCGGTCAAATTGGAAAGTTGATCCGGGTTGAATGGAGAGAAATTCCCGCACGTACCGGCTGGTTAGGTTTAGAAGTGATGTCTCTCCTTGAACTGGATCAAATAAGCCTGCATGGATAAAGGCAGAGCGTAGGTTCCCAGTTAGCATCAGTTCATATTCTGTTTCAAAGCTGCCTATTGCTAGAAGAAGGTGAACCATAAAACGGTTTCTGTTTTTGGGATAGACAGGAGTGTGCCAGATGATTGGTAAAGCCTCACTTGATTTTTCTGAAAGAAATCTTTTTTCGATATCCTTGAAATCTTTTTGTGCTCGTAAAAGTGCAGGAAAACGGATTGACACAGTCCTTGTAACAAAAATATTGTATAAGCACTGGATTTTCAACAAAAGGGCAAGCATTTCCAGTTTTTGAACATTGCTTCCAAAATGAGAAGCATTTGTGTTTTTTGCATAGAACAGAACTTCCCCAATTGCTCCCCTTCGAAGTCTTAGCTTTGTATTAAAACCATCAAGCCATTCACTTTCTTCAAGGCGACTTTTGATATGAGTCTTCACGTATTGCAAAGAAGATTGTGGGTCAAATAAGGGCGTCACAGTTTGCCGCTCAAACCAACGCAAATAGTATTTTTGTTGTCGTATAAAACGTAATTCAGGAGGACGCATGCTGAAATATGTGGTCACATCAGTTGAAAGTGGTGCACACAATTCATCTTGAATTACAGTGAGTTGGAAAGTGGTGAATAATCTTGAAGCTGGAAAGCTTGGTATTTCAGCCCGAGCAGTTTGTCCTGTTACTGCCATCATGGCCTGTATGTCATGGGGACGTCTTCCGGACCCCATTACACGGTTAAAAACAGCAGCACGATATTCCCGAGCACAAGTTGGCATACGAATGAATTGGATTGTACTTGTTACCAGTGAATCTCCTTGAATAACTGTGAGACACTCCATTTGTGTCAGAGCCCGTCCATGACCATGACGAGTTTTGTTCTTTGTTTTTTCTGCAAGTCTCTTCCAAGAAGTAATTTTAGTGTTGTGGAGTGCTGTGTATTCCCCGTTCACATTCAGGCTTCCAGGAGTAATACCTTCTGATTCATCTCTTAGGGGAGTTGGAGGTGTCAATCTTACAATTGCAACTTCATCCAATTCAGAAACATATTTTGCCAAGTATGCAGAAACACTGTACCCTGTAGTGAATTGCAAGTTTTGAGCACTTGGAAAACAAATGAAAAGTTTTCCATGAGTAGGAGAAAATTTGGAATCAGTGTTTGCACTTCAAGGAATGTGTCGTTCAGCTTGTAGCAGTTTTTCAGTCATTGTATTGCCATCCATCATTGATAAAAGTTGCAGTACTTCACAGCATTCTTTAGAGTGCTGAACTGGCAATGATTGAATGGAATGATTTTGGGGTTGATCTGTTAGCCAAAAATTGCTGGGCACCTTACAAACAAAGTGAGTTTCTCCATTGCTGTCTATACGTGGCACCTGACACCTATCATGACATTGATGGGCAAGAAACTTCTCTGCATCCCACAAAATTTCTTGAAGCTGCAAAGAAGAGGATATGAAACCTTCTTCCTTAAGCTGGGCAATTTCATTGTAGTGTATAAGATCTGCCAAACAGCCTCGTATTTTGTATAGAACAGCCTTCAGTCCTTCCGGAGTAGTGATATCCATTTTTGTGCGAAGGATAGCATGAATATGGCTTGGATTTCTTTGTTTTTCTTGGAACTCGTGACGCCACCATGCCCATTCAATTTCATGCAAAGGCGCTTCCACAGAATATACAATATATTTCATCCATAGAGTGCTTACTTCATTCCAGCTCCTTAGGACGTATGGGGCTGCTGACTCGCGCAAAAGAAAACGGGCTTCGTCCATGGTGACACCATACTTTCTGGAAACTTCTTCAAGGGCTATACTGGATGTTGTCCATTCTCTGAGAACTCGTAATCCCCGGCATGTCTTTTGATTGCATGATTGAGTAAAAAAAATAGTGGGGAGGTCTGTGTCCAATGAGAGCAGAAAGTTTGTGAACATTGGTGGCATTTTCTGAAGAATCTCCATACAGTTCACCATTCTCATTGCTCTGAAATGCAATGCCATCTTGTCCTTGCCGGTCTGCAAATCCACGGTGAAGAATTAATCTGCTGTCATTGCCACGGAGCCCCAGGTTTACCAAGATATCAAATGTCAAGAATTGATAACGAGATCTGTACTGCATAGGAGCGAAGGGTCCAAAATACGATTTCGTCCATGTTGTCGCATTGAAGCTATACCATACTGAGCCAGTGTTTTTTCGTCAGTCCACAAAGCAGTTGGTAAAGCTCCAAGAATGGACCCATCACCAGTATGGAAATAAAAAATATCTGGAAATAGTAAGCCTTCTGCATACACCAAAGGAACAGTCTGTCCTTTAGATCTTGATACAATTCTTTCGTAGAAGTTTGAATTTTTTCTTCATTCGAAGCTTTGAGTTCCTTCTGATAAGTAGATGACCTTGCATGTTTAAGAGCACGTGTAGTGGAGAAGAAATAACATCAGTAGGTCCATGTAAATGTACACCCATTGGTTGGCGAGCAGTATTGGTTGTGGGAATCATCTCATTGCTGTCGTTAGAGCCAAAACTGTCATCATCATTGTATTCTTCGCCATATAGATCAGTAGCAAGTTCATGAGCCTCAATTGGTCCATAAGCTGCATAATTTATGTCCTGTCTGGTGCAGTTGCCCATGATGATATCACTGTCATGAAGAATTTCTTGTTCTTCACCAATGATGCAATCATTTTCTGAAATAAAAACCACTTTACTTGAGTGGTTTTGTTCCTTCACCATTTCTTCCCAATGTTCCTTACAGATTTGGATTCAACAATTCTTTTCGGGACAAATATAGAGAGGAATATTGGTGCAAACCATTTCGTCATCTCTGTGAAACAAGTTTTTGATTACACAAGAAGCCTCATCACGCACTGGTTTGTTGAAATATGCATTAGTGACCAATGCAACCTTGTGTCTATCACAATAACATGTACTTTGCCCCCCTAAACACTTCAAATAGCGGCGGCGAAGTTCTTCTTGTCGATCTCCACTTTGTCGGCAATATATTGCAACTTGAATATTTTCCAAATCAGTTGGTAGTTCGGTGGTTCGTCCAAATTGAGCCATGCTGCCTGGTTGACACCACCATGCTTGTCCTGGATGACGAGCAAAAATAGATACTTCAGCACTGCCCATTAAGGACGGGAGTCCATCAGATCCAGCTTCAAGAACACCAAACACCAAAGCACGGATCTCCCAGAAAGGATTTTCAGTCAAGATAGTGGAGGGTCTGACAACTATAACAATGTTACTTTCACATTGTTCTTCCATTTCCCATTCTCTGTGCATAACTTTGATGCCATCAATTGAATGAAAAAGATTCAACAGCTGGCCTACATACGAATCTCCAAATAATTCCAACTTTTCAATTGCTTTGCGTCGAGGCGTCTCAGGATAGAATATTTTCTTGTGTTTTTGCCTGTGTCCTCTCCCAGGAAGTTTCAGACTTGTGGCAGCCAAAACTAGCCACCAACCAAACCACATCTGGTTATCTTTAACATTGTTCACAAGCACAGACCAAAATTCATCAACCACTGTCATAATACCAAGGAGAAGAAACCCAACAAAACTCTTTGTTGGGTCAGATATTCGGACAAATCGTTCTCCAAAACCATCATAGGCATGAATCCGTAGCTGGCGACATGGCCAAGGTGGATCAAAAAGAATTTCTTCAGAAGCTCCATGTTCATCAAAAACCAATAATACTTGCGATTTTGCTTCATATGACTGTTCTTGAAGCTCAATAGAATCCAAAAGATTGACGTAAGTTGAAGCTCTCAATTCCTTCCTATCAGGCAGATCGATGAATGAATTTTCTGCTACCATCAACTTGCGATCGATAATATTGGCGGGAACATAGGCCATGTCATATGGATTCTTACTCAATTGTCGAACATATTCACGGATATCACTCCTTCCTTTTATCGATAAAGAATCTCGTAGCAAAGCCAAAGCATTCCCATGATGAAGGTTCCCCCTGTTTATAATGTAGGATGAATCAATACCATCATAACCACCCTGTAAAACTCCAGTTTGGTATGTATCAGAAAAATTGTGTAGCTTGGTTTCTCGCAAAGTTCGGCTCCTGCACACAGCTGGGGATAGTTGATTAGAGTTGTTGGTAAACAAAGTGCCAGTAATTGTTGAAGGTGGAAAGACATATCTCTCTTTGGATTGAATTGTATGGTTCCTGCATGATAAAATTTGAGCCCCTTCTTCACCAATGCAAATAGTAGGTTGACACAAAAATTTGTCATTTTCCAGAATACAAACTGAGCTTGGAAAATCAGGCCGAATACAATCTGTCCACTTCCTTGAATTTGCCGTTCCAGATTGATAGCAGTCAAAAATCCAGTTGCTGTAACTGAAAAAAAAATCTTCCAGTGGTAGTTTATTGCATCTGTGGAGAAACTCGCTACAGCCCCAAGGACATCTAACTTCAGGATAAGCTAAATGGCTATCCATTTGTTTCGCCAGTTCCATCCACCGTAGTTCCGAAATGGTTTGTTGAAATGCATTTGCTTCTAAAGTCATGTCCGAGAATAGAGGTGGTGGATTATGCATAGAAATGGGGCTTTGATGAAGAACAGTAGCCGATGCTAACCACCATTCCCGCCATTTAGCAGGGATTAAAGACCAGCGATCACTGAGGGATGTAGATTGAAGACAATCAAATTTACTTCCATGAGAAAGGAAAGCCCAAACCATTGATGGCCAGTAGTCCTTTGGGTGAGGTTTTCCGGTACTCAACAAATAGCGCTCACAGTTGGCACATAGTGATATTACTGTAACGGGCCCATCAATTACAGGTAGTTGACAATATTTCTTGCCACGCTTTCGTTTCAGAATATCTGATGCATGGACAAAAAGGGGCACTTGATGCCGTCTGCAATTGCAACAATGCTCGTTTGTCATAGTTTCACTTTGCAATTTGTGAGCATCACCAGAACAACTCACTGTTTAAAATACCACTTGAGAAAAAAAGCAATTATTATGCCAACTTATTTGAGCAAATTACAATGGCGTTGGTACTACACACTTAGATAATTCCTACTTAGAGCCATATCAAAATCAACCACCTAATATTATAATCATTCATAAAATTACGTGCTAACTCCGAACACTATTATGGTATTACACTAAAAACGAATAGAAACTGAACGCCTGACGGCAAAGAGGGCACGTGGGGCATTTCCTCCGCCACATATCCAAACAGCACCTATGAAACTCATGCACACAACAATCAGGATTCACTATGACCTGCACAATACAGTCCATTTGCTCATAACAAATTGAGCACTCTGGGTAGTCCAATGGCTCAACATATAGTAGCTCTGCTTGTGTTCCACTCCTGCGCACTTCTTTTTCCACAACGGTCATCCTATCAATTCTTGGCTGCCAAAAACAATGTAAGCCCCATGGCATGCATGTCGAATTTATGCCTTGTTAAACGCAACAATTCTAAATTTATTCCTTGGATGCTATTACGTCACTCACAGCCGATAATGTGCTCACGGAATTCTTCTCACATGCTTGCACCTTCCCGGAAACCTAACTGATGGCAATAATGAAACAACAGTGCTCACCAATTTGCACGTTACCAACAATGCAACAACAGTGCTCACCAATCTGCCATGAAAAATTACACACGGTCCTTCAAAATCAAGTTAAAAGCTTTTTTACAGACTGGGCAGTTTGAATGCCCCCTGTTCCACCACATATTGAACCAGGTAACAAAACAACCTTGATGAAATTCATGCTCGCACACGTCTAGTTGAACAACAGTGTTTACCAGTCTGCAGTGACAAATTGAGCATGGTGCTCTGATTGTAGTAGCCAATTCTGCAGCAACAAATTCCACATCTAAAATAAGATCGAATGCTTGATCACAGACTGGGCAGATTGAACGTCCCTGGTTCCACCACATACGGAACCAAGTACGGAAACAACGCTGATGAAACTCATGCTCACAGTTATCCAATTTAACAACAGTGTTTGCCAATCTGCAGTTACAAATTGCACATGGTGCTCTGGTTGTGGTAGATAATTGAATTACTGTAGAGTCTTGGTGTGCATCCATCTTTCAAAGTTATGACCAATCTAGTTTCTCTCATGATAACGGCAAGGGTGAATTGAAGATTGTGTCAGTCTCCTGTACTATGGTTTTCATTTAAGATGCATGATTACTACCTAGCACGCTATTAAGCCATTCTCTGTTATCAACAGCAGATAATGTCATCACCACAGAGCTCTTTGTTTCTTGCATGCTCATACATTCCCAGTTACATTGTTCATACCAGGACTAAATTTCTTTGTGGATTGCTAATAGCTCCACCTAGCTAGTTGCTCATCATGCAAAATACATAAGACTGTTTCACAATTGTGAAAATACAGTATTAAATATATTCTTTAAAGATGATTCACTTGTTAGCATGTCATTGTAACTCATACAAGGATCATAGGGAAAAGATTCCAATGGAGAATCATCATCAAGAATAGAATGGACATCATCGTCTTCTGGTCCTTCCAATGAATGATTCATGGCAAAACTATATTGAGTAGGGAAGTAGGATCTACCTCGTACATCCGTACGTCTACCAGACAGTAGTTGATTTTGAGTGCGACTTTGGATAATTTGTCTGCCTGCATAGGGGTGAACACGTATATTGGTAACACGGAGCAGAGGGGGCATGTCATCATCAGTATCATCATTCTGCCTGCATAGGGGTGAACACGTATATTGGTAACACGGAGCAGAGGGGGCATGTCATCATCAGTATCATCATCTGAATCAGACTCAAGATATAGCTGTCCATTAGTAAGTCTAGGAAGAGGAGAATAGTCCTCATCCACTTCACTATGACCAAGAGGATCTCCATACTCAACAGCATCACCTAGGAAATCCTCGTAGTAATTGCGTAGCATTTCTCTGATAGGGAGCAGAGGGGGCATGTCATCATCAGTATCATCATCTGAATCAGACTCAAAATATAGCTGTCCATTAGTAAGCCTATGAAAAGGAGAATAGTCCTCATCCACTTCACTACGACCAAGAGGATCTCCATACTCAACAGCATCACCTCGCAAATCCTGGTAGTAATTGCATAGCATTTCTCTGATATTTGAAAGGGATGCCAGGTCATCATTACATTCTTTCACGGGGTAGACAATGTTGGTCAACATGGTATCATTGTGTTGAGCAGGTAAAATAATGATCCAAATCAGACGCTTGGTAGCAGTTGGCTATTTAAATCATTATCCAAATAATTTACCATTTCAACCCATTAGGGTTTTTTGGAGGGCACAAGGCTGTGCATACCTTCCAGATGTCAAAAGAATAAGTGAGCGCAGAAGCGGTGGCAAAAAAAGCAGAAATGGCGTGTAGCTTCCACGCGTCAACAGAGTAAGTGGGCGCGGAAGCGGAAGCGGCAACCGGACTGAATTAATAAAATGTCCAAAGGACGTACCCAGCATGTGGGTTTTTAGAGCGCACAAGGCCGTGCATACTTTCCACGCGTCAACAAAATAAATGGGCACAGAAGTGGAAGGGGAAGGAAGTGGAAGCGGCGGAAGCAGAAGCGGCGGCAATGGGACTGAATTAAAACTTGGAAACTGGCAGCGGGGCATGCTGGGATTGTTGAGTTAAGAGAAACGTGCACAGATTCACGTGTCGCAGAAAATGTTGATTACTACGCTCTTTCCCTAAAGGCAACACTAATGTTCACAAGAGTTAAAGCAGATCACATAAATATGGAAACATGAATGCGGAACAAGATCACCCTGCAATCAATTTGACTGGAATTTATAAACCGTGTCTAATCTGCCATGTCAGAATGACGCAAGACGACATTGTTCAACCTGACACTTGCAGACATGATTTTCATCATGAATGCTTGCGGCTTTGGCAAATGAGGCACCCTAACTGCCCCGTGTGTCATGAGGAATTCAACTACATTTGCTTTGTAGTCAACTAAACAAACTACTAGGACCTATATTGATATACACTTCAACTCGTGTGATGTATTGTTACATTGTTACTAGCTGCCTTTCTAGGTAGCCATGATTGCTTGGGCGATTTGGCAAGATTGTTCGCCAATGGTGCAGTTAGCTGCTAAGTGGATAGCACACTTTTTGGTGCTTTAATACTAGTAGGATTACTCCTAGCTAGTATGTTTAGTTTAAAAGAGTGTTGATGTGTAATAAATAGATGCTATATACTTATGCAGCTGGAGCAGTACATGAAGTAAGTACCCCAATGACAGACAATTTGGTAGCAAGAGCTCTACTTTTCGGAGTCGACGGCAATTCTGACAACGAATCGTACGCCTCATTTATAGCCTGAATCATCTCGTACACATTGCCGCACAATGAACAAAGATGCCCAATGCTATTCAAAATACCAGCAAACAATAGGGGATTGCCCTTTTTGTCAAAGTTGTCATATCTACAGTATGCTTCACGTGCCCACCTTAAAACAGCTAGGGCTGTCGAGAGTTGGTTCACTGCTAGATACGATTCACCCAACCAAAACAACATGTTCGCCAATGTATGTGCATCTTTCTTAGCTATCAGCTTACCTGGTGACATAATCCATTTGTAAACGAGACCACTAGCTACCAAGGCATGACTAAAGTATTCAGTTGCATCTGCGTAAGCTTCCAAACTGTAGTGCGTTCTTCCCATCCTATAGTATACCCAGTAGAGACTACCGACAACTCTACTGCTGCTAGTACTAGCTGCAATACTTTTTGCCATGATGGCTATTTTATGACCATAGTGGAGTGCTTATATGGCTACTCTAAAGTTTATAATATCAGGGAAGATTTGGTAAAATTGGTAGGTTGGATGAAGTTAGTTATCGCAATTATCGCAAAAAGCACGCAAATTGATTTAAATGATTAACTAAGTAGAGAATACGGAGTCGTCATCGCTCGTAAGAAAAATGTCGTCGTAGCATGCCTCGTTGGAAGGCAGCTCATACCCATCGTCCGAGTCGGTAGGGTAGTCCTCCCAGTAATCGTGGTTCGGAGCAAGGGTTGGTACTACCTTACCAAAGAACAACGGGGATTCGTCTTCGCTGCTACTACCTGCGTCGTCATGATGCTTGGTGACTGCCTGTAGTACAGTCGGATAGTGTGTACGACCCCGTCAATCCATTCCTAGTAGAGGGTGGGTTGTTGTCGTTGTAGGGATCGTTGTAGGAATCGTCATACCTAGTACTAAAGGGTGAGTTGTTGTCGTTGATTTTGCATCGTCGCCCTTGCGATTCTTGTCGTCAGGAAAATCTTCGAATGATTCATCATCCGACTCTTCCATTAAAGGAAAACCATCGTAGTTTTTGGGAAAGTCATCGAATGATTCATCATCAGGGGTGGAGAGGGAGTTCATTGTTGCAATGGATGAATAGAATGAGCGAGCTAGGATCGAAAAGCATCCCAACACTGGGCAGCAACGTCTAACCAATAAAACCTAGATCCGACAAAAACGTCCGACAAAGCCGTTTGGTGGCAATATACTAATAGAGTTAAAGTAAGCACTAGTAAGAGTTCCAATACGTCGAGCAGCAAGCAGCAAGGCCAACCGAAAGACTTCGAATGAGAATAGCAGTGGGACGGTGCATCGAGACGAGTTGACAGAACCAGGTTTGTCCGTTAATACCAATCCTTCTCTTCCCCAAGTCTTTGAATGAGAGAATGAGTTCCAAGACGTCGAGCAGCAAGGCCGACCGAAGGGCTTCGAATGAGAGTAGTAGTGAGACGATTTTGAGAAAAGAACAGCTTGCGTCAAGACGAATTGACAGAACCAGGTTTGTCGCTTGCTACCGATCCTACTCACCTGAAGTCCAAGATCCGCCAGACGCTCAAGATCAAATCCGGTGCCGTTGCCGCGGCGAACGAATCAAAACTTTCTGCACAACTTCGTTACAGAAATTCCAACACCCGAGTCTTTGGCAAAGTTACCGTAACCTCCTGTTCCCCGCACAATCCGCAACTCTTTGGATGAGATTAAGTGTTCCAAGACGTCAAGCAGCAAGGCCGACCGAAGGGCTTCGAATGAGAGTAGTAGTTCAAGATTAAATCCAGTGCCGTAGCAAATATTCTGTATTCGTAGTCGATGGCTTTCTTTCGATTGAATTGTCTTTAATTCCAGGGCTTTGAATGAGAGTAGTAGTTCAAGATTAAATCCAGTGCCGCAGCAAATATTCCGTATTCGTAGTCGATGGCTTTCTTTCGATTGAATTGTCTTTAATTCCAGCAGTGAAAACGAATGTATCCTCCGTAACCACCTGTTCCCCGCACAATCCGCAACTCTTCGGATGAGATTAAGAGTTCCAAGACGTCAAGCAGCAAAACGAATGTATCCTCTTCATGCAGTCCTGTGTGAATGCAAGGCCGACCGAAGGGCTTTGAATGAGAGTAGTAGTGAGACGATTTCGAGAAAAGAACAGCTTGCGTTGAGACGAATTGACAGAACCAGGTTTGTCGCTTGCTACTGATCCTACTCACCTGAAGTCCAAGATCCGCCAGACGCTCAAGATCAAATCCGGTGCCGCGGCGTCGAGACGAGTTGACAGAACCAGGTAGCAAGGCCGACCGAAGGGCTTGGAATGAGAGTAGTAGTGAGACGATTTCGAGAAAAGAACAGCTTGCGTCGAGACGAATTGACAGACGAATCCTTCCACTTACCCCATCACGGTCGTCATAAGCGGTGGCTAATCGTTGCCCCAAGAAATTATGTGACAAACCGAAACGTCTGGGGGCGCCAATAGACTGTTATCCCGCATCTTCCACTTTGTTATTCGCAATATAATACACTGCAAAACCCCACTAGCTCGGACCCCGACTGATTCTAAAACCAGGATTGTGCATTACGTTAGCGATAGTAGATGTAATTTCGTAAATCGCTATGCATTTTCGACGATTATTTATGTATGTTGTTCTTCAGCGAACCTCGCCTCGAGCTCAACAATGTGCCGCTGTAGTTGCAACTTGTCCAGCTCTAGTTGAGACACCTTGAGTTGGAGTTGGGCAATCTCGTCCTTCAGTTCGTACACAATGTCTTCGTGTTCTTCGTCGGCCCTTTCTTCAAACGCACCCATTACACAGCTGATATGAAAGCTTTTCTCTCCCTCGTCATCAGTATTGCAAGTGAATGTACAGGTACTCGTAGATCCCATGTCGTCATCATGACCCTCAGTACGAATGGAAGAGTTCGGATTGAAGTCAGACAATGTCATAGGGGTACCAATAGATTCTTCGTCAGCATCGGCATAAGTAATTTCGAGAGGGGGAGGGGCTTCGAGAGCGGGCGGGGCTTGGGCAATAGCTCCGATAGGCCCAGAATTCAGAGCCTTCATTTCCCTTGCAAATTCCGAGCCTTTCTTCTCTCTCCGTTTATTGCCCACCCATCTGTCAAACTTGTTCTCCAATTTCAAGCCATAAGCCCCTGTCTCTTTACACAAGGCGCAGCGTGCATGCAGTACAAGGTGGCGCAAGCATACGTAGAGCTTACGTTTGTTGAGGTTCGCCTTCAGATGTTCAACATTCCCGAATTCAAATATAGTGTCCTTGGTCCGCTTGGCGCTAGTAAGGAGAACCCTCATACAATTCTCAATGTCAATTGCCTCTTCGTCAAAGGTGTCAAACTTTTGTCCATCGAACATAGGATTGTCCGGTTGGACAGGTCTCAATTTCACGCCACCTGACCACTGTTTAAACTGTTGAAGTTCGTCAGAAGAGCTGGGAATTGCCACGTAATTACCGGTTTCTTCGTCATCAAACTCAAGGCGGGGGTGAGAACCGGTAAGTCGACTAAGGCTTCTAAAAGCATCCGCCAGAGAAGTGGTCTTCTTGAAGAATGCTCGCACGAGAATCACCAGTCGGCTCATGTGCGTCATCTTATCATCGTATTCCAAATAAGGAAACCGAAGTTTAAACGCCATCAACGCAATAATAAAGAACTCCAGGTGCTGTTCTCCCTTGTCCTCGTCATTCCGCCTACTGTTACCGGTAGTCTCGACCTTACGCTTTTCCGTCACCAGATCATGAATCTTGTTGCATATGGAACTCCAATAGCCGTTCGTCTCCCCACGTTTGCTGGCCCCTATATTCAAAAATGTCACGACAATCTTTCCAGTCTTGGTGTCTACTCTGGCACGAAATTTCTTCAACTTCAATACGTCAGCGAATGTCACACCATTACCGCCCTCTTGCTTAAGAGCCCAAATGAAGTAGATTGCATGCGTGGCAACATTGTCAAAGTTCGCAGAAATCCTGGCAAGAGTGAGAACCCTAACAGCCTCTGTGGGTTCCCAATCTAACGAATTAAGCTCAGGATCTCCGAAGAACACAACATCGTTCGGATGCATTTCCTTAGCCTTTCCGTCGGAGTAACCTGCTGTTCTTCTTCCCACCGCTCAAAGTGCCTCCTGTGCGCATGTACCTCACTAACGCGCGGGGGCGGGGGCGGGGACGGCAAAGGCGAAGGCGTCCTACTGGCATCGTACAGGACATCGCGAACAACCGACGAATTCGCAGATTCCTCAAAATCGCACCGTTCGTTCATCAAAGCTTCCGCATATGCCGCGCACTCCGCATACAACATGTCGGAGTAGTCGTCGCTGTCGACGCTTTCGTCGCCTGCACGAATTTGTTTCGTCATTGTAACACTCTATCCTATTTCTATTCTGACTTCACAGGGCGGACCTAAAAAAATGAGCTAGAAACATCGCAACCTCTGGGTAGGTACGTACAACTATCTACTTTAGAATATCTTGGCAATACAGCTCTGCACTATTGGTTAGGCCCCTACCCTACAGCCACCATTCTTCACCCCGACAGGGAAACAAAGAATTCAAGTATTCTACACTAGATTGAGTTAAAAACTATAGTGCAACGAATAATTACGAAAATTATCAAACAGGCTAGAGAAGCTCCGAAGTGGGATCGGTTTTTCTAAGCATTGATTTACGACGAAAAACGATTTTCGACCGAAACTAATGGTTACAGAAACCTACGAGAATTGACAGAACCAGGTTGGTCGCTTGCTACCGATCCTTCTAGTCCGCAAGTCTTCGAATGAAAGTAAGAGTTCCAAGACGTTGAGCAGCAAGGCCAACCAAAAGACTTCGAATGAGAATAGTAGTGGGACTGTGCATCGAGACGAGTTGACAGAACCAGGTAGCAAGGCCGACCGAAGGGCTTCGAATGAGAGTAGTAGTGAGACGATTTCGAGAAAAGAACAGCTTGCGTCGAGACGAATTGACAGAACCAGGTTTGTCGCTTGCTACCGATCCTACTCACCTCCTGAAATCCAAGATCCGCCAAACGCTCAAGATCAAATCCGGTGCCGCGGCGTCGAGACGAGTTGACAGAACCAGGTAGCAAGGCCGACCGAAGGGCTTCGAATGAGAGTAGTAGTGAGACGATTTCAAGAAAAGAACAGCTTGCGTCGAGACGAATTGACAGACGAATCCTTCCACTTACCCCATCACGGTCGTCATAAGCGAATCGTTGCCCCAAGAAATTATGTGACAAACCGAAACGTCGTGGCGGCGAGTTGCGTCCCATGCCTGGCGGACTACTGGCAGACAGTTCTGCGAGCGGCGGCTGCAGCGCAGTCACGGGCACGACAATGGCGGTTTGGAACAAAAAACGTCCGACAAAGCAGCTTTCTTGGAAGGCAAATTCTGGATGAGTCCTTCACAACCGGTACAATCATCCATTCATTGAGTGCCTTTGAATGAGCCGGAGAGATGTCTCCATGGTCATTGTTTGCTTTGATTCCACAACATGAGAAAAACCATCAAAACCGATTCCAGCGGTGTTCGGGCGATTTTCAGTATTTTTCGTAAAAAGCGCGCGTGATTTACCCGAATTTTCTAAGTAATATCGGCAGTTTTTTCATCGTGAGGATTTCTTATATTTTGCTCTTCACTTCGTACCCTTGAGGCGCCGGCAGGGCCCCTACCCCACCGCGCCATCGTTTTTCATGGTCTCCCCAGGGAGCGTTATTTCCCCGAAGAAGTGGCGTATACAGTCCAGTTAGTCAAGCCGGGTGTTCGTATCCCGCGCGTAATGCCATAATATTTTGTTACAATGACTTTTATTGTTGTTACTACGTTTTGAGTGGCTCCGCGTCACTCCGTCGATCATTTCTCGGTTTATCAGACCCAAATGCTAACTACAATACCTGGGGAGGTTTTGACAATACCTGGCTCTTCGATTGATGAAGGAAGAGTCGGCGAAAGAGCGAAAAGAAAGAGGCTCATGGTCGTCAACCATGTTTCGTGTTGAGCATCGCGAAACGACGATTCAGCTGGCGTTGCTCGCTTCGGGCACGCACAGCCGTCTCGCCATACGGGTGGACGCACCCACACGCACTCTATGCTCGGAGGGCGGCAGCACGGGTTCACTCCGGTGTCGTGGCAACCGGAGAAACCCTTAAGTAAAATTGACCACGTCAGACGGAGCATATGCTTTTGTCTTGATGGGCATATATGGACGACGACGTGTCACTTTATTTTCCCACTCTCTAAGCCAATCAGATGTGACGAAGACGAAAAAGGAAATCCAAAAGATGTGCTGCCTCTCAATGCCGACGATTCGCACCTCGGCTCGATGTTTTGTCGTTCTTGAGATGATGTTTGCGTTTTTCCTCACACCGAAACTCTTGTTATCTTGAGAACTTGTTGCGTTATCTTTTACTCTCTTTATTGTTACGATGGCTGCTGCTGCTGTTGATCCTGCTGTCCAGGAATTTGCTGACTACCTTGGCGGCATTCTTGGTTTCGATGCTGAGATTGTCGAGGCGTTGAGCTGGCAGGGATACTCAAAGTTTGATGATGTGAAAGGTATCGTTGACGAGGATGAGTTGGATGCTTTGTTTTCCGCCATCCGGCGCCCTGGCGGTACCATATTCAACAATAACAACGTGGAGATCAACAACCCCGGTACCTTCATGGGGACCAATCAGCAGAAACGCTTCCGTCAATTGGTTTACTACATCCATTACATGGAGACAGTCCAAAGGCAGTTTGTCGTTGCGGAGGCTTCGCTTGGCCGTTTGACCAGATTGTGGAAGTTCAAGGTTGACCTGGATAGGGTGAAGAAAGACGGCAACCCTACCCTACCGGATAAGTTTACTACTGGCAAAAAGTCGAGGGAGACCATCGAAGACATTGAATCATGGATTGGTTCTTCCTATGGAACCGAAGGGACTCCCCTGGAGTATGTCATTCGTCCCGAAGTTCAGTTGCCTGCCACCGACCCCGGTTTTGGGAATCCCACATTTCGTTCCGAATTGGTTCGCCGTGCGCACCACACCGGTGACACCTACCAGATTGATAACGAAATGGTGTTTAACCTTATGCGCCATGTTACTCATGGCACAGATGCATGGGCATTCGTCAAGCAGTTTGATCGCACCAAGGATGGGCGGGGCGCGTACTTGTCTTTCAAGGCGCAGTATGCTGGTGCCTCGCACATCAGCCAGGTTAAGAATAAGGCGGAGAATACCCTGAACACTATCTTTTGGAACGGCAAGGCTCGGAATTTTCAATGGGATGGTTTCATTGCGCGCCACAGGAGTGCTTTTGCTGACCTTGAGGCGTATGGAGAAGGCCGAACTGAAGAGGCCAAGGTACGAAATTTACTCTCCAGTATTACTGACGAGCGTCTTGCTGTCGCGAAGGGAGTTGTTTTCTCGAATGCTACGCTGTTGACGAATTATCAGCTGGCCATCGATTATCTTGGAGGCCAACTGGATGCAGCTGAGACCATGGTGAAATCAGCACCGGCGAGGAATATTTCGAGCACCGCTAGCTCCGGTGGCGACGGACGGGGTAATGGATATCAAGCCAAAGGACGTGGTGGAAGAGGCCGAGGACGAGGTTTTGGACGAGGTGTTGGTAGAGGTGGTCGAGGCCGCGGGCGTGGAGGTGGAGGAAGATTTTCCGAATCCGGCCACTTGTTGAACAACGGCTCGTACCCCTTTGCTATCTGGAACACGTTCACAAAAGAAGAAAAAGATTATGTTATGGAATTAAAGCGCAAGGCGGGGAATCGCAATGTATCAAGCGCAAAGTCGGAAGAAACACCTACAACAATTTCAACCGGTCAAAATGAAGCTGCTAGCTCCACCTCTACCATGAGCGTGGACAACAGCCATGTTGCGTCTTCAATGACCCAACGAAAGAAAGACTGAAACATCCACTCACAACAGCGTGGCATTTCTTGGCTACGGCGGATTGTTGCATCTTATTCATCCGACACACACACACTTACATCTCGTTGCGAACTAGATTCGCACGCTGACACATGCGCTTTCTCTCTCGAACATTGTTTTGTACTACATACTTACAACACCAACATCAACGTCAGCGGCTTCCATGACAGTATGGAACCGATCAGAAATGTTATCGAGGCCCTCGTGGCCGTGGCGTATGATTGCCCGGTAACTATGCACACTTACATTCTTCTGTTTGATCATTCACTCGTTTTACCTAATATGTCTTGTCATCTTTTGTGCCCTGACCAACTGAGGGAAAACCAAATAATTGTTAATGACGTGGCCTTGCAACGCATCCCACCGGATAAACGAGCAGCCACCGACCACAGTATTATGGATCCCAAAAGCGGGTTACACATCCCGTTACAATACGACAAGCCCTTTTCATATTTCCATGTCAGGAAACCGACTCGAGCCGAGGCTACCGATCCCATCAACTACACACATGTCCGTATGACCAGCGAGTTGGAATGGAGGCCATCGGATTCTAATTCGAATCTCGTGGAAGAGCATCTTCGGCGACAAGTCGGTGGAGATTCTTATTTTAATTCGATTTCCGCTACGCAAACGACGAATTTGTTCTCTCTTTCCTCTTTCCTACAGGCTGAGGAACGTATCTGCTCTGCATTTCACAACCTTGCTCTCGCCACCGCTTTAGGGGACAGAGTAATGGCCACGCTTTCTGCGATGAAAACGGCAGCGAAATCTACGCTTGTGACCGCTGACCAATTAGCGCGACGATGGCGTATCAGTCTGGAAGCGGCGCAACGAACGTTAACGAAGACTACGCAACGAGCTGTCAGAGACTGGAGCCGAGTTTCAGGGGACCGATTATTTCGGCCAACGGAATATGCACTACGATACAGACGACTTCGGAGCAAAATGTTTGTCGACGTGTTGAGGGCAACACTTGTATGGCCGTCTACTCCACGCCTTTCCAATGGGTAGCTGGTTTTCCACTCTCGAAGGAATCTGAAGTTCACACTACCTTGGATAGGGTTTTTCGTACCGTGGGATTCCCAGAATCCATTGTTCCTGACTCCGCTCTCTCTCTCACTAAAGGCGAATTCTTGAAACGGTGTCAACGCGCACAGGTTCCTATTCTACCAGTCGAACCTTATCGACACAACCAGTCGCAAGCCGAGAATGCGATTCGTGAAGTCAGTCGGCTTTACGAGCGGACGATGCTGGCCCGAAACGTTCCTGCTTGTCTCTGGGACCGTTGTTATGTCACATGCGCGGAACAACGTAGTCACACTGCCTTAGGTCATCCTGAGCAGAACGGTGAATGTGCAGCGACGATAGCTTCAGGGGACACTGCGGATATCTCGCATCTAATTAACTTCGGGTTCTACGATTGGTGCTGGGCCCGGTCACCACGAGAGTCGAGCCAGCCTCAGAAACAATTGTGTCGTTGGCTAGGACCAAGCTTCGATGTTCCTGATGTTCTTTGCCAAGCTGTTCTCACCTCGAACGGTAGCATTTTGCACCGCTCTTCTGTTATTCCACTCTCGCAGGACGAACACCAGAACGAGGATATTAAGCAAATGAAGGTGGAGTTTACCGAGAAGCTTGCGGCGAAGCTTGGCGAACGAATTAAAGGTATTGAAAAGAAGCCAGACGAATTGCTTTTGTGAAAGAGTTTGTTGACCACAGGCGTGACGGCACGGCTCTGAACTTGGACGACGGATTCATCGAACGAGCGGGACAGAAGATCCCGAAGCGCACCACGAAAGGCTGGGATATTTGTGCTGAATTAAATGACGGGAGTACCTTGTGGATCCCGCTAAAGGACGCGAAGGAGGCCTACCCAGTGCAGCTGGCCGAATATGCGGTTGCGAATAAGCTCGTTTCGGAACCAGCGTTCGCATGGTGGGTTCCGTTCACCCTCAAGAAAAGAGACAGTGTTTTAAAAGCCGTGAAACGTCCTGCCGTGCGACGCAAAAATGAAAAGTTCGGAATTGAAGTTCCGGGGCCGATGGATGTTGCTCGTGCACTGGAAATCGATCGTGAGACCGGAACGCAACACTGGGCCAACGCCATGGCCAAGGAAGTTAAGACGGTCTTACCGGCTCTCAAAGTACTTGATTCGGAGGAAAAAGTCCCGGTCGGATCGCAGCTGATCGACTTAATGGTTGTCTTTGATGTCAAAATGGACCTCACCCGTAAGGCGAGGATCTGTGCGAGGGGCGACCAAACTGAACCGCCATCTTCCGTCACATACGCGAGCGTTGTGACAAGGGAAAGTATTTGTCTCGCATTCTTACTCGCGTCTTTGAACGGTTTGTCTGTTCTCTCTGCTGATATAGCTGGCGCCTATCTAAACGCACCATGTGCCGAAAGAGTTCACACTATACTTGGACCTGAGTTCGGAGCACTACAAGGCAAGACGGCTGTGATAGTAAAGGCCCTCTACGGGTTAAAATCTGCTGGATTTTCATGGAGAAGCTACTGTGCCAAGACTCTTAGAGAGGAATTGGGGTTCACTCCGTGCCGTGCCGATATGGACGTCTGGTTTCGAGAAGGCGTCAAGCCGAATGGAGAAAAATATTATGAGTATTTGTTGGTCTACACGGATGATTTATTGGCGATAAGTATGGACCCGAAATTTATTCTCGACGATCTTAACAAGCGTTTCTTGCTCAAAGAGGACTCGGTTGGAGAGCCTACGAGGTATCTTGGTGCAACGATTTCGAAGTTTTGGATCGATGGTGACCCTCTACCGAAATGGGCGATCGGTTCAGGGGACTACATCAAGGAGGCAATTCGTGTGATCAAATCGAGGCTTTCGCAGATGGAGCTTGAGTTAAAATCTGGAGCAAGCGCACCGTTCCCATCTGGTTACAAGCCGGAATTGGATGTCACCTCACTACTCAACGACGAAGGTGCTACTTTTTATATGCAATGCGTGGGAATTTTACGTTGGATTGTGGAGCTCGGTCGCATCGATATTTGTGCCGAGACGTCGATGTTGGCTGCGTACAATGCGTGTCCAAGGGATGGCCACCTGAAGGCAGCCCTCCATGTTTTTGCCTATTTGAATAATCATGAGCGATCTAATCTTGTGATGGATGATGGGTATCCGGACCACTTGCCGGATTTACCGAAGCACGAATGGAAGGAATTTTATCCATGGGCGAGCGATGACTGGCCGCCTGACGCTCCAACTCCCCTTGGAAAACCCGTGGTAATTGTTATGTTTGTTGATGCTTCTCATGCTGCTAACGTTGTGACTCGTCAGTCAAGAACAGGTGTTTTGATTTGGGTTAATCGTGCCCCTATCGTTTGGTATTCGAAAAAGCAGAATTCTATTGAGACGAGTTCTTTTGGCTCGGAGTTTATGGCGTTGAAGACAGGCGTTGAGCTTTTGGAAGCCCTACGTTACAAACTACGAATGCTGGGCGTGTCAATCGATGGCTATGCTCATGTTCTTGTTGATAATATGTCGGTTGTTTGCAATACGAGCGTGCCCGAATCGACGTTGAAGAAAAAGTCGAATTCAATTGCTTATCACTACGTGCGATCAAAAGCGGCGGCTGATATCCTACGAATCGGTTATGTTAATACGAAGGCGAATCTTGCCGATATGCTGACTAAGGTTCAGAATGGAGCGGAGCGAAAGGAGCTTGCAAGACAGGTGTTGTTCTAATTCGCGTCTGACGCGTCGAGGGGGTGGCCTAAGCTTGTTGGCCATTCGTGTTGGACGTCCTGCGATAGGGCAGGTACCTCGGAATGATTTTGATGATGTTGTTGTTATTGGGTTTTGGCCTTGGATTGGAAAATAGTGCGATGTGATCGAATCCCTAGCTCCGTCTCCCATCGAGGGGACCGTTATTTCCCCGAAGAAGTGGCGTATACAGTCCAGTTAGTCAAGCCGGGTGTTCGTATCCCGCGCGTAATGCCATAATATTTTGTTACAATGACTTTTATTGTTGTTACTACGTTTTGAGTGGCTCCGCGTCACTCCGTCGATCATTTCTCGGGAGAGCCACGGACCATTATCGAGGGTGAAGGAGCGGGTGCCGTTCTCGCTCGCGCGCGCCTACCTTGAACTCTGGGCCAATACTGTAGGATTTGTGAAACTTATCCATGACTGGTAAAGATCAATGAAGCGCTGACGTTGTGAGAAGGCGAAACCAGGTTCAAATAGGGTCGCCAAGTGGAAGCATCAGACGGGAAAGATACGACGTAGCGCCGCCGACGAGAGAAGGAAAGCTGATGCAACGATGGAACTCTGCTCGCAGTCTATTGATCATTCCAGTTGATAACCACTTTCGACAATGAAGTACCTCTTTTCTGTTTCCCTCGTTCTTGCCTCGACGGCGGATGCATTCGCTCCGAAGGCGTTCGGAATCGGCCGTTGTGCGGATAGCTCATTGTCCGCCGAAATTCGGCCAAAGACAGAAAAGGCTAAAGAATTGGCATTTGGCTGGGATGGAACCACCGCTCTTGGTGGCGCCGTCGAAGTGGCCAAACCCACGCGAATGTTAGATGCTATTCGGGCGGCCGGAGAGACCATCCCTGATGAATGCGAAGTTTTCAACGCCAATGTTGAAATGTCTGCAGACGACCTCAAGTTCGAAGAAGTGATGGAAATCATCGACACTCACTACGAGACTGGACTTATTGAATTTAAGAATGGTGACATCGTCAACAAACCTGGAGAAAACGAAGGATCCGCTAAGTTGCTTAGCTATGCCGCTCTCTCTGGAATGGATAAGGACACAACTCTTAAACTGTGGGGACAATACTACCGTGAGGTTCTCAAGGACCCCGAAGGCACCTCCCACCAAAACATCCGAAACTTCATGAAGTATGGCTGGGAGGGTGTCCCGTTTGAGAACGGAATTGCGTTGACCCGAAAGAACGCCGGCGATGGCGAGTGGGACGCATTCGCCGAAAGTTGGATTCCATAGAAGCTTTCATAAAATTTTAGTTCGAGTAAAGGATTGCTTACGTCGAACTACCATGGTTGGGTCCACAAATTATATGTCGGCCTATTAGAACTGCTATTTTTTGCATTCCAGTTTGCAAACCCGCATGTTTTCGTTGCATCAAGAGCAAGGTGGGACCATAGGGTATTTGATGTTCAACAAATACTACAAGGTTGGTTATATAGGTCTATCACTTGGTCACAGCATCGCGAATGGCTTCGAGATTGGTGCATAGATCTCGTACTATTCGCCCCTCAACCAATTGAACTGGTAGGTATGCGCGAGGGCTGATCTCCACTGCGTATGTGAGCCGCATGGCGTCCTTCCCGGGAGGAGAACACCCAGGAAGGGGCTGCATTCTCCATACACCTTGGTACAATCTAAATTCCCCATTATCATCTACTATACTTTGCATAGAGATATCCTTCGTCGGTAAAGAAGATAGAGCGAACGGTCGCGGGAAGCGGTATCGCTGTAGTTTCATCTTGGAATTCTCCCTAGCCCGCGTGTCTCGTGACTTTCCTTCGAACATGTCATCAGTAAAGTGGGCAAAGTCTGGCATTCCTTGCGGCCACTCTCGCACTTCCAATGTCGTTCTGGCGGAAAAATTGATGCCTGCCACCTTGGCACCTCCCACTTGCTTCAACAAAGACCCTTTCATTTTGTTAGCTACTTGCTTGCATTGTACTTCGGGTGGAGCCTTAGCATCAAAAGTAGCCGTCTCTATTGCTTCTCCGTCATAGAGTGCCAAAACTTCATTCACGACTAGGTTGGGAACAACATTTTGCAGATTTCCATAGTCGGTGAGTACCTTCCACACATCATCGACACTTGCCATAATGTCAATGCCGGCAAATATACGCCGGGAATTCTCGGGTGCCTTCTCCACTCGAACCACTGGCTCTCCTGGTATCAAACAAGAATCTGGGTCCAGAAAAGGGGGAGCCATTTCACTCGAGGCGTAGTCGACGTCGTCAAAAGACAACTTGGAAACATCGACAGTCTGCACCGCACTACCATAGATTTCCTTGATGACTTGCCGCTCTGCCACCAGTTCAGCTTGTGCAACAGCAGCAGCAGCGCCTTCAGCCTGCGCAATTGCCGCAACTTGGATCGCCTCGATCGCTTGCGTTGATTGTAGTTTGGCCGCCGCGAGGGCCTTCTTTGCCGCTGCTAGAGACGATTCCATTTCTGCAATAGATGCCTCGACGGGTGCAAAGGCATCATCAATGATCGTTGTCATCATTTCTTTGGACTCTTGCAAAGCTTGCTCTTTGTTCTGTAACGCGTTTCGCTGAATAACTTCGTCAACTTGTTCAACAGCAGCCAAACTTGCATCCTTCAGAATCTCGGCAATTGCTCGCGGCATGGGAACCGTAGAGGCGAGGGCAAGAGGACGTGACACGAGACCTTTAGCCAAGTTCTTAACACGTGATCGAATCTTCCTGCGGCTAAGAGCATCGTTTTGTCCGGAGACTTCCTTCTTGTCGTCGTCGCCCTCGGACGCTTGAAGCAGCCATTTACTTGAAATTTGATGGTCGAAATTATCGATTCCTCGACGAATGCTGTATTGTCGGGATTTGATGGATGTCCGTGGTGCAACAAAGCACTCTCCCTGGCCAATACAGCCGGAAGCGGTACCTTGGACAAGCGTCAGAAAAAGGCAAATCAAGAAAAGATCCCTCATTTTTTGACGATCAGGAGTGCCTTGTTTGTTGTACGTTCCACAAGACGACCAGAGAAATCAAGTGAAAGAATGCTTCTTCTGCCGAAGACACGAGCGATGAGACTTGATCTGGCTATGCAGCAACTAGAATGAAAGTAGGAGAAAATATTTGGGTGTTGTCAGGTGTCAAATCGAAGGCGATGATCCAATTGATACGTACATCAGAGATATGATGCCAGCAAAATGAGCATGACTGACTCATACGATCGCGTCAGCCCTCCTTGAATGACAAAAGATCGCCAAGGCATTTTGATTAGCTCGATCAACTGTAGCGAGAGAAGTCGAACTAGTCGGCGCTACTACAATCGTGGCCGACGACGGACAAACGGTCTGTTCTCCACCATGTATTCTCCCAGGTACTAGATTCGGTCTACTACCGGTAGTAGGATACTGCTCAGTTCTCTCGCTACAGAAGTAGTAGTAGAGAAGTGAATAGTCAAACGAACAACCATGTCTCCTTGATATTATTAGCTGCTCCTCCTCGAATTAGGCTCAAAGCGGACCTGTCGCCGTTTATTGTGCGCTGGTGTATGAACTTGACTCGGAGCTGGGCTCAAGCTTGCAGCATTTTCGGAGGGAGTGGTGTAGGTGAACCATCTGGGCACTACATACAATGCACCATACATCACACACCCTACAGTAGGAAATGCCGTGGCTCTCTGCCTGGTGCCCAACCTAATCCTTCTTCAGCAGCAGGAACAACCTCATATCTGGCAAAATATTGGATAGGTGTCTTTGATCCCCCGTTAAGCGCATTAGAAGCCCCCCATAGCTAAATGCAATGACCATTGTTCCATCCTTCTTGTGTGAGATGTCAAAAACTCGCCCGTGCATAACATATTCATAATTGTCCGCAAGCGTTGGCTCGGTGCTGGGAGCGTATGAAAAGTGGTCGGCCGGACTGCCGTCCAAATGCAATGTCGATGCTAGCACCAAAGTAACTTTGTCTGCTTCCTTCAGAGAGTATATTTCACAGTTTATATCCAGCAATAAATCGCATTCGAATGTTGTGCCGACGGCTTGAATTCGATTAACTCGTTCAAACTTGTACCCATCGGGATTCAACGCTGTGACTTCAAAGATATCTTCGAAGAGGGTGACTTTCGACGATGTCTCCATTTTTGCGTCCAGCAGGTAGATAATAAGGAGATGACTGTGTGCCGTATATCGACGAGGCGACTAAATGATGACAGCAGGTGTAATTAAGAAGGGGCAACACAGGCTCATGCAGTCCATTGTTTTGTTGCGGGGGCATGGGTGGTGCTGCCGACCGATCGATTCCTTCCGATGGATGCGGGACACCTCTCCGGTCAGATCGTGTCGAGCGAGTCCTCGTCGTGGAGAAATAACCTGATAGTGTACTAAACTACCTGGTAAGTAAGTATAGTACATACATACCTTACCGGGTAAGTCTGCATCAGGAAAGAAATACGAAGCGATTTTCGCAACTACAAACATGACATTTGTCTCTATCACTTTCCTTTTTCTTTTTATAGAACGTGATCTGATAATGATACTTCAACAAGATCTGGAGTCCCTACTCGTTACCCTGCCGCAGCCGTTCCAAAGCAACCATGGCCCTCTCGAAATCTTTCTCTTGTACAAAGATATGGTCTCGACTGAAGGCAGCGAACGGAAGGACACTTATTTTTTCGTCTGCCAACACTTTCGTAACAGCGTGCATAAATCCAATCAAGTTCGGATCCATGACGACGTCAAATGTTATGAGCCGATAGGGAGACGGCCCTACTTCGATGTGTGGGCCCTCTAACTGGCTTTTCTGAGAGGTATGATCCTTCTCCGATATCATCAAGGTAATTTCATCCTTGTCGTACAATAATCCGCGGAACAGAGTTTTTGAAGAGCAGGCTCCAATTACATTGGCGGCAATTCGCATCGATTCAACCGGCAGCTTTAGAAACGTGTAGTTTTCTTGGTCGGAGTAGAGCTCCCCTTGCTGGAGGGCGTCTTTGACGGTCTTGGCCATTTTTGCCTTAGCTGGGATATGGATCAATCGGGTAGAACATTGTAGCGGCAACTTGGAGCTGAAAGGAATGAACCACCCCCCATCTTTGTTACTCGCCAACAGCGAGGGGGTGAGTCGAGTCGAAAGAGACCCAGATACGAAAGCGGCGGGCGCGAAGATCTTTTACTAGTTTTACTAGGCGCACCGCGCGTTCGTCGTCTCCCACATTGCGGACTCATTTGACCTTATGAATCATTGCGAGACTTGAGTAACTCCTCGGTTCGGTTGCAGCACAATACAATGCTGCCATATGTGGGGTTGACAAGGACCATATACCATTTCAGCCATTCAAGGTCTTCCATGTTTCCCGTAGTGTACTAGGATCGAAATCTCAATGCAGTCCAAGTCTTTGCTTCTCGCCGCAAATCTATTACTTGAGACAGGTTATGGAAGCTATGATATGCGGTGCAAACGCAAATTGCTACTCGGAAAGAAACCCATCGACTTTGACAAGGCTCGCGCTGTTTTCCTTCACGACTTCGTCTATGTGGTCGAATGCTTCATCCAACTCTTCAGCGGCGAGGTCCTGAAGAATTAGGACAACCGTCGACATGCCTTTGACGCCAAATCCTGTGACCACCTCAGCACCACTCGGTCGTAGCATTTTTCGGATCACATCACCAACCTTGGAGCGCCCAGATTGGTCCAAATGGGTCAAAGGCTCGTCCAGAACGCACATGGATGGTCGGAATTTTCCTTTGCGAGCCACAATTTCTGCAAAGCCCAGAGTCACAGCGAGAGAGCATCTACGCCACTGTCCACCGGACAATGTCGCCAACGGTCGTTCCTTGAAAGTTCCATCTGCTCCAGCTACAAAGGCGGTTCTAGATATTCGATCGCCAGCGTCCAAGGATAGCTCAATCCTCTGCGCACCGTCGCTCAAGTCATCCAAATATGTTTGAGAACAAGCCTGGAGGACTTCTACGATGTTCTGGAGAACAAACGTTTGAACCCCTCGCTGACCGAATCGCTCTGCGAGCTTGTTCATAGTCCTCACGCGTATTCTCTCTTCCTCCATTTGGTAGCGCATTTCTTTCACACGACGCTCAACGTCTTTCAATTCCTCCCGAATGTCTGACAAGCTCCCCCGTGCATGCTGCACAGACGCTTTTTCGGTGTTGATGTTCGCAATCGCCATCTCGTGCTTCGCCAGCTCCTGGGAACGCCTAGCTGCGGATGCTATTGTCTCGGAAATGCGATTGCGTTCATTACTGGTGTTCGCCAGGGTCTTTTCAAGTTCGCTGATCTGGTTATCCCACGACAACACAGAACTTTCGATTTCTGCCTCTATCGACACCACCTCGTCCTTCCGAGTTTTCAAGGCTTGCTGTCGATCTTCAAACTTCCCCAAGGCCAGATCGAGCTTCTCTTGTGCCTCATCGCGCCTTTCAATGGTTTGATTGATTTCGTTCATCAATTTTATCTCGAAATCTTCATGAGAGTGGCCACCTCCATCCCCATGAATCGGTTGGCCACATGTTGGACACGCATTTGGTGCCGATATGTCAGCCAGATTCCCGGCACTAATGTCAATGGACCACTTTTGCTCCATGTTGTTAATCGCTTCCATCGTATTGTTTAGATTCAATCTGGCACCAAACACAGACAGTTCTGAGTCTTGCAGAAGCCTCATCGCAGCATCATATGCATTGGACGCCGATTGCAATTTCGCTCGCAGTGGCTTCAAGGATGCTTCTGCCTGCAGCCGCATCTGCTTGTACTCCGTTTCCAGTCTTACGACCTCCGAACTTGCATTGCTGAACCGCACCTGCAGATCCTGGATGTCATTTTCAGGTTCCGCATTGATTGATGCTGATGCTTTCTTAAATTCAGCTTCCAGGCGTCCGACAGTATTTTGCATTTGCTGGACGTTAGCCTCCGCTTGCTTTTTCTTCAGCGATATCCGATCCACATCCTGCGCTCGCATGGCAATCATCCCCTCGTATTCTGCGATGCGCCTGCCTGCTTCTTTTGATTTTGCTCTCGATCGCGAAGCCGCCGCCTGCCAAATTCCCAATGGAACCAGCAAGGACAGCTCTTCTTTCAACTTTGCATCCGTGGCTTCCAGCAACTCGTTCACGGCGTGTTGCCCGTGGAACATGGTCCGCGACAAAATGGGCCCGCTCACTCCCAAATGCTCCTCGATAAGCTCTTGTGTCTCTTTCGCAGACTGTGTTGTCAGTTCCACTCCGTTCAACTGAAAAAAGAGATTTGTTTTGGACAAAGTTTTGCTCCGGGAAATAGTAAAAGGAAGACCGTTCAAAGTTCCGTCAAGCGTGACACGCGCTGTCTGTAATGGGGAGAGCGAGCAGATCTGAGAACCAGGACGGAAGTGATGATGATGCAATTCTACAATCTACCACCAGAGGTACCTTGGAATCGTCATGAACAACGTCTGACACTTTCCCATCCAGTGCACGTCGAGGATCCATGGACCCTGTCAGTGCCCACAAAGCAGCCATTGCTAGCGAGGTTTTCCCACTTCCATTGCTATCCGACCCAACATCGTTGTTGGTTCCCTTGAGTAAAACTAATCCTCGATTCAACAACGGATAAGTCACCTTTTCACGAAATGGGCCAAAACCTTCCACGGAAACTTTTTCCAATGCAAGGTCGGTAACTTTTGTCGTCCGCGCCGTCTGGAATTCCTCGGACGCTTCCAGTTCATTGAGAATATCCAAACCGGCTTCTAACAACCGTTGGGCAGACGCCTTGTCAAGGGTTTGGCGTTGATCCACTTCTTCCGTAAGGTACATTCGCCACGTGGACTCTGGTGTCATTTCTTCCAGCTTTTCGGCCTCACCGCCGACCAAAGAACTCCCCATGGCGTGTTCGGGAGACGTTTTGATTTCTCGAATCTCCACCATGACTCCTGCTGCTCGTAATTCTCGTATATGAGACTCTACCTTTGACGGTAAGGAATCCAATTCTGCCCGAGGAATCGAGGCAACGATGCGGTCTCCTGATCGTACTATTGCCAAGGACTCTTCATCATACTCTTGGAGATGAAGATTGCAAAGTTCATCCCAGGAAGTCACTTTGAAGTGCCGCCTTCCAATATCCATGGGCACATATTCGATACTCTCCCAGTTCTTGTCTAATATCGCCAACGTTTTTGCCTGTTGCGCTTCTGCCAAGGAAGTTTCATAGGGCGAGCCCAGATATTCAATGCGGATATTGTCGCCCGCCTTGACAGTATGCGCCTTGTGAAAGTGACCCGAGTAAATGAGCTTGTGCACGGGAAAAGATGCCGGTGGGATTCCATTCAAGCTCACAATCAAATCATTCATCAATGCCCCCGTAACATCAGCATGAACAAAGAGTGCCGATGCCTCTTGTGCCAAGGACGATTGTAACACGGATTCCATGGTGGCCACTTCTCGAATATGCGGCACGAATAATGCTTGTCGGAACTTGGTAGGGTGGGAAAAGATCAGTGGCCCCGCAATATTGCCAACTCGATAGGCATTTTCCAAGGGTGTCAAGCTATGACTATGCCCATTCAAGGATACTTGATCGTGATTGCCAGGAATCATGACCATGGGGACTTGCCAGTCCTGAAAGTGTCTCAAGACTGCATTCAAGCAATCCACCCTCAAAGTTCCACGATGATGCCAAAAATCACCCAAAAACAAGACGCCTGCATCTCGCTCGACCGCCAACTCATGAACTCGAGTAAGTACTTGTAGACAAGTCTCCAATGATGCCGATGAACAATGTAGATCCGTAAAAACGACCCACGTTTCGTACTGAGAATGATGTTGAATTTGTTGTAGGAACTCTTGGTCTCTTGGATTGGTAATATTGCCCATGTCCAACAGAGCAGCGTCCAGATCGTATATTGTGGGAGGTGGGGGCGGAAATTCAGGCGACGTTCCAGCGTCGGGATGAACCATGGGACGCCCGGGATTGGGAGCCGAAAACATGCGAGGCAAGGTCGTCCTCGTCGTCACAGCAGATGACGATGTACTGACACTTCCCAATTGCGTGGTACGACATTTAATAATCGACTCATTCGTAGCAAGGCGTACCGAGTACCACCCTCCTCCCCGCACTTCTTGAATGACGCCGTATTCCACGAGGTCATTGGTTTTAACAATGACTGACTCTCCCACCTTCCAGCTTGCCAAGAGTCGAACTTGCGAGTACACTTGCTGGGAACGCTTCGGAAAAAGCGAACGAGAGACCCAGCTGCATTGAACGCGACTAGAAGAGAGAAGCATCACGATCGCGGCTACCAATATCGAGCCAAGAATAGCTGGAATCTTTGTGGTGTTGGACGTCCTTGGATGAAGCATCGAGCTCGTCGTCGTCACACCGAAAGTCAAACACTTCTCGCATGTACCCGCCTTGCAAGTAGATAAAAGAATGAAAGATTATGTCGGCTGCTCTGGAGGCAAACCTCTCTCGCTAGATTGCAGGTATCATGGTGGATGGCGTTGTTTATGTGTGTGAGTTTGGATCTTTCGCTGGTTGATTGATTCGATTCAAAAGGAAAGGCGTGGAACATAGTTCCGTTAATTGACGGTTTCACGCCGGCTCGAACTGCCACCACCCAAAACTCGAAAAAAAGGATGACGCGATCTTCGGCCCTCTCGTTGTATGTCACGTTTTATCGCATTCATTCGTTGTCATGATCCTCTACTAGTTGCAGTGGATTGCATTTGTGTCTCTCCATTTCTACTAGAGTTATTCACAAGAAGCACCATGCCACCTCAGGATGACATTGAGATGACTACAGGAGCAGCATGTACTGAAGCGCTTGAGCAGTCTCCACCAGAAAAGTCCATTGGCATTGACAATGACACCTCACAGCCGCTGCCGTCCACGCGACGACGGCGGCAAGGCAAGCGGAGCCACAATGACACCTCCCACGACGACGACGACGACGACGACGAGTCTCGGGACTCGAAAAAGCAACACTTACAGGATGGCAATACGGAAAACTCCGAATCCAGGGCACACAAAAAGAAAAAGGCGAAAAGTACCGAAGCCGAAGATATGAACTGGGTGTGTGCCGAGTGCAAAGAGGCAGAATGCTTGATGGAACCCAGCGCCGACAAATTCTTGTTGTGCGACGGAGATTGTCACCGCGTCTTTCATTATCCTTGTGCCGGCTTGTCTCAGATTCCTACAGAGGACGATTGGATCTGCAAAGATTGTAGTAAATCCTGTCATCCATGTGCCTTTTGTCAAGAGTACGGGAAAGATAACGTGGATGTTTTCGGCTGCCGCAAGGATCATTGTGGACTCTTCTTTCATGAATCTTGTCTAGCATTGAATAATGTTCCTGTCAAAATGGTGGAGCGGCCGGTTAGTCGCAATGTCAGTCCGAGGAGTGTCGAAGAAGGTGCCATTAGTACTACTACTTGTATGGCTCCTTCCTTTGTGTGTCCGGCACATCATTGCTGGACATGCACTCAAGAAGATGCCCTCAACAAGGAAGCAGCAGAAGAGGCCAAGAAAAAAGAAGCCACCGGCAAAAAGAAGAAACGTGGCAAGAAAAAACAAACGAGCATTTATCAATGCAAGACAGAAAGTCGCCTCTATGTAAGATTACTTGCTGGAGTTGTGTTGTGTTGCATTGTTCCAGACTAACAAACTTGCTGTGTTTGTCTATTCGAACATTAGCGCTGCTTGTATTGTCCTTGGGCGTACCATTTGACTTGTTTGCCTCCAACTAGTAAATTTCATGAGTTGGCCATTTTATGCCCGGAACATTCCATGACGCAAAAGCTTCCAGATCTAGACCTTTCCTCTTCCCTACAAAGCACCGTGGAGGATAAGATTGATCGAACAATACAAAAACTGAGCGGACAAACAAGCGTTCGTCGGCGGCTGCTAAGTGGTCTGGCTGGTGGTCGAGGAGGGGCTTTGTCCAATCCATTCTTTCCTGGACTGCGAGGTGATCGCATGATCGCACAGGAGCAGCCATTTAAGGACTTTCTGGCCAAGATTGATGAAGAAAACGAAATCTCAAACGAGGCCGACCTCACTAGCGTGGCTCTCGTAGGTGTTGCCGCTGCCAACGGTGTCCCCTTTTGCCTCCCCGCAGACGTCAAAACGGAGGTACACTCCAAACCACCCACTTATACGCATATCCACGGTCTGAAGTACGATCCCAACAATCGGCCCAAGAAGATCCCTCCTGCCGGAGAGCAATGTCAGTGCGTTGGCACTTGTGGCGATGACTGCTTCAACCGCGTGACACTCGTAGAATGTTGTGGGGAAGGCCAGAGCTCCAACTGTGCGCTAGGTGCCGACAAGTGTGGCAACCGTGCCTTGGGGAAGCGCCAGTTTGTCAAGTGCAAGCCGAAACGCGAAAGTGGCAAGGGGTGGGGTCTCGTTACGCTCGAGGATGTCCCCAAAGGAAAGCTTGTGCAAGAATACGTGGGGGAAGTAATCAACGAAGCCGAAAAGGAAAAACGTCTCATTGAATGGAGCAAGGAGCATCCCAATGATCCCAACTTTTATGTCATGGGTCTCGGCAGTGGATGGTATGTCGATGCTCGGGAGTTCGCCAACATGAGCCGGTTCATCAATCACTCTTGTGATCCAAATTGTCAAGTAACCACTATCAACGTGAGAGGGTACAAACGCAACGGTATTTATGCACTGCGTGATATCAAGGCAGGGGAATTCCTGTGCTACGACTATCACTTTGATACGAAGCAGGCGGATAGATTTCTCTGCCGTTGCGGAGCCAAGAATTGCCGAGGTACCATGCAAGGTGGAAGTGGCACCGATCCGAAAAAAGCGCTCAGCTGGAAAGAGGCCAAGGCGCGCTATGACAATGATGCCAAGCTTCTTGCAGAACTCAAAGAGAAACAAGTATCCTCCCAAGTAGCTTCGTTGGTTCCGGCAGCCGAACAACCGACCGAATTTGTGGCAGCTGGGCCTCCCGAGAAGCATCGCGACGCTGCAGTTCGAAACGGCATCTTTCTTTGGCGTAATGCCGCCCGTGGGTCAGACTTTGTGGCTCGCAATTCGCGCATTGAAAGGCTTGAGACGACAACGTTATCCAAGGCAGACGAAGAAATGAAACGACGTGCGGCGTCGGCTATGTAGAATGCGTCGCATCGAGCAAAAAACTGTATATCCGGAATTCGATGTAGATCTCTCTACTAGAAATGGTATTGCGGAATTGACAGCTTACGGTACCGGGGGTACGTCGGATCGTCCTTCAAGGAAAAAGTTATATTACTAGATTAGAGATATTGTATTCGGGCTAATTATAGCACCCTTTCGAGATTCGTGGGTGGGTGACTAGATGATTGTTTTGCGATTAGATGTTGTATACTGTTTGGAGAAAAGTTGCAGCCCCGTTTGTGGATCAAAGACTGGGCAGTGATTTGATGTCATTTGCTTATTCTGAATCCGAGTCCATCAAGAGCGCAAACTTGTTTGCAGGAGGAGCCTTGGTCTGTGATGCAGCAGGTGCCGCGGCCGCAGCCTCGGTAGCTGCCTTGGCAGCAGCAGCTGCTGCCCTTTCCTCGGGAGATGTTTTATTCTGAGGCTGAGCCTGGCGACGAGGACCTCGCTTACCACCATTGTTTCCACTGTTATTCTCGCCCTTGCTGCCGCTAGCGCTGTTGCCACTTCCTCCTCCTCCTCGACCGCCCGCACGTCCAGCACCACGCCCATCACCGCGCCAATCACCTCGTCCACGTCCTCCTTGCGACGTCTGCCGCCGGTCGTTTTCGCCCTTGCGGTGACTGTTTCCATTGTTTCCCTTGTCCGGCTTACGTTTCTGTTCCCATGCCTGTGCGTCGCGTGCCTTAGCTCCACCAAAGATGTTCGACGAGGTCCCTTGCGCCTGCTTCTCTTCGTCAGTTTCCTTCTTTGTGCGCGGCGCCAACTTGAGAGTAGTTCGAACCGGCGGAGGGCCATCCGATTTGCTACCACCCTCATTGCGATTCCTGTTGTATTTACCACCGCGAAATTTGGAGCCATCCACGTTTCCCTCTCCCTGGCCTCGGCGTTGGTGCGCATCTCGTCGCTTGTTATGATTTCCATTGGCAGTATCCATCTGCACCTTGCGTCCAGCAATGGTACCCTCTTTGTCATTCAACTCCATGAGCGCTTTGAGCTGTTAAGCAATAACGGTGGAATGATCAATGGTGAGATAAACGTGTCCTTTGACATGTCACCCATCCGAGCTAGTGACCCAAATGTCGAGTCGCTTCGAGGTACAATGCAACAATTATATACACACCTGATCCAAAGTCTCTACTTCCAAATAACCGAATCCACGGTGCTTCCCGTCCCGACCAAAGGAAATCCGTGCACCCAAAATGTTGATTTCTTGCCCCAAGAAATCTGCAGTACACTTTGCCACTTCGGCTTTGAGTTCTTCAGGATCCTTCAATGAATACGCCAGGTTGCCGATAAAGGCCGTAAAAGGTGGCTTGTCAGGAAATTCATAAGTTCGCTCAGTAGGGGCCACAGGAGCTTCACCTTCTTCTCCTGCGACTGGATCGGCTGCCGCCCCGTCGACTTCCACATCTGCCGGTGGCGGGGGCGTTTCCTCTAGTTTCTGGGCTTCAAATTCCTCAGCAACATCGTCAATCGACTCTTCATCGGAAGAACAGTGATCCGCCCAGCTCTTCATTTTAATAGTTTGTCAATACGAAAGCAGTAAGCCAAAGATAAGTTATCGCGTGAAATAATTTCGACACGAAAGAAAGCGGAACCCAAAGTCAGGGACTACTACAGTGCGATCGATGAGATTCTCTCGTAGAAAGCCTCGTTCGGTTCACGGCCTCGATAACAACGCAAGTGTTTCTCGAGAGGCGATTCCACACTTCAAATGCAAGACTGCGGACAGCAAGCTGATATTGACTCTTCTAGATTGTAGAAGAATAAGGTTAATGATGATGCCTCTTCCACAAACAGTGTTGATTGAACACGACGTCAAACATCCAAAGAGAGCGGGTGGCTCGTATGGACTTGACTTTTTGCTTGGCGCGCGATGGAATTTTGAAGGCCACGGATACACGACGAAAATCCAAGCACGCTATCATACCAGGTACATCCACCAATCAATCGCGTACAGGTACGTACGAAGCCTTGGAGGGAAAGTCGGGCGGGCGATCATGTTGGAAGCAAGGCGTCCCACCCAAGTACCGGTAGTCGAATGCGCGCCATCGCGCGATTTCAAACTGTATGCCACCAAGAACCACTCAAACATTTCTCGCTATGGATCCGCCGACCATGGCATTCTTCGTCTCGTTCGTTTCGAGGAAAAGGGACTTGTGAGTTAAAGACGCCACCATGTCCACTACGAGTATCCACAAGCGATAATACCTCCATCGTCAGGGAAATACGATGGAACTAAGGATGACGAAGAACGAAGGAAGGTCGTAATTTATCGTCGGATTCGAAGAAAGATACGATGTGAGCCAGCTCGTGCTGACCCACAAGAATGACCAGAGTGAGGTGTGTGTACGTGTGCGTGTGCCAGGATGATGGATGCTGGGGAAAACGTTGGGCAGTCCATACAATGCGCGCTGAAAATGATGAAATTACCACTCCAACTTTATTCACGACGGTCTTATGACTTGTTGGAAGTGACACTGGCTCGTCTTGGCAGCGTCGAGTCCCTCCAAAATGGAGACGACGAGGCGTTTGGCAGGGCGGCTCGTTGCGGACAACGTGATATCAACGGAGCCTAACCAAACTGAAACAAGCGTTTGCAGTGGACGTCGAATGAGGATTGTGTGTTTGGTGGCCACTAGACGAGTTGCAAGCATATTGACTAATCGCCGTTTTCTTCCTTTGCAGTATTACTTTGTTACCATCATGGAAGGATTGAATTGGACCACAATGAGACGCTCCCCGACGGATGGACATGCACCACTCTTGCCATCAAATGACGATTAAAATGTTTTCACAAAAATCTGACACCTCTAATGCTAGCCCATATACAATATGGTCGATGATCTCACCGTGAATCGGATGATGGGCAAGAGCGGTTCTTGTTGGACGGAAAATAATTAAATTCCCTGCCTTGAGATTTTTGAAAGAGCCCCGAAATCGAACTCACACATTGTTTCTTTGCTATAGAACGCAGTGTGATTTCATGGCTCGATTTGTCTCGGCGGTGAAGGGATGGGCATGTTACCTGGTTCACGTTTGAAGTCTTGTGTGTTGTGGGGATCGTGCTACGACGGGGAATCGCACCCTTCTCCTAGTCAGGACAGGTTCAAGCAGACGGCAATAAGATTGAGCATCGTCGAGCCGTCGGCTGCTGGGTGTAACTAGTCATAAACGTGCAAGGACGACAGCGCATGGTGCCATGTGGAAGGAACTATTGGCGAAATGTACTATTTCGATATTTCACAGTAGACTGCAAGACCAACAGATCGCATTCAGTAAACAACGGCTTTGCTTGTTTAAGTAGGTGAAGTAAATGTGATACTAACATGCTTGCATCAACAAAGGGATACAAATTGCTTCCATGTGTGGCTGCGTTAGTAGCGACGCCAAAGTCCCAGTGAAGTCGAGCATTCTCACTTCTACACCTTTCCTCGCTTAGGATCCCTCATGTTTTTCATGTAGTTCGCAAACAATCCAACCGCAGTCCCGACCACATAGCCATAGGTACTAACGATAGAACGCAAATTATTGAGACAACATTCCAATTTGCATCTCCGCGCCTTCACCAGTTCAGCATACTACTCACCCTCCGAATAGGATAGGCAAAGGCCATCTTGAGATTTGAGCACCATGATCTAACACCGACAAAACCTGGAATGGGATAATCAATGCCAAAATTCCGTACAGCCTTGACGCCATCAAAACATCCGAATAATCAAAGGGCAGCTGTTCGAGAATATTTGATGTCGCGACGTCTTTTGACGTTGAGTTCACTAGTGTAGCAATATAAATGGCAGAATAAATCGAGTGTCTCCAATGCACGACCATGTTGTTTCCGCAGAGAGCAAAGAGGGCGTACGTCGCCAACGACATTTTGACCAAATTCATAAGCTTGGACGAAAACTTGTTTGGAAATCTAACGAGCCAGTAAATCATCGTGACAACGACGGGGACCATAGTGAAAGGTGTCACATATTTAAGATCGAAAGGAGTAGCTAGGATCTCACTAGGATCCATGTGTTCCTTGACGCCGCGACAACAAAATAGGACAGGTTAGATGACAATTGGAAATATTCAACAATACCAAACAAAGAAACAGAAAAAGATGCAACATACCATGTCCGCTTTGTATTGCTTTAGAGGTCTCAACAAAATGAGCTGTTGCCATCCAAGTAGCAACATCATGGAGACAACCGCGACGCAGACTCGAATGAGATACATCACTCTCTCGTCAGTGTAGATTTGCACCGGACGGTGAGCTGCTTCGGCCGCCATTTTTGTTCTTGATACGAATGCTGGGCTCTGTTTAGTGTTGTTTAGCGAAGCACAATGTTTCCGATAGATGCTGGAGTGTGACTATGACAAAAGTCTTTCTTTCGGTCTCCATCATCTTTGATGTGTCGAATGTGACACGGAAAGTCGGTTTCGTGGACAGGACGATGATGACGAATGAATGACGTTTTTCGGATACTGTACCTGTCGCCTTGCCATCGTCCGTCTAAAGTCTGACTGATTCGACCAAAGGGCCAGGGTTCGAATCATCACATGTTTGTTTTGTGCGGAGGTGCATCTCATACACCTTGACACCTCTCTCTAAAAAAGAGACTGTGCTGCATAAACGAAACATCTTTCCACCTTACAACGATTGAAGACATTTATACTTTTTCTCAATATACTATGGAAGAATTATGAATTCGAGCGTTTCATCTTTCGCGTCATCGTCGTCGCGATCCACTTCGGCCACTTCGTTGCGCCCCCGATCCGAAGGCCAAGTCGTGGTGCCGCCGCTGGCATTTATGCGCAAGTCGGATAATCATAATAAACGATCATGGACGATTGCGTTGTTTTCCATCACGACGCTCCTGTTGTTTGCCGATCAAAATCTCATGAGTCCAAATCTCTCCGCAATGGCCGAGGAATTCGGATTTACGGAAGAAGAGCGGGATCGGAAGCTTGGAGGAGATATATCGCTTGCTTTTTTCTTGATCGGGGCGCCAGCTTCCATGGTCATTGGTTGTCTAACAGACTCCAGTGATCGATCCATAGTGTTTGCTTGGACTGTTTTCATTGGAGAAGGGGCGTGCCTGGCTACGTATTGGGTGCAAAGCTATAGTCAACTATATGTTTGTCGCGCCATTACGGGGTTCTCGGTCGGCGGAGCCGTGCCTTTGATCTATTCCGTACTGGGAGACTTATTTGCCGCTGAGGATCGCCATTTGGTCAGCGCTCTGGTCAGTTTTGGCACGGGGGCGGGAATCGCGGTAGGACAAGCTGTGGCGGGGTTCTTGGGACCGGTTTATGGTTGGAGACTGCCATTCCTGGTGGTGGCACTACCGGCCTTAATAACTGCCGCCATGGTGTTATTTACAGTTCCAGATCCGGAGCGAGGTGCCATGGAGTCATCGATTATGGACAGTCAGGATGAACAGGATGAAGGTGGCGTGGCACTTGTTCCTATCCAACCCCGATCGCACCAATACACAGCATTACCGTCCCCTCCAAAGGATTCTACATTACCACCTGATCCAAGAGTAAACGGAACACATATCGTCGAAACCTACTTTGACGGAATGTGCGAGGAGCACTACGGTGGCTATTGTGGTTCTGATGTCAAAGTGCACCTGCGAACAATGAGCAAACTCCTGTCGACGCCGACCGTTCTTTTGGCAATCGTGCAGGGCGCCCCGGGCTGTATTACGTGGTAAGTACAATGATCCGAAAGTCATATGATTTCAAAACATCAGTCGCTAACAAATTTTCTGGCAGGGGCATCATCAACGTGTTTCTTAATGACTTTCTATCGGAGGATCGAGGATTCACGGTTCAAATGGCAACGACAACTCTCATGTTCTTTAGCGTTGGGAATGGTCTTGGTCTCTTCTTGCTCGGTGGTGGCATGGGACAACGTCTGTATCGCACGGACAAAAGGTATCCAGCACTGCTTGCGGGCTTTTCGGCGCTTGGAGGATGCCTACCCTTATGGGTTCTCTTCAATAGTGTTGATGTTAGCTCTCCATATTGGAGGGTTGTAATGGTAGCCATGCTGGCGGGCTTTGGAAGTGGCCCCACAGGCCCTATCATCAAGGCTACTTTGACCAACGTTACGCAACCGAGAACCCGGGGTCAAGCCTTTGCATTTTTCAACCTTTTTGATGACTTTGGTAAGGGACTGGGGCCCTTTTTTGTATCGCTGTTAATATCTGTCATGGGAGGCCGTCTTCCGGCCTTTAATGTTGGCATCCTGGGTTGGGTCGTTTGCGGCGTGGCGAACCTAGCTATCTTCTGCTTTGTTGAACAAGACGAAGCTATCATGCAAGCGGAAATCGCTTTGCGACCCGATCGGGACTTGTCCGTATAGTTCAAGTTTTGTTGTACCAATCTTCGTCGCAGCAATGGAATGCCCAATGAACTCCTTCCTTTTTGCAACCTCGGCCCGCCAGACAAAGTCACTTCTAGCATACCAAATGAAATTGACTAGTTGGTGTGTTCGCTTTCTACTGTACTCTTTATGGCTCCAGCGACACGTTATCGCACAATTTGCAATACATTCCACACACCTAAACATGACATTCTGCGGGCACTCTAGCCTCATAGTCCGCGTTGGCGACCCACCTACAACCGATTCATTATCCCTACTAGAACAGTTCCACTCCATGTGGAAACACAAAAATACACCCCCGTGTTAGGACTGACCCCCCTCGGTCCTTGACTTGTCCGGCTTGTCACCACGAACCGCCTCACGATACTTGTTGAGATAGATCTTCAAAGGCTCCACGTACTTGTCAAAGCCCAAAGTGGACATTGCCCATAAAAGGTCGTCCCCGTTGATGGTTTTCCTCTTTTCCTGCAAGCACTTGTCGCTAGCTTCCGAAGTAATAAACGAGATAAACTCCGAAACGCACTCCTGAACAGTCTCCTTGGAATCCTTGGCTATTTTGGCATTCTCGGGCAGCGTATTCTTCATTATTCTAGCAATGTTCGCAATCGGAAGATACCGGTCCTATAACAGTTACGGTGCAAGTCCAACGTGTTATCATCAATGCTATGCAACATTCCTTCCGCCGGCGTCGAACCATGACGTACCTGTTCACGAATTTCTTCATACTCATCACCAGGAGGAATCTTGGAGTCCGCAACGGCTTGGGCTGCCTCACTGAGCGCTGGGGAAGGGGCGTCAGACATATTCCTTTGATACACAACTACTAGACACTGTAGCAACCGAGGGGTTCAACAGCAATGTTCATTGATATTGTCAACTCGTTGAATGCACAATGGTTCCATGGTTTCGACCTCAGTAGATCTTGGTACTTGTTGTACGAGGATGCATGCTCGTGCGTTACGCTTGGTATGAGGTATCATAGCTTGTGACGCCAAAGGCCGGCCGACAGAAGTCATCAGAGCACGCCACGTGTCGACCGATGAACAGCTTTGGAATCTTTGCGCGAGAGGTGCGCGATTTCGATTTCGGAGGGAGGAGGCCAGACGATTCCAATGCCATCTTGCCCTGCCTCCTCCCTCGCGAACTAAATGAAACGGATAGTAGACTTGCCGACGATCACGGGTGTACTATGTCTGTAAAATATGATGAAAGTCTAAGTTCTTTACTAGTAGAGTCTCCAGCAACATGTCTAGGTACTAGTCCTCCTGTTCTGCCTTCTTAACACCTAATGTATTGAAGCTGTCCCAAGGATTTTCCTTGTCGACTCCCAGGCGGATCCATTGGGTGACAATCTTCTTTTCGCCCTTGTAAACGGGGCAGCCCGAGTGCTCCGTGAAGCCTAGTAGTAAGGATAAGAGCAAAGGTAAGTGAGATTATGCATCCGCCAAGCGCAACAAGTGCCTACTCAACTCTGATTGGTTCCTTACCATTGTCCATGATCAATTTTTCGGGATCAATATATGAAAAGAAGATTCCGTTTCCCGAAACGGGCTTTACATGAACCCCCGCATTTCGGAAATTAGTGTGGCCGCCCACTTCTGGAACCGTACAATACAGGACCATGGTTGCCATGCGATTTCCCGGTTTGAACGGCATGCCCGTGCATTCACCGTCACAGTGAGGTGTGTACCGATCAGGCGCCGTATCATTTTCACCGCGTCCAAAATATTGAATCGACATGAGATCCTCTTGACCAAACTCGTCAATTCCCAGATTCAGAACATGTTCTGCGTAATCATAAACGCGACGGGACAATCGAGCAATCTTATTTCCTTTAGACTCCTGATCCCAAGGCACCTTGATTCCAGCTTGCATGGCCTTGCGATGTTCGGAAAAGTGTGAACCCCCCTTGCCGTCTGCAACGGTTGCCCGATGCAATTTTGGCTGAGCCGCCGCTGCCATGGCCTTGCATTCCTCTTCATCGATAAAGTTCTCAATGACATGAATCTTGGAGGCAGGACGGTCCAGCATGATTTGAACCTTGCGAGTTTTGCCGTCCTTTAAGCTCTTCGAAGTAGTCTCTTCGACTGGCTCTGACGTATTCAACGACGTGTCCACACAAGTATAGTTTTCCATTAGTGCGGCCATGTCCTTTCGGACCTTGGCTTGAAAGGCGATCTCTTCGTTAGCTTTGGCAAGCGTACCGGCCACCCCCGATTCGACGCACGAAGCCAACTCATCCATAGCCTCCAACGTCAAGGTCATGTCTCCATTGGCCTTGCTCAACTTTACTCTAGCAGATGCCTGGCAGTCACTCACAATTCCCTCCGCTTCCTGCTTGGCCCGAATTTGATCATCCTCAAAGACAATTTCAAAGTCTTTGTTCAGGGTGGCAGCTGCACCGAAATAAATACTGTCAGACTACAAAGTACAATAAAAAACCATGACAACACCGCATATCACTCACTTTGCTCCGAGTTCTCAGTGACAGCCAGATAATTGGTTCGACAAGTTTGATCGCTGCCCTTGCAAACGCCCGTCTTGGAAGACGGCAATTCGCGAATTTCAAATTCGTGTCCGACAAAACTATTCAAATTAAAGGAGGCGCCATTCAACACATTGGGGCTGCTCATTAGCGACAATTCTCTCGTGTGGGGATGAACCCAGTAAATCTCGACTTTGGACCCCGATTCGTTCAAAATCTTAATGGGGCGTTCGGTCGCTTTGGTGGTAGCCGGGGCACCAGACACGCGGCGAAGGAACACCAGGAAACTCAACAACAGAAAGCGAGACCACATGATGACGATAATAATAAGCACCACCCGTCAACAAAGGAGGAAGGATGGGCCTGACAATGACAAGCAATCTCAATCGCAATGATCGGTATTATCTTTGTGGGCACTATGGGTTTTTCTGTCGGTGCTGTGGTCAACGTTCCTCGTTTGCATGCAGATGCAGGCGCAATTCTCGTTGTGTGATGGCGCCGGCCGGCGCGCGGGTCGATTTCCATCCATTTCGAAATTCGCGAACTCCGAGCCGATCACAAGATCCTTCGTCTGCTCTTCGTCCGCCTTTCTCAAACGTGGATCAACAAATGACCGCGGCTGCCGGCGCTTCGGCCAGTCGCGTGACGCACGGAGTTAGTGGTAGGTAGGTGACACAGGTAGCGGTGGTATGTAGTAGGTAGTGGTGGTTTCGGGCCTAGTTACTGAGCAGTAGCTCGGCCCGAACCACACCGATGAAACCATGGTGAGATGGTCAGCCAATCAACGGACCGTTGGAATTTGCTGGGAGGGAGCAAAGCGTGGGAGGCATGTCAGTGGAGGGGGATGTGGTGGTTGGGGTACAACGAGAAAGCACCTTCACGGAGCATGCGGGCGGAAAAGTTTTGCATAACGGGGGCAGCCTGGACATGCAGATAACGGAGCATTTCATCGGACCGCCAGCGTCCGATGAGGTGGATGGTATCATGATCAACATCGGCGCAGAGTGACAAGAATCCGGCAGGGACTCTTAAGGAACGCGGCGGCAAACGCGACGACAATCAACAAAATGTGGCGGCGCTTACTCAACAATGCTGACGATTCTCCACGAACGATCCGGGAGAACCAGCAACAACTACAACTATGCCTCTCTACGCTAGAGGCGCTCGATATACTTAGCTTTTGGGGCAATTGGGTGACAATACGTTCACGTAAGTGATTCTTAATATTGTGAGTTATCTACGTCTGCCGCCGACGGCGGTCACTCATCTTCGAGCATCACTCCTCGATGCCATGCGCGCGTGCGTGCGTCGTCCGACCACTCGGAGCGAAAGACTAACTTGACTAACACACTACTGACGTCACGCGCGGACCGTCTGTTCGTCGCTCGTCTACCTTATTTTCTATCACTCCCCTCTTTCGCGCTCGGGGTGGTGCCCTCCTTTCCGTCTTCCTCCAAATTCTCTTCCTCTTCTTCTTCTCCCTCAAATTCTACTTCCCCCATATTAGCGACGTCACCAGCGAAGAACATAAGTGGCTTGAGCTGTGCCCAGATCTGTTGGTATCCCCAATGCTTAGAGAGAATGTCGGCAGGGTTCTCAGGTCCAGACATGTGATAAAAGCCAACTATGCCCGCTGCAATAGCCTCGCGAACGTGATGGAAGCTAAGTGCAGTGTGCCGTTTATGTAGCTTGGCATGGGGCTTAGCAGAGCTGTTAACCACCGACTCGTTGTCGCCGAAATGTAGCTCGAGGATTGGGACACCTAAATAACGCAACGTGTTACGTAGGTCCATTACTTGTTCTACACATGTTCTCGCGGCGATGAACTCCGATCCGTAGGTTGCTGTCTCGACAGTCGCTTGGCGTTTGGAGAACCAATCAATCGGAGTGGCGTTAAGGAAGTGGAGTATCCCAGTGACCGAACGACCAGTCAGCATGTCGTGGTACAAGTTCGCGTCTACGTAGTGGGTCAATAGGACGTAGTTCCCGAGGGGTTCGGGGGCATCGTGGGGAATCATCTCTTCGATGTCCCCGTAGACGGACGTCGTCCAATCGTACTCTACCTCTGGTATCCTACGACAGACTGGTAGTCTTTAGTTTCCTTATCGTTACATAGGCGCGTCGTGTCAAGCTCCGGATGGTCATTCTTCTCAAGCGGGGAACGTACGCGACGCTTCGGCATGTGCCCGAAGAGGTCCTTGTACGTGTCGACCATGCGCGAGATATACTTCTTGGGCTTGAGGCACAGTATGCCGTCGGAATCGCGGACAAAGTCGCATCCGAGGTGAAAGCTTATGGGCCCGGTTCCCTTCAACTTGAACTTGTAGGTCTCCATTAGTCGTTCAGTGAAGGACTTAGGGTCCAGCATCGCCATCGCAAGGTCGTCCACATATACCCCTATGTACTTGTAGACGTCACCGTTCTTCCGCATCCATATGTCCGGTTCTGCCTTACACGGAAAGAACCCTTCGTTTTGGAGGCACTCGGCGAATCTTTTGTGCCATCGTAATCCGCTGGTCCTGAGTCCATATAAGGCCTTCTTGATGACCAATATGTGCCCTTCAACTTTGGGTCCGAATTCGGGTGCCGCTAGAATGCAGACACGTTCTTTGGTCTTGGCCTCTAAGTAAGCATTACCTATGTCAGTGAGCCCAGAGTTGGAGTCCGTTGAGCTCGGCGAGAAACGTGATCATACGAATCCCTCTCAACGAAACCACTCCAGAGTACACACTATCCACAGGTATGTCCGTCAGGTGTCCGTCGGCAACGAGCCGGGCCTTGTGTTGTCCGTCGTGTTTCACGTCAAAGACAAGGTGTACGCGAATCTTCTTATAACCAGTCGGCATGACCTTACCTACGTCATGAAAGGTCTGGTATTTGTCCAACTGTGCGAGCTCTAATTTAGTAGCGTCTGCCCACTTCGAGTTCCGGTTCATCTTGTCGAGCCAGACGGCTTCCTTGTAGTTCCGTGGAATCTGGAACCCATACTTGTACTTAAGGCGTTGTTGAACGAGCGGAGTTTCGCCTGATTTGCCATACGGTAGAGCTTCTTCTGCCGCTTAGCGAGGTTGCGGAAATGCTTCCAACCTGGTAACTCTAGTAGGTTGTTCTTAATGGCATACTCTACTAGGGGAATCGGGTCGTCTGCAGCCATCGTCGTGAGGGGTTCGCTAGTAATCTCCCCGTTCCCCCATTCGACCATGACGTTATACATGGGGGAGCCTTTGTACCTTGGGTCGCTCGCGGTGAGAGGTCCCTCATGCGAGACAATACCCCTGTACTTCCAGAGAACATCCCCTTCGAGCTATCGAAAATACTTTTTGGGATTTTGGAAAGTCGAAAATGCGTATGTAATGCGCGGTACAAACAAATAACACAAGATAACACACGATACGTAGACTACTAGTAGGATTTCTACGTGAGGAAAATGACAATGACCAACAGCCAAACTCAAACTTCAGCACAAGTTTACAACGGAGAGGTGCAGGATAGCAGTGAAAAGATGACAGAAACAGGAAAAGGAGATGCTCTGGGAGTGTTGATGAAAGGTCCGAAGGAGAACAACAAGTTCTGCCACGAGATCGGCAAAATCAAAGATGGACCCGAGGAAAAACGCAGATGGCCCCCACCGTCGGACAAGTGAAGACGGAGTGTGCTGCAGGACATAAGTGCAAGGAAGTAAAAGGTAAAGCGGTAGGCTATGCACAGAGATGCATGGTATGTGGTTACTGCCTTCACGGGATGTGCGGCATGAAAATCGAAGACTCTGCCAAACGGACTGCCCCCAAGAAAGCCAATCGCGTGTGTCTCGGATGCATCCATGTATTAAAACTTGAAAATAAAGTTCACAAGGTGGCCAACGAGGAGGTTATTAGTCTGCGACATGCTAAACTCCACAAGTATCTCAGGGAATCGTACCCAAAACTGGTCTTACTGAACCCTCTGGCACACATGGACGAAGACGATGACAATCAAGAACCATCGGAAGTAATAATAATAAATAATAAAACTCAAAGATTAACTACGGCTGTAGTTGTCCCAGTAGGACTTTATAGTCGCCAGGATGGAGGCCACTGATTGGCAGCACAACTCCATGAACGACCTGGTGTCACGTGCATTTATATGTAAGCTGATGTAGGTCTTGGTCCAATGTAGGTCATGATCGTGTCAAGACGTCTGTTTTTTTTTTTTTTTTTTTTTTTCCCGAACCGGTAGTTCAGATCCGTGTGATGGCTAGTCTTCCTTTTCCTCGGGCTCCGAGCGTAGCCATCTACGCATAAGAGCCTGTTGCCTTTTATGTTGTCGTGTTGAGCGGTCTTCTTCCGATGGCCGGTAAGCTCTGGCAGCTTTCACCAGCTCATACCACCGCTTCCGTGAGTTTAGGTCTTTTTCCTGAAGCTCCGCCAAGGAGGTATCCCAGAGGCAGCGCAGATGAGTGGCAGTTCGGCCCGGGCCAATCTCAAGCTCTTCGGCCATTTTTTCCTCTAAATCGTCCGCCTCTCGTTGCGCTGCTGGGCCTCCAGGCGCATGTAGGACTCGGTTGCGGTGGTCCCACATATCCCAGGAAGTCATCATTAATTGATGAATGACCGCCGTTGTCCATCTTTTGGAGCTTTTCTTGGATCTTTGGTTATCCAGGTATCGTTGCTGGCACTCCTTCCAGGCTTTATGCCAGTGCCCAAACATAAACCCAGTCCATCCGAGGTGTGATTGCCCGGCGATGGCACTCTGAAGTCCCCAAGCCTCCTCGGTAATCATAGGAAGCTGTCCTGTTCTCCACTGTTTCAAGCATTTCTCGATGGTTTCGGCGATCTCTGGTGCGGTATCAGATTTCATCATGGTCGCTTTGAGCTTAACCATGGACGAGTCCCATTGCGCTTGTGCAGTTGGGGCGGGACATCGCAGGACATGGATTTTGTCTTCGGAGGCAGCTTGGCAGCGGGGGCAACTTTCGTGTTCCTGTTGTTGCCTTCGCAGAGCCATGGTTCCTGTAGCGATGTGCCCTGACGAGAATTTTGTCCAGAAGCGCCGGAGCCCAAAAGGAAGCCGCTTGAATGCCGCACTTGCTTCTGGCCACATCGCTGTTGAGATATGATCTTGGGGCAAATTGTACTTCATTCGCCAGTATTCTGCCGTTTCCAGACCTGCAGATTTTGCGTAAATGGCCTGCTTGTCAAAGCGTGATAATTTAACATTTTCCAGCGAAACGGCGATAATTTCGTGCCGGAGTCGCCGGGGATTGTTGTTCCTGTCTTGTTCCACGCAGTCGTTCCAGAATTCTTTCGCCAGGGTATCCACGAGATCATTAGCCCGGGCCCACCAGTCCAGGGACTTGCGTTTCTTGCGTTGGTGGCCTTCAACCTACTTCCAATGCACTTCAATGGGGAGAAGTTTGAGTGTGTTTCTGATGCAAAGCAGAAGATCGAAAGCTGTTTGGGAGGCGTGGAGGGGGTAAAGGCTTTTCGCTTGATTGAGGGCAGATTCCCCATCTAGTGCAAAAGTGATCGAGCCATGTTGTATGTTGAAGTCGTGCACCAAGGCTTCTAAAAAGTACAGACCCATCAGAATGCCGCCTAATTCGCTGCGATATGGGCTCTGATCGTATCCGATCCCTGGGATGTGTGTTACCATTATTGCTCCTTCAGGGTCTTGTTCGTGGGCGAAGGCCTTGCCTGCTGCGGTACCGTATTCCTTTTTGTAGGATCCGTCCGTCACCATGCTGGCTGTTCCGTCAATAATACCTTGTGCTAGGGCTGCGCCCCCATCAGAAGGTAATGCCAGCTCATCCAGAGTTACCATCGGATCATCCTGTAGCATAGTAAGTCTTGCGGGGGCTGGTGGAGGGTCGGGCAGTGTTGCTGGTTGACCGGGTGCATGCAAGGTATCGATGGTAGCGGTGTTGCCGCGCGTCAGCGCCGAAGCCATGAGGGTAGCATCTGGAGGCTTCTCCAGGACGAGGACTTCTTGTCGACAGAACCTGCGGCGCCTGGTGTGTTGGATTCGACCTGCAGTACTGAAGAGGCGCCACATTAGTCCTTCCCGGCGAAAGAGACGTTCTTGGGTTGGAGAGTACCATAGGGTCCATTCGGCAATAGCTTCTGGCTCTATCCATTGTCCCAGGGGGTTCCTGAGCCGGCGGTTGGACGGTGCTGCATGAGGGACCAAGAACGTAGTCCGAAGGGCCCGGGCCCACTGCTTCCAGTATGCTGGTCGAAGGTGGGGAATGCGTCGTGGCCAGCCTACTTTTCGTAGAGATCGTGTCCTCATTCCTGCCATGGCTTCAGCCGTGATAGAACGGCCATCACTGGTTACAATCTCAGCCAGAGAAAAAATTTCCAGAAATTGCTGGCACCGGTTCAACATAACCAGTTCTTGCTTTCGAAAGCCTGCTTGAACGAAGGCTTGAGTCAAGAGAATATCACCCTCCCGTAGTAGCGGGATCTTGGCGCATGGTCCATGGAGCGCGAGCGCCGATGTCTGGCTAGTAAACTTCCAGACTGTTTTGATCCATGAATTCGTTGCTAGATGTTCAAATGTCGAGTAGTCCTGCCGTTGTAGCAAGCTGTCCAAGCCAGTTTCGCATGCTAGTTCTTCAAGCGTCGCAATATGTAGTTGGCCTGTGAGCGATTGGTTCGCGATTTCTTCCAGGATAGCTTGAACATGGGAAAGCTCCTGATGTACCAGGGGTGCATTACATTCAAACCTTGGTAGTCTTGGGGACCAAACACAATCCTTCGTGGGAAGCTGAAAGCGAAACCTGATTTAGGAAGGAGACGCTGCAGGACAGGGCTCATAATAGTGTCCCATTGCTTTTTGGAGAGCGTGGTCACTGTCATTGGGTATTCCAGCGTTTTCATAAAGGAACTTTCAAATGCGTACCACATTTCGGTGCGGGATGCCCCTTGAGTTCGGATTAGATCTGCAAAAGTTGTGGCTTTTTCCTTCAGGTAGTCGAACTGCGCTTTTTCGTTCCCGTCCATCGACAGAAGAACGCCAAGAGTTTTTTCGGCATGGTCGACCTCGAAGCGTCGTAGTGTTTCTCGTGTGCCTTCGGGTGATCGGATGGTGATCTCTCCGGGTGTTTCTGCTATGGTTTTGTATCTCCAGTCGTCGCCCGTCCAGCTAAAGTCAATCAAGTACCAAAAGCTTTTGCTTGGTACCAGAGCACCGCCTGTTGCTCGCAGGCCGCCCTCCCATCGATCTGCCAATTCTTGCATCTCTTCAACTAGGATTTCTGGCGGCGTGTCGACGTTGGGACCCGTGTGGACCAGGTCCGTATCGTCAACGAAGGCGAAGCATACAAAGGCTATTGCCACCAGGGAGATTGCTGTGAGGAGTTTGACCCCATGTCCGGCTCGGTACATCATGTTGATGAGGACCGAGCTGAGTGCTGCCCAGTCTGACGGGCCTTTGCCATTTCCTTGCCCTTCGCCTTGGATAGGAGGTATTTGTTTCCTGCCTCCCTACATTGGACCCGAAACCCCAAAGCCGGACAAGATGTAGTGTAGCGCCCATTGGAGAACTTTATATAGTGCCACCACTGCCGGTTTTGGGACTCCCAGACGTTCCTGAGAGAGAGATGCTGCTGAGTGATTAATCCGGTCGTAGCAGCCTTTGGCATCCACGCAGAGGATTCCCGACGATTGCTTTTTCTGGCGGCATAGATCCATCATGAGGCGTTTGTTCAGGACGGCCGTAATAGCGCGATGATGCTTGCGACTGCCATATTGGTCCGGGGGAATCGCTTGATGTTTTTCTGCGTTTGCCATCATACATCGTCCAATCATCTTGTTATTCATGTTAAACTCCGCATTCATCAATTGGATTAGCCGCATTTGGTCCACATCGTAAACGTTTGCTTTTTTAAGGATTTCAACGTCTGTGATGTGGCACCAAGCGTCTGGAGCGAAACCCATTTGCAGCGGAATGCCACGCATCACCGCATCAACTCGTACCAGCGCATTGTGGTTGGACACTGCCTTGTAGTGGCTAAACGCTAAGCCCGAGGGCTCGGCCGCTACGTTTTCCTTCTGCTTTTTCCATGCGAGGAGCTGTTCCTTGGCAGAGACTTCCACAGATATAGGACCAGCTGCCCGTATCCGCTCAGGCATCTCAAGTTCACGAAGTAGTTCCCTGGTGTACTGATCCAGCCCAGGGGGAGGTTCATATGTGCCCTGTAGGATTTCATCTGCGGCTGGAGTGTCCGCCAGGTATCCAAGTTCGTCGAGTAGGGGAGACGTCATGAAGGGAGTATCTTGGCATTGCATTTGGCGGCGATGGTTTGACTCGGCGCATGCTTCGACTAAGGTTTCGGGGTCATCGGCGACACGTTCGTTACCCATCGCGTCGCGGAAGGTGACTTTGACCACTGCCGTTTTGCCTGGCTTTCCCCGTAGCCGCCTAGCGGCTCTTCCTTTTCTTCGTTGTTGCTCCGTCCGTCGCATTGCCCTGAGCTCCTTCAACCGAGTGGATCCTACCTCCTTGGAGATAGCATCCGCCAGTGCGACTAAATGGCCTTCCCGCCATTCAGCTGCCAGAGGCTTAGCTTTGTGGTAGTTCTTGTGCGCTTCTTTGAGCTTTTCGATTGCCTGGTTGAGAGTGCTTTTATGCACTAGATCTTGGAGTTCCAACTTGCGCGCCAGTCTTTTCAGCATGGTCTTGCTTGTCGCTTCTCCTGTGCGCAGCGTGACGACTCTTTTCCATAAATCAATGCAGTCCCGAAGTTTTTGAAGTTTCGGGGACCATGGAACGGCACCTCGTGCGACTTTTCGGACCTTGGCGCTACTAGTTTTCCGGATTTCGTAGATTTCCTTTTGGATAGCGTTGTACTTGTTGATGATTTCTTGTTCGCCGATGCCCGATTCCAGGAACTGCTTGACTTCTTCTTCTAAATTGTCCACCCTGTTTTGAATTTGCGCCTTTTTATAACCGTCTTCCACTTTCTTGCAATATCGTTGCTTTGTGCGGGGGTCTTTTGCTTTGAGGCGTTGCTCCACTGGTTTCAGTAGGCGTGGCGGCCTGTGACCTAGCATCGATTGGGAAGTAACATCGATCCATGCTGCTCTGTGGTCTGATGGGCATCCTCCTCCGAATGCCAGATATCCTCCTTGAGAGACGTCGATTGACGCCGAGACCCAGATGCCGTCAATTGGTTTTCGAGTCGTATTTGCCTGGTGTGTCGCTGGGGGGCTTGATGTTTTATGCAAATGCGTCACCGCCTCTGTAATGCCCCGTTCTTTTAGAGCTTCCGTCAGACCAAATCTTCGTATGTCGTCGTTTGCATCCATGCCAAGGATGATATGTTGGTCTTGAGCTATGGCTGCGTCAATCAGTGCTAATAGGTCAGCATCGAAGGCGTCGATAGGATCTCTGACGTCGTTTGTAGCGAGTAGGTGCCGCATTTGTTGATTCCATGCTGACCCGTAGTCTTTCTTGTTCTTCACAGGTCGGTAGGCCGATATTATCCGAGTAGCTAATGTGCCTTTCCCTTTAATGATGACCCACGACCATCTACCAAGCCCTTTGTCATCTTTGCCACACTCGCCCCGTCTTGCTGTAAGCTCTTCAGTCAGAAGTAGACCTGTGCCTCCGGTGATGTGGGGGCCCTTTATTTCTGATGACTCGGTACTGTTGTATGCTAGTACTGAGAATGATGACGCGAAACTGTGCTTGATTCGTTCTTGCCATTGATGTTCTGGGGGAACTCTGCCCCAATGTAGGCCATGTTCAGCGAAGAGAAAGGCGTCGTAAAATCCTTCTTGGATATGTTGGGCTGATGCTATTGCTCGGAAGTCCGACGATGAAATAGGCTGTGGTCCAATGTTTTGGAATCCTATTCGGATGGTTCTTGGTTCTGGCTCAGTTGGCGCGTGGCCCCAGATTTCTGCATCAGTCAATTGGTAATGTTCGCATCGAAGATCGAGTTGATGATAAGTTTTCTTTTTTGTGGTTTTAATTTCTCCTTTCAGCCGTCGGCGCCTCCGTTTGGCCGACTCTTCCAGCCGTAGTTTCTCAGCTGGGGTTGGTTGCTTCATGTCTGAGGCTACGGGGCCCTAGTTACACCCTCCATTGCCGTAGCAGAGTCGTTTTGAGGTTTGGAGTTGTTTGTAAGAGAACTTGTTGTAGTGGTATCACCCTCGTCTTTGGACACATCCACTTCATTGATATGGTGGCGCAAGGTTCCGATGCTATTGTTCATATCGTAGGCAGGAGTTGAGTCCAAACCCGCTTGTAGATTGATTTGAACATCGAGGTCAATCGGCGGGATATTGCTGAGTCCCACAGCACCAAAGAAGTCTTCTTCATCGTCGTCCAGGTATTCAAACCCGAAGTCTTGGAGTGCCGCCACTAGTGTATCCTCGTCGCTTGATCTCACAGCCCCTGTTTCAGGGTCCCAGTGCAAGCCCGCCGATTGTGCCTGCAGTGTGGGCGAAAACCACTGCCACACACGGGGACCGAACTTGGCTTCCAGGATGAAGTGGAGCTGAGGGATAATGGCTTCGGCTTCTGCCTTGAGCAATTTTTGATAGACGAACATAGTTTTGTTTTGCCAGTTAACGTCCACCGACACGAAGAGATTGGTCGCTCCGTCCGACGCCTTCATGCACATAATGACTTGTCGTAGGCTGGCATTAATACCATATTCCAACCTGTAATCCAAATTCTCGATGTTAGGATTTTCCATGTGGTCACATTCTTCAGTGAACGCCCGTTGAGCTCGGAGTGCCTTCATTGCTACCCTTAAAAGGGATTGTGGGGGTGCGCGTTTAATATCTGCCGTGTACGGAACGAATTTCATATCCTTGCCTTGTGGTAGTCCGCTGTTCTTCTCCGTCCCGTAGATCCGATTCATGCTTGTTCGAATATATTGAAGATCTGGTTCTTCTGAACTTTTGCATCGACATCCCGCCCTTTGATCAGGGGGTGAAGGCGCAGTGCCTCTGTATAGTCTTTATCGTTGAATGCCGCTGGGTAACTGCCTAGTAGCCAACCTGCGCAAACAATTTCTCTGTGTTGCACCTGGTCGGGCCATGCACCCGCGTCCATGCCACGCAGGGACGCTCGGACTTGGTCTGTTTGAAAGAATTCGACGGGGCAATCATGGGCCATCTTGATCCTAATCCAAGGGCTCTGGCCTTTCAGAGTCCAGAGTTTGTCGATGTAGTTCTTCATCACGTTGCGGGACACGATTTCGTTGGATTTGAGAATAGGTTTTACTAACTTGTCTTCGGGATTCCACGGGAGGAGGGCAACTTTAGTGTCCGCAAGCTTCAGTTCTTCGAGCACAGATTTGAAGGACTCAACCACTTTGGTTTCCACTTCGCTCCACGAGCTGGACTTGATAGTCGGAAGCTTGATAGTCATGAAAGTCACGGCCTTTCGGGAAATTTGATTCAGGTTCAATAGGTCGTGGTTTGGTGTAGTCGCCGCCGCTTTGCTAGCAAACAGTCCACCCGACGTCCTATATACCTTGGTTTTTGGCTTTACGGTAGTCCATTCTGTGGTTGCCTGTTTGTTCGAGGTCGCGGACGCAGAGTTGTTGGAGTTAGGCGGATCTTTGGCCCCTGGAGGTGGGTGGATGTGAGGCGACATTGTGACTTGGCGCTTGATGGGGGTCGCTAGCTTCCAAGATGCTCCTAGGATGAAGTAGGCTGCGGTCCAGGCGTTTGTCATTGTTCCTTCGGATAGCTTACCCAATGCGCTGAATGAGTATTCACCAAAAACTTCTGGGGAAGTTTGGGACAACCGGATCGCAAATTCCTTCATTGAAAGTTCAATCGATTTATCCCCAAATTTGTTGTCAAGGCACGCTTTCAGAAACCTCTTCCACTCCTCCACGGTGGGTTCCTCTATAGTTTTCCCTTCGCTTGAATTCAGAGCAGCTTTTCCTTGGCGCGCCAACTCATGGATGGTTTTCCCTTCTCCGAAGACTTCATCTTTAGAAAAGGGTTTCCATTTGGCGATAAATGGCTTGGGGCAGTCCCTGAAAACCTTAGTTGGGGCCTTTTTCCCGTCGGCCAGAAAATCGTAGGCGTGCTTTTGGTTGGCCTGTCCTTCTTTTTCAGCCACTTTATCTGGTTTGCTCCCGGGCTTGGCATAAGGGTTCACAATTTCTTTCTCGGCATGACTGGTTGTGCGCACCATTTTTGGGGGTTCAGATTCAGTGTTGCCGTTCTCCTTCGTTTCTCGTTCTTTTCCTTCTGGACTACTTTCTTCCTCGACTCTGGACTTTTTCTTGTGTCTATCGTTGGGAGATGGCGCCTGTTGAGGCTCCGTATCGCTATGATTGTTTTTGTTTCGATTCTTCCCCATTGTCGATTTTGAGGTTGGGTGGTGCGTAGGTTTCGTACTGCGTTGTACGTAAATGTATTTAGTACTGTGTCTACATACGTCTTACAGTTTTACGGTAACTGCGAACTGTATCAAGAACCATCGGAAGACGATCCTCTGAGCCACAACCAACGATCTGTTGAGGACATAGTAAACCAAGGAGAAGCCACCAACGCACGCATTGATGAAGCTATTCAGGAGATGAAGCTCGATGAAGACAGTGCCACGGAGGAATGGAAATCCATTCAATGCAAGGTTAGGAACGAAAAGGTCAACCCCTATAAGAAACCGATTGATGTGCCAGATCCAAGCGACAGCGATGACGAGGACGATGAAGATGACGACGATGCCGAAGGCCCACAAACCCAAGATATGGATGTGGAAGAAGAGGATGATAGGAAACCGGCGGCAGTTGACAGGAACAACAAGTCTGACAGCCCCGAAAAATGACAAAGGGATCAAGAGCCATCTGTTGGATCCTCTGATTCATCCGATAGCGACTCGGATGACGATGAGGACGACAATGTCGAGGCGGATGACGGAGCCAGCGAGGTCACCGCTGGCAAAGGCAACAAGGCCGGTAACCAAACTCGCAGTAAACCAGCCAAGGAGATCCCCACTATCCGACACTTCCTCGATGTTCAGCTCAACGGAAACAAGCCCATCGATGGATCGCCTGGCGCGGCAGTGCAAGCTTCTATTCTTACGTGCTGCACGTGGATGGAAGGAATTCACAGTGTTGTCCCATCGTTCAAGCTCCACAAGACGGACGGCGAAAGTCACCAAACGATTCTGCACGACCTACAAGACTTTCCGAAGGATCTCCAAGAACTCAAGGCCTTCTTTAAGGGTGTTCGACCATCATTCAACACACAGCGACTCTGGCTCAAAGTATTGGCTGAATGGCAAGGCAAGGAGGCCACGCTTATTAGCAACGTGGGTTGGTACCATAAGCAAAAGAATGAATTCATCCGAATCTCCTCCATTCAGGCCGCGTCTACCACGACCATCGGCTGGATGCTATACTCGACAAGATTCAACGACACAGAGTTCTGGAGTAAAGCGTGGACAGCAATATGCGGCGTTCAAGTTGCCGCCCGCTGGAAGCGCATCAGCGACGGCGCCAAATATGATCCGAAACGAGATATGAGCAAGGACCCCAAGGCATTACATGTTGAGTGCGCCTCCGACAACTCCACTACGGTATCACGCATTATGTCCCTCCATTACGGAACTGAGAGCAAGAAATTCCCCAAGAGCACCAAAATGCGTATCGTCCCACTTGCGCAGACCCTAACCGGGGATGACAACAAACGCATGCACAAATTTGCAGTCTTGCTCAACCGTCAAAATGGCTGGAGTCGCCAAGTACTCACCACCACTACGGAAGGTATTGTGGTCGACATCGATGACCCACACAGTGTTGACTTTTGCGGCAAATCGCTGCAACAAGTCATCATGAAGTGGAAGTTTCGCGATCCAGTCAACAAAAAGATTACGTCTCTCTTCAGCTCGATAGATAAGTCTTGGAACCAACGTGGCTGGGTCTTCCAGTTTCACCCGCGAAAGAATGGGGTCGCCCAAACCATGGTCAAGGGCTTGATTGCACGACTCGCGGCTAAGTACCCGGATCTCGGCAAAGAAGGTGTCCGACGATACTTCACACCGGACGCCATCTTAGAAAATGAGCAGATGATCTGGGATCCCAAATCCAAGACGATGACATCGCTGGCTGATAAAGCGGTTGACAGACTCATGGATGCGGATCCTGACATGGATGTCGACGATGAGGAAGTCACAGTGCAAATGGACGAACCAGTGATGATCTACCAACGTGATCGAGGCAAGGAAGACGACTCGGTGTCAACCTTTCGGTCCAAGGGCAAGCGGCGCAAACCGGACGCTGAAGGCACCCCCACCAAGAAGCCACGTACCTCTGCTCCTGCCAGCCCGGAGTCGGAACTCTCAAGCCTTACGGCCCGTACACGCGACGCTTTTATGTCTAGGATCCGCGAGCTTGAATTGGTGGTTCAGAATCTCAGTGGCCGTCTCACGACGCAAGCCACCTCTGCATTAGCTTCTCCAGAAGTAGCAACAGGAACAACCGTTACCCCAAATGGGAACGGACCACTGCGGATGCTCGGGCGAGTCAACCCAAGCAGATCTATCGCAAAAAGAAGCCTCTTCAGAGCTTTCTGAAAAGGCGCGGAGACTTGTAAACAGGACAAGACGGCCACGCCCCGGGCTGGTGGGGCTAGGCCGTCTCAAAACAAAAACAATCGCCAAAACCCAGTCAGCAGTCAGTCGGGCGACTGCTACGGCGACCCCCTAAATCTAAAACAAAGCAGCACACAACAAAACAACATATTGCGCATCGGATTCCAGAATTTTGGTGGATTATCTGCGATGTGTAAGGATTATACGGACAAGAGCCTGTGGAACTTTGTCGACGTGAACCAATTCGACATATTTGGCTTCCCAGAGGTAGGGATCAACTGGAGAAACACCCCGCAACATTTGCATCTTTCCGAGTGAATGCGAGGCAACTGGGAAACTGGCCGATGCCGGATGCTCAAGCCTACAACAAGCATGAAGCCGGCAAAAGAAGAAAACAATGGGGAGGCACCACACAGATCAGTCTCAATGCTGCGGCCTTACGCGAGATCGGGCGCGGTAGCGACCCCACAGGATTAGGACGATGGGTCTGGCAACTATACCGCGGCAAGAATAATCGGCGCCTAAGAGTTCTCACCGCCTACAGACCGAACGAAAAGAAGGGCGTGGGACTGTACACCGTGTACCGACAGCACCGAGACGTCTTCAACGGCCGGGGTGAATCCACCAAGGAACCGCGAAGGCAAATCCTCGTTGATCTAGCCAAGGAGATCGAACACTGGCACCGCGATGGTGAACAAGTCATCGTCTACATGGATTGCAACGAGGACATCAGGAGCACGACCATCAAACAATGGGCTGAACTATGCGGGATGCGGGAGATCATCACGGAGGCACACGGAGAAGAGGACGCCCCGCACACTTGCCGTAAAAGTACAAAGAGGAAGAAAGGTCAACAACGTGGTAAACCAATTGACGGGATTTTCGCCTCATGGGCCGTTGAGCCGGTAGCGTCAGGGTACACTGCCTTCTCTGATGGAGTTCAAAGTTTAACAGTTGACCAGTTTACCGGCAGCACCCGCAACCATACCGACGATCAATGCCTCGGGATGGACCTCCAATTGACGGATGTCTTTGGACACTCGATGCCCCCCATTCCAACTATGGCTGGGCGAAGGATGAAATGCAACGACCCTCGGATTATCCAACGCTTTACCAAATTCTTCGACGATTTCCTTGAACGGCACAATTTGTATCAACACGTCTTTCGCCTCGAGCGAGAGGCCACGTACCCCCTTCCGGTACATCTCCAACAGGAAGCCGAGAATATCGACAAACTTAAAATGGAGGGCATCCGGTATGCTGACAAGCGGTGTCAGAAACTTTGTATGGGCGGCGTGCCCTTCTCGCCTGAGTACGCACACTGGGTGAATCGGGTCAAGCTCTGGCAGGCGCTAGTCGCCGAGAAAAGGGGGAAAAAGATAGGCTCTAAAGTACTCCAGCGGCTTATCAAAGCGGCCGGGCATACCAGCCATTTAGCGACCTTACGCCGACTCACTGAAGACGAACTGGTCCAAGGGCAACGCAGGGCATGGCAAGATTACAAACTATTCAAGCCGCACAGCGCTGCCAAACGCAAGACCTTCCTTGAAGACCTTGCAGGCGCCAGAGCACGACATCGATTGGGAATGGATGACCCGTCTGAAACAGCAGCGGACAGGATGGAAGACTGGGAGGATGCAATGGCTCATGACGATGCCGACGTAGAATATGGAGACGACGAAAACGAATTTCAGGAACCGGAGAGCAAGCGCAAACAACGCAAAGCGACCAGCTCGGAACTCAAGGCTTTGATAACCCAGGAAAAAAGCAGGACTCTACATCGACGAGTCAAACGCGTCTTAGGCGGAGGTCAACTGGCTGCCCTTACCATGGTCGAAGCGCCCACTGGACCCAATGGGTCGTGGGAGGAAGTGACGGACAAAGACGGCATCGAGCAGGCTTGCATTGACGAAAACAGATGGCGCTTCACACAATGCACTCAAACCCCGTTCTTTAACTCCTCCCTGTACCGTGATGTCGGCCCGCTGGGTATTGGACCGGCGGCTGACAGCATCCTGGCGGGCACTTATCAACCACAAAGCGACGTTGATGATTATACCAAGGCTTTTATTCAAGGACTCCGGGCGGAAGTTCCACCCAATGTCTGGCGACCGAACATCAGTACTGAAGAATATCACGCCGGTTGGAGAAAAAATTAAGGAAAACACGGCTGCGGGCCATTCTGGGTTGACCTTCAGCCATTGCAAAGGCGGGGCAGTCAATGACAAGATCGCGGACTTCGAAGCAGCGTTCGCATCCATTCCTCTTAAGTTGGGCTACGCTTACCAACGGTGGAAGCGAGGTATCAACGTGGAGATTCCTACCATCGTCCTTCTGGAAGCTGACTTCAACTTTGGCAACAAGGTTATTAGCCGCCGCGTCGCACAAACTGCTGAGCAATTCGGCAGCCTGGCTCCTGAGCAATATGGGAGCCGCAAGGGTCATCGAGCCATTGAATGCGCACTGAATAAACGACTCACTCTGGATATGCTCCGACTCCTACGATGGCCTGGCGCACTATGCAGTAACGATCTGAAAAGCTGCTACGATCGCATCGCACACGCTGTCGCTTCCCTTTGTCTACAACGCCAAGGAGTGTCCAGGTCGGAAGTGGTCTGTATGCTGGGTACCATTGCCGAAATGGAACATCACATAAAAACTGCCTACAGCGTCTCGGATAAGACTTTCAAAAGCGACGTTTGGGCTGTCCCGCTGCAGGGTGTCTACCAAGGCAACGGAGCTGGCCCCATTATATGGGCGGTGGTGAGCACTCCGCTACTCTCCACCTTACGCGAAGCAGGCTACGGTACATTCTTCCGATGCTCTATTGATGGTCAACGAATCCGGCTGGTAGGGTATGCATACATGGATGATACAGACCTCGTGGAAACAGCCAAGTGCAATGAAGACGTGGCCCAACGAATGCAACGATGCATCGACATGTGGGAAGGAATGATCAATGCCACTGGCGGTGCCTTGGTCATCCAGAAGAGCTGCTGGTGGTTGATCAATTTCAAATGGCACCCGGACGGCAGTTGGGACTATCATGAATCTGATGGGACACTATCAGCACGGGACGCCAGTGGCTCCATCAAACAATTCAAACGATTGCAAGCAGACCAGGTCTTCGAAACGCTGGGGATCTATCTTGCGCCGGACGGGTCCGATGCCGCCGCTATTCAGGCACTGAAAACGAAAGCCAGGAAATGGGCGGATAAGATCCGCACGTGCTTCCTACAGCAAGACGAAGCCTCCACAGCCTTATTCACCACCATCGCTGGAGTACCCGCTGGCTGCACTCTGCCTTTCTGAAAAGGAATGCGACGCCATTATGCGACCTGTACTAGAGGTTGCGCTTCCCAAGTTGGGACTGAACCGGCACTTCAGCCGAGCCATGCTTTATGGCCCCACCGATGCCTCCGGTCTGGCTGTGAAAAACCTCTTCGACACATCCATCATAGAGCGAATCCGGATGCTTCTACGGCATATGGACCAACCAACCCTGACGGGACAACTCTTCCGGTCACTGATACAACAACATAAAGTCGACATTGGACTTGAAGGCCCCCTGTTTTCACATGATTACGACGCGGTTGCCCACCTCCTTACCCCCTCATGGATCCAAGGGCTATGGCGAGAGTGCGATGCACATGGTATCGGACTTCCAGATAAAACTGCATCGATCCAACTCCAGCGCGTGGGCGACCGCTCGCTTACAAGCATTTTCGATGCACAGGGTTACCCCACCAACGTCCGTGTTCACCTGTCACGATGCGCAAGATACCTCCGAGTGGCCACCCTCGCTGATATCACAACCGGAGACGGGTTGCGAATCAGACAGGATATTTTGGCGGGCCAGAACAACGCCCAATACACCAATACCCTCCAATGGCCGAATCAAGGGCCACTACCGAAGCCCTTCTGGCTTGAGTGGCGCAAGGCATTAGCACAACTCTGCACCGACACGACGACATTCCGTCTACGCCAACCTATTGGAGCTTGGCTTCAGCCCATCCCTACTAGCTGGAGGTGCCGGGTCTCTCCCGATGATGGGACGGTATACTACAAGGAAGGAGACAACTGGTACGAGGTACGGCGCAATGGGTTACAAGCAGCGTCTTTTCTGAGAGTTCCCGCGCCACCCAGCGAGACATCCCGAGGCATCGGATACCAAGAGAGAGGCCGCTGGATATTCACGGGGCACTTCAAAGCAGTCCCGGTCGAACAGCACGCCTCTGATGCACTCCGGCAAACACGATGGGAGGTACGAACACTATGGCAGGCGGATCAACAGACTCTCCGAGCGATTGCCAAAGGGATCCATGAAGGTTCTGCGGTGGCCATCACAGATGGATCTTACAAGGATTCGCATGGCACCGCGTCCTTTGAGATCCGACCGGCCCTCCATGATGCGGGACTCGTCGGAGACAACGTTACACCGGGTCGTGACAGCGTCCAATGCGCTTTTCGAAGCGAGGTTGGCGGCATGGCGGGCATTCTCTTTGTCGTTCAGGAAATTTGCAAGCGTTTTCACATTAAGAATGGGCACCTTACTCTCGCATGTGACTGTCAATCGGCAGGCCAACAGACCTTATGGATGGACAACGCAGCCGATCCATGCCACAGACACCATGACCTCCTTCAGTACACCCGCCGCCTGAAGCAGCAACTAACCATCTCAGTCTCGTATAGGTATGTCGAAGCACATCAGAGCGAATGCTATAGGGACCGCATACTTGACACCTGGGCCAGGCTCAACGAACGCGCGGATCGACGGGCCAAAACAACATGGCATCTGACACATGATGGAGGTACGACGCCTCGGTGGCAACAACCTTTATTGGCGGAGTCCCTCAGTATCCAGCTTGCAGGACAGCACATCGAAGGCTCCATGGACGAGGCCATCCGCAAACATCTCCGTCACCAGGCGCTTGACAAATACTGGACTCAAAAACAACAACGACCACCTGACCGATCAATCTCCCATGACGTCGACGCACTAGGCAGAGCCAGCCGAAGCGTTCCGAAAGGACGGCGACAATGGGTCACCAAGTTTGTTACTGGTCAGGTGGCGACAGGCAGATACATGCGCCGATGCGGATTCTGGCCCCATGATAAATGCCCATGCTGCCAGCAGCCCAACGAAGACACTATTCATGTTCTTCGATGCCCAAATGACGCCACCCTTCAACATCGTAAAGCTGCCTTGGAGCAATTGAGCTGCCAGCTCATAAGACGTCATACCGACCCGACCATTCACTCCACTCTACTGAACTGCATTACTACCTGGACCGACCAACAACCAATCTCTCTCTCGCATCCGAACCCCAGGGTAGCCGACGCACTGCGAGCGCAACATCGCCTAGGGTGGGACGCCCTCCTACTCGGACGCGTGGCGGCCGAATGGAACATTGCTCAACAACAATTTCTCTCTACCTACCGCTATGGTCGACGCCACCAAGTCGACTGGAACAAACACCTCATTACGGCTCTATGGGACTATTCCGCCTCCCTTTGGAACTTCCGTAACAAAATCCTACATGATTCGGAGGCTGCGAGTACGACAGCGTTACGCGACGATTTTCTTGACCAGTGTATTAGGAACGAATGGCATGTTGGCCCCGGACGCCTGCACATCATCGATCGTTACCTGTTCCAAGGTATTACACTTGACTCGCTACTCACCAAACCTCTCGAATACAGACAACAGTGGCTACGCTCCGCTGTGATGGAACGCATTGCCATACTACCTTCTGCAACCATGTTGTGAATGCCGATCAGGGAATCCACCCGTATTCTCTCATCGGTGCGGGACATCCGACCAACGTCGGACGCCCCAATTGTGCACCACATCGCTCTAGTGGCTGTCGCAGCCAATGTCACACTCACTGGACCTGATGCGGCTGCTACTGTGTATCTTTGTCGAAGTCCATCGCTGGGTATTGGGTTATTAGGCTGAGCCCTCCTGTGTGGAAAAAGCCTCCCAGAACGATGACCGACCGTGTTATATTCTATTTTATGTTTGGCAATCCCATATTGATGCCACTTCATACTTCCCTGTCGCGGCCTCCGTGCCCCACAGTTTAAAAGAAGGTGAAGTAAAAGCCTTGGAGGCACATGCGAGACTATATTGAACAGTCTTAAGTCGTATGTAATCATTGAGTTAGTTAGTTAGTTAGTTAGTTAGTAGGTTATTCTTAATGGCGTACTCTACTAGGGGAATCGGGTCGTCTGCAGCCATCGTCGTAAGGGGTTCGCTAGTGATCTCCCCATTCTCCCATTCGACCATGACGTTGTACATAGAGCCTTTGTATCTTGGGTTGCTCGCGGTGAGAGGTCCCTCGTGTGATATGATGCCCTTGTACTTCCAGAGAACGTTCCCTTTGAGCTCTCATTCGATGTGCGACATGACCTGGTCGTACGTCATCAGCTCCTCCTTTTCTGATTGGCCGATGCGAAGCTTGAACATGATTGGCTTCTGTTCGTGCTCCAGGTCATAGTGGTGGCGGTCGACTCAGTCGACGACTTCGGTAACGGTCGCCCGATGGACCTCCCCGTTCTCATCCTTGTCGAGCAGGAACGATCGTCCGATAAAGTCCGTGTAGTCGATAAGCGACAACGACGGCTTCGCAGCGTCGGCCTCGACGGCGTGACTGTCATCGGGGCCACGGTTGGACTCATCAGACCTAGATCTAACTACTTGCTCTGGTTCCCTAGCCGCGTTGCTGGCGCGTATATTGGGAGCTAGAGGGTCTTCAGCAGATCTAACTAGGGATCTATTGATTATCTTTAGAGTATCGTCCGTTAGTATACGATACGTCATGGCGTGGCTCTCGGACGGGAAGGCAGGCTCGTTCACGGCGTAGTAGACGGGCTCGTAGAATCGGAAGCGCAGGAGCGGGCTAATGTCAGGGGTGACGCCTGTGAGCAGGCACATCGGTATGTTCCAACCGTGCCCCTTACACGCCGTGTGGTTGAGGACGAAGCAGACATACGTGAGTGCCAGTAGCCAACAGTACGCCGGCGCGCCGGTCCTGTCCAATACCGTATTGGTCAGCCGCTTGACGGTTTGGTACCTACGCTCGGCCGCGTTCTGCTGCTGCTGGTGTGGTTCACTCTGCCAGTCCTGCGTGCATACGGCTCTAAGAATGTCCTTACCACCCTGACTAGTCTCTAAGTTAGCTGAGTCACTAATCAGCTTGGTCGGCGCGCCGCGAATACGGATGATGTCCACGAGGACCTTCTTGAACTGTCGCTCGTTGCGAAGCGGGAACACATCACATACGCCCGTGTGAACACCGACGAAGAACTGTGCCTGTGTGGCGCCGTTATCGACAGCCGGTGTGTGCCATACCCCACAGAGACGCATAAATAGTTTAGTCCTTTTAGTCACCTACGCTGGTAGTCTTAGTAGTCATAGACGAACGGAGTCGTCCGTTGAGCGGATGACGTACAGAGGGCTAACGGACACGGACACGAACGAACGGTGACGTCGTCGCTGACGGCGCACCGACGCAGCGATCAAAGGAGTCGCAGCGTTACACATGGAAGCGCTCTGTAGTATATTGCATAGTAACATTCGACTAACTCATAGAGTCCCTTGCCAACGGCATGCCTACAATCTAAGTAGTAAGTATTCATCACCCAATAGAGGAGATGTATTTAGGACAAGGAAATAATTCAGACCATGGGTATCGAGGAGTCGTAGCTAGCCAAGACTAGGGACGCCTATTTAGAAGGCGACGATACGAGGAATCGACATATCCGAATGAATAGAATATATGCGCGTTATTTACGCGCGGGGAAAGTCGTTCACAAAATGAACGATCCGTTGCAAATATTTGAAAGACAAAAATCTTTCCTCTCGTCAATCTTGTTGTTGGAAGTCAAGCTAATAGAACATAACATAGGTCTCACAATTAACATCGTCTTTATTTCTTTATCGTCACCCCCGGGATAGGGCACAGTTTTAAAACTCTCGTCTAGGTTATGAAGACGGCCTACAACAACCACGAGTACGCCAAGAAGGTTGCGTTCTTGTTGACGCAAGCGGCGCATGTTAACCCTCCTCCGATTCCGTTCCGTCGTGAGAAACCGAAAGAGGACGACGAGATTGTTGGAGAAGACGAGAAGGTTAAGATCAAGCTCGACCCCAAGGACAAGGATTCGGAAGAGTTCGAAACCCGCTGCTTTATCTTCGAGAGCGGCGACGCGGAGCGATGGGCCAAGTGGAGGATTCAGTTCGAAGAACTCATTCGCGATGTCCCCCTGGACACCGGCGAGAAGAAGATCAAGTATGCCCAGATGTTGTTGGGTGGAACGGCAAGGGAGAAGTTGACGAACAAGGTGGTGGACCTGCGATTCAAGCACCCAAACGAGAAACCGGAAGACACATTCGACGAAACAATCCAAGTGATGTCGAGAGACTACTTCGGGTCGGAGCATGCCTACCGGCGCCAAAAGCAGTACCTCCGCTACCATGTCTTCATGATGGAGATGTCCCTAGCCAACTTCCGTGCTGAGCTCCTGCGACAAAACAGAATGTTGGCCCACTTTCGGATCCCTGAGGACAAGACAAAATGTGAGCCGTTCGACAACGACGAGCTCGTGGAAATACTCGATAGGGCGAAGACGATTGAGTGGCAGAGAGACCTACTCACCTCTAACATCGACCCTTTCTCGATGAGCCTCGATAGTTACTACAAGTATCTCGAGAAGCTCGAAGCCAAGCACGTCTTCGACGATGCGATGCGGCAAGAGAAAAAGAACAAAGAAAAGAAAAAAGAAGCCGGCAAGTCCGAAGGCGAAAGCAAGGACGGCGGCAAGAAACGTAAGCGAGGCAAAGACCACAAAAAAGGCGAGAAGGGGGACCGAAAGGAACCCTGTAAGCATTGCGGCAGGTTCCATCCGGCCCCTGACGATAAGTGTTGGAGTCTCCCTGGCAACGCCAAAGACCGTCCGAACAAGCGTCCGAGAGGCAACGGTGAGAACATGTTTTCGGCGCTCCAAATGGAGACTGTCGTCCAAGCCCTCGCCAAGAAACAGTCTCAGAAAGACAAAGGTAAGGCCAGAACCAAAAGGCAAGTAAGCTTCCAGCTGCACAAACAGGCAGACAGTAGCAGTAATGAAGGTAGCGATTCTGATAGCGACTACATGGACTGCAATAGCGAAAATGAAAGTAGTTTTGCTATTCGAACGTCATGCCCTGGAATAGAGCCGAATAGGAAAATTGCCAGGTGGCTAACTACCGAAATAGTCGTCGAAGCTTTAAATCCTAGAGGTGAATCCTACGTCCTTAGAACTCTTTTAGATATGGGCACTAGTTGTTCCATCGTTCTTAAGAACTTTGTGACGCTTAGCCAGCTCGTTCCTAGTACTGGAAAACGAGTTACTACTTGGACGACTATGGGCGGCAAATTCAAGACGGACAAAGTTGCTAAGATTCGCTTCAAAATCCCCGAACTCTCGACTAGTAAAGAAATTCATTGGCCATGTCACGTCGATGAGCATACAGATCGCGAAAACTCACCTTACGACCTGATTCTAGGACTTGACGGAGTCGTCCGTTGAGCGGATGACGTACAGACGGCTAATGGACACGGACGCGAACGAACGATGACGTCGTCGCTGACGGCGCACCGACGCAGCGATCAAAGGAGTCGCAGCGTTACACATGGAAGCGCTCTGTAGTATATCGCATAGTGTCGTCTGTCTGTCTGCGCGGTATGCTCTCGGATGACGTCGCCCTTCCTCCGATGACTCAGGACCAATGACACATGCACGATGTAGACGACAATAACAGATAGTCTCACATTCTTAGCATTACAGGTTATTGCAGCCCTTTATCGCTTCTCTACTCTTTCGGTCTTTCTGTTGACTCTGTTACGATGGCTCGTGGTCGTGGTCGTGGTGTTTCTGCCGGCGGCGGAGGTGCCCCTCGCCCTCTTCGTCGGTCGGTTCGTGCTTCCGGTGCCCCTGCTGCCACCGATCCACCCACTGATGCGGCTGTCATTGCTACTCATGGCGGGACAGCTCCTACCAAAGATCCTTCTGGCAATGGTGGACCTAATCGTCCCCCTGATGCCCACGTCCTTGGCGCTGCGACTGATCGTTTACCCGCCGGTGACACGGCGGCCAATACCTCGCCGCCCGCTTCCCTCGTGGATGGTGACGCACTCGCTGCGGCCCAAGGCGGCGGTGCCAGCATTGGTGGCCTATCTGATGATTCCGTTTCCCAGCCTGCGGTGTTGCTTGGTCATTTTGCCTCGGCAGCTCCTTACTTCGGCTCGCCTCCGCCTCGCGTCCCTGGGACCGACTTGGCATTGCCACCCCACACCAGTCCCCACTCAGCACTGATGGCTCCTCCTGGCATTGGAAACGTTCAGTCGGTCATGTCGCTCTCGGACTCGAATGCTTTATTCATCCAGCAATCGAGCCCTACTCTGGTGGGATCATTTGTCCCTGTTCCCCTGGGCTTGGCCCCGGAAGACAGCCTTCGGGCCCTTTTGGATGTGCAAGCTGCGCTCGTTCAACGACGCAACCAGGGCCATTATTTTGGCCCTATCACGTTCATCTACAAGGGCGAAACGAAGCTCGATCTGTTACTTGACCCTATGGCCCTCACCGAGGACGAGGCACTACGTGCAGCCCGTCATCGTTGGAGTGTTGAGCGCGCCTTGGAGCTACAGTTTCATGGCATGACTCCACTTTTTGGGGCCCGTTTGCTTGCTACGGTTATTCAACAGTATTTATCGCCTGACCTTTTTCAGACGCTGGCTGGTCGCCTCCACAGTGACAACAGCCCCCTGATTCAAGATGGTGTTCTCCTATGGCTCCTTTGTTGGAATGTTTTGTTTCCAACTAAGGCAGTTTTTAACAAGGCTTTCACGGACCATTGTGGAACACTCACAATGTCACGCTTCCAGGGTGATTTCCCGGCGTTTATTCGCTCTTTTCGGCGCCTGCTTACTATAGCCGTTCGGAATAAACTAGACAGCTCTGAAAGCTTGCTGGAACGGTTTCTGACGGGATGCCTGGAGTGTCCTCGTCCGATCGTTCAGCATCATTTTCGGGCAGTCTTCATCTCGTTCCTGGCGGATCCAAAATCTGACCAGTGGAATCTGAACAAATTGTTGGACGACGCCGAACGCCTCTTTAGTTCTGCAGCGGCCTTCAGGCTGCCCGACACATCGTTCGCACAGAATTCTTTCAGTTTGGCTGGCATCCAGTCGAACGACGGCGTTATTGCATTGTTTACTGAGGCCCTAAAAGCAGCAGTCACTGCCACTGCCGGTGGTGGAAAATCTGCGCCTTCCAAGAAACGTGGGAAATCCAAGCTTTCGGCCTACCGCGGTCGCTACGCTAATCTACCTAAACCGACCTGGATGACGGAGGCTCCCTCGGATCCTAATGAAACTCGCAAGTTTAATGAGAAGGACTGGCATTGGTGCGGGTCGTGCGCTCGCTGGACTACTTGCATTGCTGGTCACAGGAATTGTGCTGAACGAGGCCCCTTGCGCAAGCGCTCCAAATCCGCCCCCTCTACTACGACAGCTACTCCCACTGCAGCGGTCGCCACCGCTACGAACGTGCCTCCGGCTCCAGCGGTGGTCCCCTTAGACAACAACAAGAACCCTTTCGGCGACATCACTAGCCTGGCAAATCATTTTGCAGCTCAACTTCGAAGCAGTCGCGAGGCTGCTAGCAAGAAATAGAGTTCCCAGGGTTCTTTCACACGAGTGTGGGCATTATTTCCATCATAATTGGTTCTTGGCCCGGTCTAAACTAACGAACCAACCATGAAAACTCACTTCACTGACTACTTTGTGCGCTGGCACAAATTGCTTTGGTCGGTCCTGCCTGGCCGCCCTGCCCCAACACGGTGTCGTCGTCGCTATCGCTCTGGAATTCGCCGTCCTCGCCCCGTCTCTTCGGCATGTTATCACTGCCCGACCGATATCCCTATCCTCCCTGAATCTTTTGCCCCCGGTCGGACCGTTCCATTATCGGTCGCTCGATCCACTCGTGCCCTCTTAAGCACTCTGATCGATCAGGATCACATGGCTCTTCTGAGCCTGACCTCTGACGATGTCCCTGTTGTCCTCGATTCGGGCGCTACGATCGCTATTGGGATCGACAAATCGGATTTTGTCGGCGATATCATGCCTTGCCCGATGGCGGAATTAAAAGGCATCGGCAGCGGCCTTGCTGTCAAAGGCATCGGGACCGTCAAATGGAGTTTCCGTGATGTCGATGGCAATGTTTGCAACGTCCATTTACGCGCATTGTTTGTTCCGGATTGTCCTGTGCGCCTGCTTCCACCCCAGCAGTTATCCAATGATCCTCACGGATGCTCTGCCAATGGGGCCTGGATCGGATCTGGCGACGAGGCTTTGGTATTTTACAATGGCCACTGCCTGCCATTTGCCTACGATATGGCATCAAATTTGCCTATTTGCAAGACGATCCCTGGCGTTTCCAGATTCCGGGCATTCCTAAGCGGTTTATCCTTGCCGGCCACTACTGATGATGTTGCCTTGGACCCCACGATGGCCTCCCTTTTCGGCTCGACCCTTTCTGATGATCAGCGTCTGCTTTTGGACTATCATCGGCGATATGGTCACATCGGCATGAGTCGCATCCAGGAATGGGCCCGTGCTGGTTTATTCCAGATTCCAAAGCGGGTTTCGAAATGTAAAATCCCTGCTTGCCCCGGTTGCCATTTTGGTGGCATGTATCGCCGACCCCACTCTCATGACATCGGGAGTACAACCATACCAGTGGCGGCCCCCGGTGATTTTGTGGCGGTCGATCAGATGGAATCGGCATTGGGTGGTCGCATTCCCTTCACTCGTGGCCGCCCCTCCAAACGTCGATACAAATGCAGCACCGTCTTCGTAGATGCTTTCTCCAAATTTGCAAAGTCGTGTCTTCAGGAATCAACTGCGGCGGATCCGACTGTCGCGAGTAAATTGTCCTTTGAAGCTGATTGTCGGCAACATGACGTCCACGTCCGGCACTACCGTGCTGATAATGGAGTTTTTACCAGCAAGAAATTCCGAGATGCTGTGGCCTCTGCCGGCCAATCCATGTCATTCAGCGGGATTGGCGCACATTTTCAGAATGGTGTCGCCGAGCGATATATTGGGGTGTTCACCCGCACTGCTCGGATCCTGTTATTGGAGGCAATGTCAAGATTTCCCGGAGTGGTGGACGAGTCCTTCTGGAGCTTTGCCTTCCAGCACGCTGTCCTGTTACACAACCACACCCCACGCTATAAGTCAAGCGGTGCCGGTTATGACACCCCTTTCGAGAAATTCACGACGACTGACAGTCCATACGATATTGCCAGCTTCCACCCTTTCGGATGTCCCGTTTTTGTTTTACACCCCTCTCTGGCAGATGGTCAGCCACATCCAAAATGGAAGGAGCGGTGCTATCAGGGAATTTACGTTGGCCATTCCTCAGAGCACGCTTCGAATGTACCCTTGGTGTACAACCCAAGGACTGAGTTGGTCAGTCCAGCCTACCACGTGGTGTTCGACGATGATTTCCACTCGGCTGGTTTATTGTCAAATAAGGAAGATCCCACGGCCATTATTGAGGCCATCGGCCGTCTCCTTGCTTCCCCTGAGAATCGATGGAAGCACAAGGACCCGGTCGTCTGTTTTCTTTTCTGTCTGTTTTGTTTTGTCTTCTCTCCTGACTCTCCCGCTAGGAGCACGAGGGAGTCCTGGACCCTTGGAGTCCATTGAGTCCATTGCTCCTTCACTCTACGTCACTCGTTCGCGCCATCCTCGATCACGAGGGAGTGTCGTCTGTCTGTCTGCGCGGTATGCTCTCGGATGACGTCGCCCTTCCTCCGATGACTCAGGACCAATGACACATGCACGATGTAGACGACAATAACAGATAGTCTCACATTCTTAGCATTACACATAGTAACATTCGACTAACCCATAGAGTCCCTTGCCAACGGCATGCCTACAATCTAAGTAGTAAATATTCATCGCCCAATAGAGGAGATGTATTTAGGACAAGGAAATAATTCAGACCATGGGTGACGAGGAGTCGTAGCTAGCCAAGACTAGGGACGCCTAGTTAGAAGGCGACGATACGAGGAATCGACATATCCGAATGAATATAATATATGCGCGTTATTTACGCGCGGGGAAAGACGTTCACAAAATGAACGATCGGTCGCAAATATTTGAAAGACAAAAATCTTTCGTCTCGTCAATCTTGTTGTTGGAATCATCTACAGTAGAAGTAATCTAGGTCTCACAATTATCACTAGCTTTATCTTTTATTTCGTCACCCCCGGGATAGGGCACAGTTTTAAAACTCCCGTTTAAAGGATGAAGAGCTCCTACTCCAACCACGAGTACGCGAAGAAAGTTGCGTTGTTGTTGACTCAAGCCGCTCACGTCAACCCTCTGTTGAGAAACCGAAGGACGAAAACATTCTCCAAGACGACGAGAAGTCCAAGAAGGTCAAGATCAAGTTGAACCCAACCGATGAGGACTCAGACGAGTTCGAAATACGGTGCTTTATCTTCGAACAAGGCGACGCCGAACGATGGGTCAAGTGGCGGATGCAGATGGACGAGTTGATTCGGGACGTCCCCTTGGACGATGGGGAGAAGAAAATCAAGTATGCGAAGGCGTTGTTGGCTGGAGACGCAAGGCAAAGGTTCGCTGACATCGTTGCTAACCTCCGTCCCAGCATTGAAGATTCAGACGAAGAAGAAGAAGGGACCCCGGCCGACACTTTCAACGAAGCGATGCAACGAATGAGCCAGTACTACTTTGGCACTGAGCATGCCTACCGCCGCCAACAAAACTACCTACGCTACCATGTGTTCATGATGGAGATGTCTTTGGCCGACTTCAAGGCCGAACTACTTCGTCAAAACAACATGCTACCTTACTTCCCGATCCCCGAAGACAAAACGAGCTGCGAGATGTTCGACGATGACGAGCTCCTCGATGAGGCTCGACGAGTACTACAAATACTTGGAAAAGCTCGAGGCCAAGCACGTCTTCGACGATGCAGTCCGAGCAGATAAAAAGAATAACGAAAAGAAAAACGCCGACCGATCTGAAAGCGAAAGCAAAGATGGCGGTAAGAAAAGAAAAAGAGGCAAAGACCGCAAGAAAGCCGAAAAGGGGGACAGAAAGAAACCCTGCAAGCACTGAGGCAAGTTCCATCCGGCCCCCGACAACAAGTGTTGGAGCCTTCCTGGCAATGCCAAGGATTGCCCAAACAAGCGTCCGCGCGGAGCCCGAGAGAACATGTTCTCGGCACTCCAAATGGAGACTGTCGTCCAAGCCCTCGCTAAGAAACAAAGTAAGAAAGAAAAAGGAAAGACCAAAGCCAAAAGGCAGGTCAGTTTCCAGCTGAACAATCAGTCAGACAGTAGCAGTAACGAAAGTAGCGATTCTGAGAGCGACTACTTTGGCTACAATAGCGAAAATGAAAGTAGTTTTGCTATTCGAACGTCACGCCCTACAGATATAGTCGTCGAAGCTTTAAATCCTAGAGGTGAATCCTACGTCCTTCGAACTCTCCTAGACACGGGTACTAGTCGTTCCATTGTTCTTAAGAACTTTGTGACGCTTAGCCAGCTCGTTCCTAGTACTGGAAAACGAGTTACTACTTGGACGACTATGGGCGGCGAATTCAAGACGGACAAAGTCGCAAAGATCCGCTTCAGGATCCCCGAACTCTCGACTAGTAAAGAAATTCATTGGCCATGTCACGTCGATGAGCATACAGATCGCGAAAACTCACCTTACGACCTGATTCTAGGACTTGACCTATTAGCCGAATTGAAGTTTGTACTCGATTTCGAGAAACGAACGGTTCGATGGGGCGATAGCGAAGTCGAGATGAAGGAACGTGGTGTTGTAACGGATCCAGAGGCTCTACAGCTTCTGTATGAGATGTCTCAAGACGCCCCCGTTATCCAAGCGGCGGAAGAACGACAAGCTAAGATCCTTGACGCCGACTACTCCAAGGTCGAGATGGAAGAGTTCGTTGACTCACTCGACTACTTAACTAAGGAGCAACGAGCGGAGCTACTAGCTGAACTGAAGCAGCACCCTACACTATTTGGTGGCGGATTAGGTAAACTTAAAATAGATCCAATTCGTCTAGAGTTAAAAGAAGGAGCAAAGCCCTATCATGCTAAGCCATTCGGCATTCCTCATGCGTACGAACAAACGACGCGAAAAGAGATCGAACGATTCGAAAAACTTGGAATCTGGAAGCGTGTCAACCAATCCACATGGACGGCCGGCACGTTCATTCAACCGAAGAAAACGGGCGATGTGCGCGTACTTACGGATTTTCGGAAACTCAACGAATATCTTGTGCGCAAGCCACACCCACTGCCAAAGATCAACGAGTTATTGCAAAAACTCCAGGGCTTTAAATGGGCAAGGGCTATTGACCTCAGCATGGGCTATTATCACATTCCAATGGATAAGTACAGCCAAGGCCTCCTTGGTACTGTAATGCCGTGGGGCTTATATCAGTACCAGGTGCTGCCGATGGGTATATCCAATGCCCCTGATATTTTCCAAAGTATCATGATGCGTCTCCTTGGTGACCTGGAGTACGTGCAGGTATACAGGGATGATATTTTGATAACAAGCAAAGGCACATTTAGCGACCACGTTGCCAAGCTCAAAGAGGTCCTTGCACGACTCGAACAAGCCGGTTTCCGCGCTAACGTCCGCAAATGCAAATTTGCTGCCGACCGCGTTGAGTACCTAGGCTACGAGATCTCCCGTGACGGTATCCATCCCCAACCTAAGAAAGTGGAAGCGATACTAAAGATGCAGCCGCCGCAAACGAAGCGACAACTGAGACGTTTCTTAATGTTCCCATTGGGAAACAAATGTCTTATTGTATGGCGCATCATCCAATTGATGACGACGACTACGAGATCTCCTATGCCGACCTCGTGACCGCGGAAGATATCGCGGCAGAAGAAGGATTCGCACTGAGTCCAAAGGTAGTAGCATACTACCAAAACAAAGACCTCGTCTGGGTCACTATTCGGGTGTCGCGATAGCGTGTCCGCGACTACGTTGTCTTCGCCTTTGACATGCACGAACTTAGCACCGTACTCTTCCAACAGAAGACGCCAGCGAACCACGCGGGAACTCGGCATCTTGTTGTACAGAATATTTAGGTGGTCCGTGTGTACTACCAGCTTTTGACCAAGGAGAATATTCCTAAATTCCTTAAGTGTTTCAACTATACTTAGCAGTTCCTGTTCACCTGTCGTATAATTCTTTTGGGCGGAGTTCAACTTCCGACTATAGAACGCCAATGGCTTGCCATCTTGCATAATTACGGCGCCCAATTGATAATCGCTAGCATCCGTATATATGTGGAATTCTTTATTGAAGTCGGGGAAGTTCAACAGCGTCTCTCTCGCTACTGCCCTGCCATACCCCACAGAGACGCATAAGTAGTTTAGTCAAGTTAGTCCTATTAGCTGGTAGTCTTAGTAGTCATAGACGAACGGAGTCGTCCGTTGAGCGGATGACGTACAGACGGCTAACGGACACGGACGCGAACGAACGATGACGTCGTCGCTGACGGCGCACCGACGCAGCGATCAAAGGAGTCGCAGCGTTACACATGGAAGCGCTCTGTAGTATATCGCATAGTAACATTCGACTAACCCATAGAGTCCCTTGCCAACGGCATGCCTACAATCTAAGTAGTAAATATTCATCGCCCAATAGAGGAGATGTATTTAGGACAAGGAAATAATTCAGACCATGGGTGACGAGGAGTCGTAGCTAGCCAAGACTAGGGACGCCTAGTTAGAAGGCGACGATACGAGGAATCGACATATCCGAATGAATATAATATATGCGCGTTATTTACGCGCGGGGAAAGACGTTCACAAAATGAACGATCGGTCGCAAATATTTGAAAGACAAAAATCTTTCGTCTCGTCAATCTTGTTGTTGGAATCATCTACAGTAGAAGTAATCTAGGTCTCACAATTATCACTAGCTTTATCTTTTATTTCGTCACCCCCGGGATAGGGCACAGTTTTAAAACTCCCGTTTAAAGGATGAAGAGCTCCTACTCCAACCACGAGTACGCGAAGAAAGTTGCGTTGTTGTTGACTCAAGCCGCTCACGTCAACCCTCTGTTGAGAAACCGAAGGACGAAAACATTCTCCAAGACGACGAGAAGTCCAAGAAGGTCAAGATCAAGTTGAACCCAACCGATGAGGACTCAGACGAGTTCGAAATACGGTGCTTTATCTTCGAACAAGGCGACGCCGAACGATGGGTCAAGTGGCGGATGCAGATGGACGAGTTGATTCGGGACGTCCCCTTGGACGATGGGGAGAAGAAAATCAAGTATGCGAAGGCGTTGTTGGCTGGAGACGCAAGGCAAAGGTTCGCTGACATCGTTGCTAACCTCCGTCCCAGCATTGAAGATTCAGACGAAGAAGAAGAAGGGACCCCGGCCGACACTTTCAACGAAGCGATGCAACGAATGAGCCAGTACTACTTTGGCACTGAGCATGCCTACCGCCGCCAACAAAACTACCTACGCTACCATGTGTTCATGATGGAGATGTCTTTGGCCGACTTCAAGGCCGAACTACTTCGTCAAAACAACATGCTACCTTACTTCCCGATCCCCGAAGACAAAACGAGCTGCGAGATGTTCGACGATGACGAGCTCCTCGATGAGGCTCGACGAGTACTACAAATACTTGGAAAAGCTCGAGGCCAAGCACGTCTTCGACGATGCAGTCCGAGCAGATAAAAAGAATAACGAAAAGAAAAACGCCGACCGATCTGAAAGCGAAAGCAAAGATGGCGGTAAGAAAAGAAAAAGAGGCAAAGACCGCAAGAAAGCCGAAAAGGGGGACAGAAAGAAACCCTGCAAGCACTGAGGCAAGTTCCATCCGGCCCCCGACAACAAGTGTTGGAGCCTTCCTGGCAATGCCAAGGATTGCCCAAACAAGCGTCCGCGCGGAGCCCGAGAGAACATGTTCTCGGCACTCCAAATGGAGACTGTCGTCCAAGCCCTCGCTAAGAAACAAAGTAAGAAAGAAAAAGGAAAGACCAAAGCCAAAAGGCAGGTCAGTTTCCAGCTGAACAATCAGTCAGACAGTAGCAGTAACGAAAGTAGCGATTCTGAGAGCGACTACTTTGGCTACAATAGCGAAAATGAAAGTAGTTTTGCTATTCGAACGTCACGCCCTACAGATATAGTCGTCGAAGCTTTAAATCCTAGAGGTGAATCCTACGTCCTTCGAACTCTCCTAGACACGGGTACTAGTCGTTCCATTGTTCTTAAGAACTTTGTGACGCTTAGCCAGCTCGTTCCTAGTACTGGAAAACGAGTTACTACTTGGACGACTATGGGCGGCGAATTCAAGACGGACAAAGTCGCAAAGATCCGCTTCAGGATCCCCGAACTCTCGACTAGTAAAGAAATTCATTGGCCATGTCACGTCGATGAGCATACAGATCGCGAAAACTCACCTTACGACCTGATTCTAGGACTTGACCTATTAGCCGAATTGAAGTTTGTACTCGATTTCGAGAAACGAACGGTTCGATGGGGCGATAGCGAAGTCGAGATGAAGGAACGTGGTGTTGTAACGGATCCAGAGGCTCTACAGCTTCTGTATGAGATGTCTCAAGACGCCCCCGTTATCCAAGCGGCGGAAGAACGACAAGCTAAGATCCTTGACGCCGACTACTCCAAGGTCGAGATGGAAGAGTTCGTTGACTCACTCGACTACTTAACTAAGGAGCAACGAGCGGAGCTACTAGCTGAACTGAAGCAGCACCCTACACTATTTGGTGGCGGATTAGGTAAACTTAAAATAGATCCAATTCGTCTAGAGTTAAAAGAAGGAGCAAAGCCCTATCATGCTAAGCCATTCGGCACTCCTCATGCGTACGAACAAACGACGCGAAAAGAGATCGAACGATTCGAAAAACTTGGAATCTGGAAGCGTGTCAACCAATCCACATGGACGGCCGGCACGTTCATTCAACCGAAGAAAACGGGCGATGTGCGCGTACTTACGGATTTTCGGAAACTCAACGAATATCTTGTGCGCAAGCCACACCCACTGCCAAAGATCAACGAGTTATTGCAAAAACTCCAGGGCTTTAAATGGGCAAGGGCTATTGACCTCAGCATGGGCTATTATCACATTCCAATGGATAAGTACAGCCAAGGCCTCCTTGGTACTGTAATGCCGTGGGGCTTATATCAGTACCAGGTGCTGCCGATGGGTATATCCAATGCCCCTGATATTTTCCAAAGTATCATGATGCGTCTCCTTGGTGACCTGGAGTACGTGCAGGTATACATGGATGATATTTTGATAACAAGCAAAGGCACATTTAGCGACCACGTTGCCAAGCTCAAAGAGGTCCTTGCACGACTCGAACAAGCCGGTTTCCGCGCTAACGTCCGCAAATGCAAATTTGCTGCTGACCGCGTTGAGTACCTAGGCTACGAGATCTCCCGTGACGGTATCCATCCCCAACCTAAGAAAGTGGAAGCGATACTAAAGATGCAGCCGCCACAAACGAAGCGACAACTGAGACGTTTCTTAGGCATGGTAAATTACTACCACGATATGTGGCGGAAGCGATCGCACATACTGGCGCCGCTAACGGCGTTGTGTTCCAAGTCAGTCCCGTGGAAATGAACTCTCGAATGCAATGAATCATTCGAATCGATTAAGCGAGCAGTAGCGCATCAATCTTGTTGTTGGAAAGAAGTCAAGTAGATGTCACATAGGTCTCACAATTATCACTAGCTTTATCTTTTATTTCGTCACCCCCGGGATAGGGCATATCCATCCCCAACCTAAGAAAGTGGAAGTGATACTAAAGGTGCAGCCGCCGCAAACGAAGCGACAACTGAGACGTTTCTTAGGCATGGTAAATTACTACCGCGATATGTGGCGGAAGCGATCGCACATACTGGCGCCGCTAACGGCGTTGTGTTCCAAGTCAGTCCCGTGGAAATGAACTCCCGAATGCAATGAATCATTCGAATCGATTAAGCGAGCAGTAGCGGGAGAGACGCTGTTGAACTTCCCCGACTTCAATAAAGAATTCCACATATACACGGATGCTAGCGATTATCAATTGGGCGCCGTAATTATGCAAGATGGCAAGCCATTGGCGTTCTATAGCCGGAAGTTGAACTCCGCCCAGAAGAATTATACAACAGGCGAACAGGAACTGCTAAGTATAGTTGAGACGCTTAAAGAATTTAGGAATATTCTCCTTGGTCAAAAGCTGGTAGTACACACGGACCACCTAAATATTCTGTACAACAAGATGCCGAGTTCCCGCGTGGTTCGCTGGCGTCTTCTGTTGGAAGAGTACGGTGCTAAGTTCGTGCATGTCACAGGCGAAGACAACGTAGTCGCGGACACGCTATCGCGACACCCGAATAGTGACCCAGACGACGAGTCGACAGAGGATGTTCCCATTGGGAAACAAATGTCTTATTGTATGGCGCATCATCCAATTGATGACGACGACTACGAGATCTCCTATGCCGACCTCGTGACCGCGGAAGATATCGCGGCAGAAGAAGGATTCGCACTGAGTCCAAAGGTAGTAGCATACTACCAAAACAAAGACCTCGATCTAATGCGAAAAGCCAGAAGAGCTCCCTCTAAATACACCAAGATCAAACTAGAAGGTGTAGAAGTTCTAGCTAAGTACGGTAAAGTAGTAGTACCGGCTGCACTACAAGATAGAATAGTTGAAAGCTACCACGACTTGCTACAACACCCAGGCATGACACGAATGGAAGCGACAATACGCCACGTATTCGATTGGTGAGGATTGCGAGAGAAAGTCGAGCAACACTGTCGCACGTGCAAGATATGTCAGTTGACGAAGAAGCAACGGAAAGAGTATGGCCATCTGCCGCCGAAAGAGGCGGAGACAATACCATGGAAGCGCGTGAACGTAGACATGGTAGGACCGTATACCGTGCGAACTCCGAAGGGAGTACGGGTTGGTTCGAAATAGCACCACTGCCTAAACCTGATAGCTACGAGTGCCAGAAGGCATTCGACGCTTATTGGCTGGCGAGGTACCCGAGACCTCAACAAGTGGGCGTAGATAATGGTTCAACATTCAAACGCTACCTCAACGACTTATGTAAGAACTATGGCCTGGAGAGGAAGCCCTCGACAGAATACAATCCCCAAAGTAACAGCGTAATAGAACGTGTACACCAAGTGCTAGGAAACGCGTTACGTAACTTCGAATTAGAGGAACGTGAGCTCGACGAAGCGATCCCATGGGATGAGTTCCTCACTGCCGCCGCCTTCGCGATTAGGAGTACGCACCACATGACCCTACAGGCATCACCAGCGCAGTTAGTATTCGGCAGGGATATGTTTCTCCCAGTACAGTTTGTGGCAGACTGGGCGCGTATTAGGCTACGCAAGCAGAAGATCATCGATGCTTCTAACAAACGAGAGAATTCAAAGAGAATCCATCATCAGTACAATGTGGGCGATCGCGTGCTGCTCACTACACCGGGAAAGTTACCGAAAGTACGGAGTCCGCGTACGGGACCCTACGACGTAGTGAATGTACATGACAATGGAACCGTGACCATTCAAAATGGCCCCGTACAGCAACGAGTTAACATCAGACGGATTACACCGTACTGGACAAAGTAACCGAACTGTTCCATAGGGAAGCGGGTGCCATACCCCACAGAGACACATAAGTAGTTTAGTCAAGTTAGTCCTGTTAGCTGGTAGTCTTGGTAGTCATAGACGAACGGAGTCGTCCGTTTGACAGACAACGTACAGACGGCTAACGGACACGGACGCGAACGAACGATGACGTCGTCGCTGAAGGCGCACCGACGCAGCGATCAAAGGAGTCGCAGCGTTACACATGGAAGCGCTCTGTAGTATATCACATAGTAACATTCGACTAACCCATAGAGTCCCTTGCCAACGGCATGCCTACAATCTAAGTAGTAAATATTCATCGCCCAATAGAGGAGATGTATTTAGGACAAGGAAATAAAAAAAAAAAAACCGAAGCCTATTTTTAAACCGACCGGAAGAGATGTAGGTCTCTACCAACCCGGCCCGGGCGTCCCGAGGGGAAGCGCGGAACAATCTATTCCGGGTGGCCCTAAGGGGGTTCCACCTGGCTAGGGGTTGGGGGGTGAAAGGCTTGGTTGATCGGAAGGGTTCCAGTAACACCTAATGCTGTAGCACGGGTGGCACTTGCCCGAATGGCCTCACTGTGCATGGAAATCCACGCCTCGATGGTAGACAGATCCGGGTAAGCTTGAAGGTGAGCCTCTGCGCTGGCAAGAAAAAGATGGCGATCGCATGGGCACACCTTAGATTTCAGGGAGTACAAGGCATTGAGTTGAGCTTGAATAACTTGAAGACGAGCGGCAGTGCGGGTGGCTTTGTCGACTTCGTGACGTTCATCGTTTCGTTGTTTCCAGAGGACAAACCATTGAGTGATCAAGAGGCGACCCATGCCAAGTGCCCATTTGGATCCAGAGAGCTGAAACGATGCTGGTTGAGACTGCGAGTAATTGTCGTGACAGGAAATCCATAGCTTGGACCACCGGCCTCGGTAGACCTGGTCCCATCCTATGTCGTTTTGCTGAGTAATCAGAGCATGGTAGGGCGGAGGATACGTTGCAGGAAGTATACCACTGAGATGGCCCCTGTGGAATTGGGCGAGGCCAGCGCAGAGTATCTGAATAAGAATCGGGTCAGAGAAATTTGTCGTGTACTTGCGGATCATAGAAAAAGTGGTGGCACGCCACTGCTCCCTAGTGGGACTGGGGCAGAGGATGGCATGATTATTTGTCTCATCAGGACATGGGCAGGAGGGGCAGGAACGAGCATGGCTGGGATCGTGGCGGTGGGCTATATGACCCGTGGGAGCAATAGCATGGATATGCTTGACAAATGTGGTGCGGCGATTTTTGAAAGCTTGGCTGATATGGGAGAAGAGGTCGAAGTCAATAGTTTGGCGGATAGCGGGAGTCCAATGAAATCTGTGTTCCAAGTAGGCAAACAGAGCTGGGGCGTTGGCTGCTTCATGGACCCGTCGCTTCAATTTACTGGTGACCGATTCCCCACGGATAATAAGCTGAGCTGGAGCGCCCGGAAGGGGAATTGGAATTAATAAGTTCACGGGGTGTTCGATGGATGCAGTGGTGGCTTCGGAATCAGCGTGGCAGTTGAGGCGGGCGGGAATAGACAGCCGGGTCACTGGACGTTGAGAGTCCTGATGACCTTTGACCCACTTTAGAGTCACGGGGCTCTCCAATTGTTGGATCGAGGATGCCACACATTGGCCAACATCCCATTCGGAAAGCAGATAAGCATTGGGAGTGGCGTATTTGGACCCAACAGAACGATCCGTTCGTTTGATCACACTGGAATTATCCAGGTATGCACGGAAAGGAGCATTGAACGGGATGCCAGTGTACTCAATCAGTCGAATAAGAAATCTGAGGAGAGCCAGCAGACCATATGCTTCACTCCGAAACGAATTGGGGCGGGCTCCTGGGGCGGGCCCGCGGCCTCTTGCCAGAATGCGTCCAGAGTGTCTGGCCAGGACAAATCCAAAAGTGGCGGCCAGGAGGCGGACGGATCCATCGCTGCATCCAATACCTCCACCATCAGTAGTAAGCAGCTCGAGAATTTCCTTCGGGGAAAGCAGTAGCTGGCAACTATTCAGCAGGGATCGTTCCCAGGCGGGCAAGGTAGCCACAAATTCAGCAAAGGATCGGATGGGTGTAGAAGGTGGCGCGGGGGTGGCAGCAGAATTGGCAATTGAGTGGCAATCAGGCGCAAGCTCATCCCGGATAATTCTCACATGAACTGGGGAGATAGCAAGCTGTGGCGGCTGCGTAGGACCTGAGTGAACATAGTCAAATCGGCGGGGCCGGAGTTGCGGCATTGGCCGATATTGCCCATTGATAGTGTGCCTGTACAGTTGGTCTTCTGCCGAATTATATGTCCAAGTGGGCCAGAACCGGCACTTCGAAATTGGTACTGTCCATCGGCCAAGTGGCTGATAGAGGGCGCCTTTGGGATTACTGATAGTGCGGAGGAATCGTCGCCATATGGTCCATGCCTCGGCAGGAGGTTGGGGTTGATTGAAGTGAGACACACGCAGGTGTTCGGAAGTGGGAGGGCAATCATGGCGAATCACGGCACCGCGTAGATGGGCGCCTTCTAGGTCAGACACATCCGCCAAAGTTTGCACTTGAAGAAATCGACGGCATGACTGGATTTGTCGTAACTGCAGGGAAGTGAAGCCAGGAGTCTCAAGGGCAATATCCATTAGATGACGATCACCGATACGGAGAAGTGGCGGAACATGATCATTCAGAAGAATGATCTGTCCATCAATTGTTGCAAGGAATATTCGAAGCGCCAGAAGTGGGGATAGGGGGCATGGAGGGATTGGACGTGAGGGAAATTCAAACACCGGAAAGGACACACCAAGGAAAGCCTGGAGCCATGACACGGCAATTGATAGCTGGCGTCCGGGCTGAGTGGTAGGATGACTGAAGAATTTCATGGCCATCTGTAGACTAAGGGCGCCATGTTCCACGTAAGAACGGCGGTAGCTGGAGCCTCCGAAATTTGAAGGGCCGTAACGGATAGCCCGAGCCATAGTGCGGGCGTATCCACAGCGGGGAATAAGGGCTTTCATGATCCGCCGATCAAGGGCATCGCAGTCGGACTCAGACAGGTGCATAACAGCCAGAGGATAAGTCACTGATGGCAAATACATGGACCAGTAGAGGGTATTCGCTTCGTTGGGAGTGAAATAGTTGGTTTCCAAAATACGAGCAAATTCTTCATTTTTCTTGACAAGGGCATGGTACTGTGTCCCGGTGCGACCTGCTGGGTTGACATGGCATCCCAGTGTTTTATGGCATTGATAGTTGGATATTTGACAAATCTTGGTGGTCTTGTCTCCATGTAGAAGAACCACAGGTGGAGCAAAAATACCGGGGCGTGGATAAGGTTCTCCAGCTTCCGTCCAGTCTGATGCAATACAATGAAAGGAGCATTTGGTTTGTTCCAGGGCACCGCCCGAGGCCCAGAGTAAATCATTCCATAACTGGGCATCCTTTTCCATTAAATGTACCAGATGAGCGACCGTTGGCTGTGGGTGGACATCAAACACGTTAACTCGTTGGGAGCAGTCGTCGACAAAACCGATCATGAATAATTGTAGCTGTTCCGTCCGATCATAGGAGGTGAAGGTTGCTCCATGGGCTTTGGCAGCAAAGGCATCGAAAAGAACTGAACATACGAAGCACCAGATTTGGGGTGAATTGCCTGATCCCTGCCCGGTTCCATGAATAGGGAAAGCATGGCAGTGGCGGTACCACTTTTTGCTCACGCCTAGTTGTGTCTTGATCTTGAATTTTGCCTCCTCCAGATTGGATGCGTTAACCATGACCACACTTTTTGCAACCCCGATGCGTCGGCTACTTATAGCAGCCAGACAAGCCAAGATTCTATCATAACACGAAGTAGCGTCCAAGTCAAAATTAATACCCAGCTTCATGGACCATTGGTAAATTTCGTGCTGAAGAATTTCGAGAAAAACGGGGTCGTGAGCGGAGCGACCGGGACGGCTCCCATACAGGCCTTCGTTGAGCATATGCTCATCTTCTGCGTGGTGCATGGCTTGTCTCCATTTGACCGCTAGCAACAAGTTATAATCCGCTTCGTACAAGTGGATAACTCGTAGTCGATGGATCCGAGGATTCCCAGGATCTTTTTCAAGCATGACATTTACTACATTGTGCCAGCGTTTGAACGAGTAGCCAAATTTGAGCGCATAATTCAGCATGCCCACATGTGACCGACGCAGGAACTTTTGACCTTCCGTAACTTGATGGCGGATGGGATTTTCGCCATCTAGGCCACAATCGCGCCACGACGCATGGAAATGGCCCAGATGGAGGCCCGAAGGTGATGTGGATGTCTTTTCAGGTTTAGGACAAGGAAATAATTCAGACCATGGGTGACGAGGAGTCGTAGCTAGCCAAGACTAGGGACGCCTAGTTAGAAGGCGACGACGATACGAGGAATCGACATATCCGAATGAATAGAATATATGCGCGTTATTTACGCGTGGGGAAAGACGTTCACAAAATGAACGATCGGTCGCAAATATTTGAAAGACGAAAATCTTTCGTCTCGTCAATCGCGTTGTGTTCCAAGTCAGTCCCGTGGAAATGAACTCTCGAATGCAATGAATCATTCGAATCGATTAAGCGAGCAGTAGCGCATCAATCTTGTTGTTGGAAAGAAGTCAAGTAGATGTCACATAGGTCTCACAATTATCACTAGCTTTATCTTTTATTTCGTCACCCCCGGGATAGGGCATATCCATCCCCAACCTAAGAAAGTGGAAGTGATACTAAAGATGCAGCCGCCGCAAACGAAGCGACAACTGAGACGTTTCTTAGGCATGGTAAATTACTACCGTGATATGTGGCGGAAGCGATCGCACATACTGGCGCCGCTAACGGCGTTGTGTTCCAAGTCAGTCCCGTGGAAATGGACTCCCGAATGCAATGAATCATTCGAATCGATTAAGCGAGCAGTAGCGGGAGAGACGCTGTTGAACTTCCCCGACTTCAATAAAGAATTCCACATATACACGGATGCTAGCGATTATCAATTGGGCGCCGTAATTATGCAAGATGGCAAGCCATTGGCGTTCTATAGTCGGAAGTTGAACTCCGCCCAAAAGAATTATACGACAGGCGAACAGGAACTGCTAAGTATAGTTAAAACGCTTAAGGAATTTAGGAATATTCTCCTTGGTCAAAAGCTGGTAGTACACACGGACCACCTAAATATTCTGTACAACAAGATGCCGAGTTCCCGCGTGGTTCGCTGGCGTCTTCTGTTGGAAGAGTACGGTGCTAAGTTCGTGCATGTCACAGGCGAAGACAATGTAGTCGCGGACACGCTATCGCGACACCCCAATAGTGACCCAGACGACGAGTCGACAGAGGATGTTCCCATTGGGAAACAAATGTCTTATTGTATGGCGCATCATCCAATTGATGACGACGACTACGAGATCTCCTATGCCGACCTCGTGACCGCGGAAGATATCGCGGCAGAAGAAGGATTCGCACTGAGTCCAAAGGTAGTAGCATACTACCAAAACAAAGACCTCGATCTAATGCGAAAAGCCAGAAGAGCTCCCTCTAAATACACCAAGATCAAACTAGAAGGTGTAGAAGTTCTAGCTAAGTACGGTAAAGTAGTAGTACTGGCTGCACTACAAGATAGAATAGTTGAAAGCTACCACGACTTGCTACAACACCCAGGCATGACACGAATGGAAGCGACATTATGCCACGTATTCGATTGGCGAGGATTGCGAGAGAAAGTCGAGCAACACTGTCGCACGTGCAAGATATGTCAGTTGACGAAGAAGCAACGGAAAGAATATGGCCATCTGCCGCCGAAAGAGGCGGAGACAATACCATGGAAGCGCGTGAACGTAGACATGGTAGGACCGTATACCGTGCGAACTCCAAAAGGAGTACACGAGCTCTTAGCGATGACCATGATCGACCCAGTCACGGGTTGGTTCAAAATAGCACCACTGCCTAAACCTGATAGCTACGAGTGCCAGAAGGCATTCGACGCTTATTGGCTGGCGAGGTACCCGAGACCTCAACAAGTGGGCGTAGATAATGGGTCAACATTCAAACGTTACTTCAACCACTTATGTAAGAACTATGGCCTGGAGAGGAAGCCCTCGACAGAATACAATCCCCAAAGTAACGGCGTAATAGAGCGTGTACACCAAGTGTTAGGAAACGCGTTACGTAACTTCGAATTAGAGGAACGTGAGCTCGACGAAACGAACCCATGGGATGAGTTCCTCACTGCCGCCGCCTTCGCGATTAGGAGTACGCACCACATGACCCTACAGGCATCACCAGCGCAGTTAGTATTCGGCAGGGATATGTTTCTCCCAGTACAGTTTGTGACAGACTGGGCGCGTATTAGGCTACGCAAGCAGAAGATCATCGATGCTTCTAACAAACGAGAGAATTCAAAGAGAATCCATCATCAGTACAATGTGGGCGATCGCGTGCTGCTCACTACACCGGGAAAGTTACCGAAAGTACGGAGTCCGCGTACGGGACCCTACGACGTAGTGAATGTACATGACAATGGAACCGTGACCATTCAAAATGGCCCCGTACAGCAACGAGTTAACATCAGACGGATTACACCGTACTGGACAAAGTAACCGAACTGTTCCATAGGGAAGCGGGTGCCATACCCCACAGAGACACATAAGTAGTTTAGTCAAGTTAGTCCTATTAGCTGGTAGTCTTAGTAGTCATAGACGAATGGAGTCGTCCGTTTGACGGACGACCTACAGACGTACTGACAGCTAACGGACGCGGACGCGAACGAGCAGTGACGTCGCCACTGACGGCGCACCGACGCAGCGATCAAAGAACTCGCAGCATTACACATGGAAGCGCTCTGTAGTATATTGCATAGTAACATTCGACTAACCCATAGAGTCCCTTGCCAACGGCATGCCTACAATCTAAGTAGTAAATATTCATCGCCCAATAGAGGAGATGTATTTAGGACAAGGAAATAATTCAGACCATGGGTATCGAGGATTCGTAGCTAGCCAAGACTAGGGACGCCTATTTAGAAGGCGACGATACGAGGAATCGACATATCCGAATGAATAGAATATATGCGCGTTATTTATGCGCGGGGAAAGACGTTCACAAAATGAACGATCGGTCGCAAATATTTGAAAGACAAAAATCTTTCGTCTCGTCAATCTTGTTGTTGGAATCATCTACAGTAGAAGTAATCTAGGTCTCACAATTATCACTAGCTTTATCTTTTATTTTGTCACCCCCGGGATAGGGCAGTATAGTGTTCGAGGTGGTATCAAATGGGATTGAGAAAGAGGAGACAAGCGTCCGATCCGCTGTCACTGATGACATACTTGAGCTTCTATGATGGAATCTGCTATCCGCACAAGAACGGCGAGGTGACCCAGGAGGAGGGAGCGCACCATCATGAGCATTGCCGAATACGAAGGCCCCTGCTGGTGGTGGCTCAGAGGTGAGTGGTGGTTCTTATTCGGGGCGCCCATTGTTACTTTGCTCATCATGTGTTGTCCCCACGTGTGGTCGATTTGCCCCTTCAATTGATACGCATCACTTTTTATACCGTTACTTCATCAATGGAGGTACGACGTCATCACACTTTGATTGGTTTTGTCAAGCACGGGATGTATCGAAAAAAACACGTTTCAGATACCACTGCTAAAAAAACCACTTTTCAAAAACCACCTTTCGAAAAAACCACCTTTTGCAAAACCACCTTTCGAAAAAACCACGTTTCGGATCAGCAGTTGACATGAAGTTCTGAAAGGAAATCTAATAGCAATATATCTCGTTAAATACCGGGCCTTGTTAAAAATTGCGAGGTCCCAATTTAAGGAGCATGATCCCACGTAGGGCCTACATAGCGCAGTACCGGATAGTCCAGTATTGCACCCAACGGTCCTCCTGTAGGGGTTCCAAGGGTTCCAGTTCTAACTTTATTGCCACAACCATCACATTCTATCATTTTCTCTTCCAAGGACTGTTTTGCAGCAACACCACTCACAATGGTTGGACATTTTCTTCCTCCTGTTTCCTCTACATCCCCACCAGCAGCAGCAAGTTCCTGGAACCATAACCATTATCCTCGAAGCAAAGGGGATTCATCATGGTTTAAGGTTGTTGTTGCTTTTGGACTGGTCTTTAATGTTGTGGTGCTGTTGGTGCTTTCAGAAAGGTGTGTGCTCTCAGGAACCCCCGGTATTCTTCTTGGGGAAGAAGTATCCCCTGTCAGGACAACCACATGGTCTCCATCATCATTGGTAGGAGCAGCACTCCTAAATGCAACTACTATCAATTCTACCAGCATCACACACCCCAAAAGCCCAAACATCACCCAAAACACCACAACCATAAATGCAGAGACACCACCCTGCAACAAGTCTCAGCCTATGGACCCTCCAACCAACATTACAAAAGTACTAGAGGAGCCTCATGGACCAAAAACTTCATTTGAACCAATTGTTACACCTCCAGAAGAATGTCAAGGTGCTCCTTCTGAAACAAAGGATCCATTCCCTCCTGATTTTGAGTTGAGTGTCTATGAGACTAGGAACCGGGATTCAGTGCCAGTTGACACGGTTCTTGACCAATCCCACTATGAGCTCTTTGGGAAAAGTCAAGGATGGACATCCACAAGTGGTCAAAGTATAAGTACATTTATCAATAGTCTGGTATCAACTTTGACCCTACCGGCATTGGAGATGGGTCCATTTACCAAGCCACAGCTACAAGGGACCAAGGTGAAGTATTTTGATGTGCTTGATAAAGCAGGATTGGTTGAGCGAGCCAAACGAATTGGCTATCCCATCAGAAATGCCGTGGAAATTGACTTTGTCAACCCATCAGGTGATTTGAATAGTATTGAGGAAGCAAGCCAGTTCTCCATGGTGTTCAGCTCTCACTGTGTTGAGCACCAACTGGATCTGGTACGGCATTTTCAAGCGGTGAGCCGCATTCTTGTGGATGGAGGATACTATGTGCTATTGGTAAGTGGGTTGCATGGAGAGGAGTCATGTTTATTTGTTTTGGTCACAGCCCACCTCAATGGAAGTGACTTGGTACAGGTTCCAGACAAACGAGCATGCTTTGACCACTTTATTGCACCTTCAACAATGGCTCAAGTCTTGGATGATTTCTACAATGAACGTTATTTTGACAAGAGTCATACCCTAAGGTCTGTGCTAGAACATCGAGCTCATACAGCCCATGGCAACTTTTGGAGCAGCCCACTTCCTCCTCGTCCAGAATCCGACCCAGCTGGTTTTGTGAATAGACTACGAGGGGCTATCCAAGAGTTTAAAGATGCTGCTCTCAGTGGTAGCTACCTGGATACCCACAACTACTATTTCACACCTGAGAGCATGAGTGAAATTGTTCAATTTCTACATGAGCTCAAGTTGATCAACCTAAGTGTGCACCGAGTCTATCCTACTGTGAAAGGAAGTGTGGAGTTTGGCATTGTACTGAAGAACAACAAATGTAGGGGACCTTTGCATCTGAGTTGAGAATGGAGCCGACCCAAAATTCAATTTGCCCGGGGTCACGTAGCAGCAAATTTGTGGGACGCAAATTTGCGCACCCCAAAGGCTCCCAAAAATAAAATGCATCGTCACGACACAAAGCTAAAACGTCAGTGAGGGGACCCAACTAATTTTTTCATTGCACAAGTTGAGGCGACACCAAGCTGCGGTACAATACTAATAATCAAGGGGAAATTTGCAAGTAGCTGGCGTGACCACTATGCTCCACCTTTATTCGGAAGTAAGAATGTTGACCATTACTAGAGCTAGTATAGCGAATTTTTTTAAGCGTCGACCCGACGAAGAAATGAAACCTTCCACTTATTCGTTTACTTCCTGGCTTGCAATCTCGTCCGCAGCCACCTGCTCCTTGTCTGCATTGTCACCTCTACTGGAAACCATTCGCTCCTTCGAATCATTAATGACTTCCTCTTTGCCAGCCTCACCGCTGCTATTAGCTGGTTTGGATTCGGAGTTGCGGGTATTTTTTTCATTTTTCCCGGTCTCAAGGTTCTGCAAGGACTTGGTTTTGAGTTTCTTCTCCAATGCTTCGTCGGTGTCGATGTCTGTGGGGGGTATGGTTAAACCTGTCTCCTTCAAGCTTGCCTGAGACTGTTTGGGAGTTTGGGGGGTGTCAACCCTCGCCGCCTCTAACTGCGTTTCTAGTTCCGCAATTCGCAGTTTGGCGGTTTCGTAGTCTTGTCCCAAAGCGTCGTATTGAATTCTTGCTCGATCAAAGGCTTCTTTGGCTCTTTGAATTACCTCTTGTCTGGCCTTTTCACCGGCTACTTCAATCAGGTTGGATTGCTCCTCACGGACTCGATTCAGTTCATCAGATATTTTCTTCAATTCGTCATGCTCTCTCTCGTTCTTCATTTTGACTTCCTCGAGCTGTTTCTGTAGCCCAGCATTCTCTCTCTCAATTTCGACCATGGCTGACACCGCGTCTGATCTATCCTTTCTCGCCATTTCAAGTTCGTCGGATGCTCGCGCCGAATCTTCCTTCAATTTGTTGTTCTCCAAGTTCGCTTCCTCAAGCAATTCCTGAAGATCAGCCTGTTGCTGTTCAGCCGCTGCTATCGCGGATGCTAGCTTTGAGTTTTCTTCCAATGCTTGCTGCAACTCAGCGTTTATCGTGGCTAGTTCCTTCAGATTCTGTTGGTTCTCCATGTGGGTCTGGCTCAGTTCCCTCCGGAAATCATAGTTTTCTCTTTCGGCGGCAGCTCTGAGAGTGTCGATATCGGATATCTTGCTTGCCAAGTCTTCTAGCAATTGCTCCTTTTCTGCTTTGTATTTTGTCTCCGAGCTCTTGAGGCTATCCTCGAGCTGCCTCTGCAGCATTTCTATCTCTGCTCTGTGCTTTCGTTGCAGTCCCTCCACTTGATTGTTATAATCTGATGTCATGGTTATAAACTCTTGTTGCATTTGCTTGATCGTTTCCAGCCGACTTTCACCCACCGCTTTCAGAGCGAAAATAACCTTTTCTTGATCTGATATCGCTTCTCTGCTTGATTTTTCGAACGATGCTATCTCCTTGGCATGCTCTTCTGTAAGCGTAGCGATGTCTTCTGTCGCCGCATCTAATTGCATGCGAAGATCCTCTAACTCCTCCGTATAAAGTGCCTGTAATCGTGATCGTTCCATCGTCACCATGTCCTCCAAATCTTTGGCGGCTTGCACCTGATACTGCTCTAATGAACTTGCGCTAGATCCCCTCAGGTCCTCCATAGCTTTCTTTATACCCGCAACCTTCTCTGCAGCCTCCTCTGGTGAAGAGGCCGGAGTAGAAGAGGGAACTTCCAGCGCTAGTTTTCTCCAATCATTTTTCCAGCCCGTCAGCAATTTCTTTTCCAGTTCCTTCGAAGCGGATTGTACTTTTTCGTCATGTGCAACTTGTTCCTGAATTTCGGCTAGCCGCGCTTCGACGCTACTGATTGAATTTTTGACTGAAGCAGAGATTCCGACCCAATCAATGTCCTTTATTTCCTTTTCTAGTTTGGACGACATTGAATCTAAATTGGACTGTAACCTCCGCGAGAGTTCGGGTGTTTCGGCAAGCACCTTGTCTCTCAATTCGCCGGACCTTCGTAAAAGTTCCGTGTCGATTTCCTTCATTTCCTCTTGCAACTTTGATTCTAAGTCGGTCAATGTGGCTTTTATTTGCTTTGTTGCCACGGGTGCTTCCTTTTTGACCCATTCCCTCACGAATTCGCCCAGCAGCGGTACCTTCCTGGACTTGCCCTCCGAGTTTGATGGAGCTGCAAGTTCGGCCGTCGAAGGGGGGCTAGGCGCAATCAAGACTAGTTCTGGCTGGGTCGGAGTTTCCATAAGCTGCATTTCGTCATCAGCAAGAATTACAGTGGGAGGAATCCAGTGTAAACGCGTCGAACCTGCCCGGAACGACGACGAGTAGGAGGAGTGGTGCGTCGGCGCCACGAAAGCGGCGATTGCTGGGAATGAGCTGATCCTCATGATGACAGCACGCCGAGATACCAGATTTCAAGGACGACCTATCAACAAGAAGCAGCAGGCATTGTCACCTTGTTCATCGAACAGTTACGTTATGATGGCTGGAGGAAAAGCACATCTTTTGCGATGTTCCATTGGAGAGAACGAAAATGTGGCGCTACGTCACAAATATCGGCAAACTTCTAGTGTTCCTGGCCGCCCAAAAAAAGGGAGAAGAAAAAAGGGGAAATCATGGCGTGGGGGTGGGGGGCTGGGACACCAACGAAAATATCGCACGATGCCAATTTTGGCGATACATGGCGATGGACAGACTTCCTCGGGGTTACGCCAAGGAGCAATGGCGCGGGAAGGCGCGCCATCCGAATTTTCGAGTACCCCAACGGATACAAAAGAAGTTATGGTTGGTCAATTTATTTGGATGACGAGATTGTTTACTTAAGTTCTTTTAACATCTTTGTATGTGCTTGAATAAGTCAGAGGACACGTCCGTCGTCCAACGAATCATAGCCAGATCACCCCTTAATTATCGAATGACTCGCAAGCGACATTGGCGTCCTTCGGCGACATTTCGTCGCCTTGTATCACCGACTGTCTCCCGAATATCGCCAAGCATCGCCGGCTTATCGCCCAGGCGACAAAGGAGTGTCGCCCGAGTGTCGCCTTCCACTAGGGGCTATAATCAGTAAGTCCGCTTCATTCGTGAAAAGCAACCGCCACAATCTCGAGGTTTTGTTGTGAAAAGGGATCACAAACCACAATGTGTCCTATCAAGGAAAGGCAACTACCGGTATGATCTATGCCTACTACGGTAAGATCCAATAGCTAACAATCAGAATTAAGAGAGGTTGGAGCGACTCTTATCATACCTCTATTTCTATGACACGCGAAAAGTGCGTCGTTCATTTGCTGCTCTCACTCTATTACTTTGGTGGTAATGGCAGCAAATGGCGATGGGGGACGTGCGGCAGGCTTCCAGTTCTGTATTACTATGTTTTACTACTCTGATGATTCGACCTCCATTACTACTACTAGTAGCTACTCGATTCATCAGTAGTACTACCAGTTTTATGGCGGGTTGTGCTGGTAGTAGAAGCCCCTGAGCCGATATAATGCCCGTAGCACAGGAACTCAATAGAGTTTCCAATACCAATTTCAACACAAAATAAACCCACAAGGTCAATAACACGGGAATATTTCGAAATAGAGGAAGAGACGCCACTTGGGTAACACGTTGTTGTTGTTCGTCATGGGCAGGTGGTAGTAGTAGTAGAGCTTGAGTTTCGCGGCTGCTTGGTGGGGGTCGTTGTTGTCGTTTCGATTTGCTGCTACTACTAGACTTGTGATTGTTCTTTGCAACAGCAACAACATTCTTGCCAAACAAGTGTGGTCGATCTGGTTCTTCAAAATACAACCAACACAAGCCAAAATAAAAACTCCACAACACCATCATGATATAACCTGGAGCCGTTTCGACCGTCCACCACGTCGAAAAGCTAGGGTGTGTGTATTCCCATTGTCCCACGATTGCTGCAATGGCCGGTCCCGCCGCCATGCCCAAGGCACCCGCCGTCACAAAGGCTGCCGATGCTGCGGTACGTTCGGCACGTCCAAAGGTATCGGCAATAAATCGTCGATTGATACTTCTGGCACTACCAAATCCATTCAAAAAACGTCCTACCATGACTAATGTCAACGAATGAAATGGTAACGCCAAGGCATAGGCAATATTGCCCAATATCGAACACGCGGCAGCAAATAAGAGTGCCGACTTGTAGGAATGATTCGACCACCAACCATACAAAATAGTTGCGGCCAAGGCGGCATTGGGAGTCATGCCAATAATAATTCCTGCATAGGCTGGTGTAGAGCATCCCAATTTCATGGCATATTCGCCAGTGGTAGGAGCGACAATGTAATAATTGGTCATGTAGAAAAACGTCGAAGCCAAATTCAATAAACTACTCCATTGTTTCTTCTTCAAGTCTTGCGTAGTTCCACGAGCGTCGTCGTTGTTGTTGTCGTCATCGTCGTCCGTTTCAAAAAAGAGTGCTTGTGCGGCTACTAGTTCGACATATTTCGTCGATTGTTGTAACAGTCGCGATTTAGCTTGATCAATTTGATCCAAGAGTGGTTCATGAGCTTGAGTAATTTCCGTGAATATCCGCGTCAAGTCCCTCGTCGTTTTGCACTTCACCGCTTTTTAAAGGAATCTGACACGTCTGTGCGCTTGAATTGAATTCGACTCGTTGGAGTGGGGTGCTCGGCGATACTTGGAGACACTTTCGTCGCTTGCTCGGCGATACTTGGAGACACTTTCGTCGCTTGGGCGATAAGCTCGGAGACATTATGTCGCCAAGTTTCGCCGAGTGTCCCAAGTTTCGCCAAATGTCGCCAAAGTGTGACGGAATCGCGACGAATCCCAACGCTAATCCAAAGAAGCGGCGACACCGGGGGTTACCCTGCGATGCCAGGCGACGAGAGAGAACAAATGTCTCCGAGTGTCGCCCATACTCGGCGACACTATGTCTCCATGTATCGCCGAGTTCCGTCACACGTCGCCGGTCTTCCCTTTCCTCCGTAGAGTTTCCACACAAAGGCGACGTGTGGCGAAACTCGGCGATACTTGGCGATGTTGGAGACACTCGGGCGACACTCCTTTGTCGCCTGGGCGATAAGCCGGCGATGCTTGGCGATATTCGGAGACAGTCGGGGAAACATGGAGAAATTTTTTCGCCGGATGACGCCCGAGTGTCGCCTTAGAGTCATTCGATAAGTAAGGGGTGATCCGGCGATGATTCATCGGACGACGGACGTGTCCTCTGACTTATTCAAGCACATACAAAGAAGTTAAAAGAACTTAAGTAAACAATCTCGTCATCCAAATAAATTGACCAACCATAACTTCTTTTGTATCCGTTGGGGTACCCGAAAATTCGGATGGCGCGCCTTCCCGCGCCATTGCTCCTTGGCGTAACCGCAACGAGGTCTGTCCATCGCCTCGTATCGCCAAAATTGGCATCGTGCGATATTTTCGTTGGTGTCCCTGAGGACGTCGCGGCGGCGTTTTATCACTAGAGCAGCGGCAGCATCCAAAGTAGTAGTAGTAGCTAGTGGTAGTAGTGCAGCAGCTAGTTGCCACCGTCCTGCTCTACTTATTAGGAGCGGACCTCGGCCTCTCACGCAGCTGTTTTGTCGTGTGCTGACTGCGGTCGGTAGGCTAGTAGGGTAAGTGTATTCATACGTACTTACATTGAGTTGTCAACACCTGCGGGGGCGGGCGTCATTAAATTTCGCTAGAACATAGCTAAACTCAGCAACAGTTGCGGGTCCATAGCCCTACGACTATCTGTGATAGCGAGTATGAATTAGCATGATTGTTTGAAGGCGTTGATTGACGTATTGCTAGTTACCTCGGAAGAGAAATAAGAACAATAGAGATGTGGCTGCTGTAGTAGCTGGATTGTCGAAACAAGCAAGTTGCTAACTTAACCGTCAGTTGCCGGCAGATATCTCTACAACTTTCCCATTAGAGACAATACAGTAGCATTAGCTTTTTTAGAATTAACTTTGAAATTGTTTGATGTAATGCTAGTGGCAAGATGAGCGACGACTGATATGGCCGTCACTGCTGTAGGGCAAGAGAGCGCAATGTAGCAATTTTCACCAAAAGTCGCCGGTCGATATCTTTGCATGTATTGTTGCTAGAAGTTCTAAAATAGTATTGCCGTACAAGGAATTCAATGCGCCGTTAGTTGACGGAATGCTAGTAGCAAGACGATCGACGACTGTAAAGATATGGCCATCAATGTAAAGACAGAAAGCGCACTGTAGCAATTTTCATCAAAAGTTGCCGGTTGATATCTTTAGAAGTATCGTTGCTAGAAAATCTAAAATAGTATTGCCGTACAAGGAATTCAATGCGCCATTACTTGATGGAATGCTAGTAGCACGATGAGCGACGACTGTAAAGATATGGCCATCAATGTAAAGACAGAAAGGGCAATGTAGCAATTTTCACCAAAAGTTGCTGGTCGATATCTTTACAAGTATCGTTGCTAGAAAATCTAAAATAGTATTGCTGTACGAGGAATTCAATGCGCCATAACTTGATGGAATGCTAGTAGCACGACGAGCGACGACTGTAAAGATATGGCCGCCACTGTAATGACAGAAAGGGCAATGTAGCAATTTTCACCAAAAGTTGCCGGTTGATATCTTTACAAGTATCGTTGCTAGAAGTTCTAAAATAGTATTGCCGTACAAGGAATTCAATGCGTGGTTACTTGATGGAATGCTAGTAGCACAACGAGTGGCGACTGTAAAGATATGAACGTCACTGTAATGACAGAAAGGGCAATGTAGCAATTTTCACCAAAAGTCGCCGGTCGATATCTTTACAAGTATTGTTGCTAGAAGTTCTAAAATAGTATTGCCGTACGAGGAATTCAATACGCCGTTACTTGATGGAATGCTAGTGGCAAGATAAGTGACGACTGTAAAGATATGGCCGTCACTGTAAAGACAGAAAGGGCAATGTACTAACAATTCTTAGCAACAGTCGGGGGCGATATCTTTACTACGAATATCCATGCTAGAGACTACAAAACAGTATCATCGTATGAAGAATTCAAGTTGATGTTTATTGACATATTATTACCTGCCGGACGAGCCCGTAGATTTATTGCCGATGGTCTAGCAGCGCCAAAATGCCAAAGTAGATAGTGCTGCATTGTAGTAGCTCATGTTTGCATGTGGCGATACATTTGATAGATGGTGAACACCGCTTGCACCATCTTCCAAAGGGACTTACAAAGGGTGTCCTAATGTGAGGCGAGCCGCCTCCATTTCTTCCGGCAGCTCGCTCTAGGAACCGCTACGAGTCTATTGTCTGTCTGTTGGCAATTGACGTGTTTACTAGAAGTGGGTTTCCGCGCGCGGTTTGACCCCTTCGAGTGAATATTTCTCTCAAAGGGTGGGCGCGGTGGGTTACTCAATCGTAAACTATCTCTCTGCTAGGGTCAGCTTGAAAGCAAGCCTCTCTTCTCAGTTCTTGCTATCGATAGCAAGAAGAAAAAGTTTATGGCTGTTGTCGTTCAACACGTAGTATCGTCCTTTTCTTCTCCTACCTTTCTTCCTTTTAGTAGGTCGGTAGAAGGGTAGTTCGAAATTCGATCCGGGTTCCCCGGTCCCTTCGCCGTCCGTTCTCTCCGCGGTTACTAGTAGCGAGCCGCCTCCATTTCTTCCGGCAGCGCTCTAGGAACCGCTACGAGTCTATTGTCTGTCTGTTGGCAATTGACGTGTTTACTAGAAGTGGGTTTCCGCGCGCGGTTTGACCCCTTCGAGTGAATATTTCTCCATCAAGGCCATAGGCAGGGCGGTGGTTGGGGTTAGTGGAGGTGTGCGAGAATTGCAGGGACACCAACGAAAATATCGCACGATGCCAATTTTGGCGATACATGGCGATGGACAGACTTCCTCGGGGTTACGCCAAGGAGCAATGGCGCGGGAAGGCGCGCCATCCGAATTTTCGAGTACCCCAACGGATACAAAAGCAGTTTTGGTTGGTTAATTTCTTTTTATATCGATATCGTTTCCTTAGGGTCTTTTAATATTTTTGTATGTGCTTCAATGATTCAAAGGACATGTCGGTCGTCCAACGAATCATAGCCAGATCACCCCTTAATTATCGAATGACTCGCAAGCGACATTGGCGTCCTTCGGCGACATTTCGTCGCCTTGTATCACCAACTTTCGCCAGTGTCGCCGACTTTCGCCGGCTTATCGCCCAGGCGACAAAGGAGTGTCGCCCGAGTGTCTCCAACATCGCCGAGTTTCGCCACACGTCGCCTTTGTGTGGAAAATCTACGGAGGAAAGGGAAGACCGGCGACGTGTGGCGGAACTCGGCGATACATGGAGACATACCGACTATCGCCCGAGTGTCGCCTTCCACTAGGGGCTATAATCAGTCAGTCCGCTTCATTCGTGAAAAGCAACCGCCACAATCTCGAGGTTTTGTTGTGAAAAGGGATCACAAACCACGATGGCAGCATTCACAAAACCAGCATGTCGACAACCAAGAACAAGAACAAAAGGAGAAAGAAGGAGGACAATACCCGTAACTTAGGGGCCTCAGTCCCCATGGCAATCGATGCCACCACTGCCAACCCCGCGAAAAAGCGCAAAGAACGTGCTGCTCCAAACGCCGCCGCCAAGGCGCCGCGGCAAGAACCCACACCTGCTCAGCGCAAAAGAGAGGAAGAGCGGCAGGCCAAAGCGACAATTCGCAGGGAAATGAAGGAAAGGAAAGAGGCGGAGCGGGAAGCTGAGGCAAAGAAGAAGAAGGAACAGAAGGAACGGAAATTGCGATGGGAGGATAGTGCGGCGAAAAGAGTTTTGCTAAACGACCTAGCAAGTGGACTTCTGTCAATGAACCGTGAAGAGGTTCCGCCAATGGCTGCGTGGGAGGCTTATAAGGGACACGAAGCGTTTGAACTTGTCACCTACGAACAGTTCCGGACGAATTTAAACAACTACCGCAATGCAATGCCACAAAAGCTGGCGAGGGTGAGTCACGAGCTTGAAGCCCTGCGTAGGGATCGAGTTTTGCACCCACGTCAAACAAGGAATGCTCGTGGTGAGCTAGTCTTTGATTTACACGCGGCAAAACGGCAGTTGCGGATCGATGTGAAGGCTGGGCTTCACAAAAGATTCACCCCGGCGGGGCTTCAATCGAAACGGAGTGTCTACCAGCACTTCGACCCCATAAAGTTCAAGGAACGCATCTACCAGGAAGAGCGCAGGGTGCGTTTTGTCAACTACATGAATGACAAACGCAAGAATGAAATCAAATGGTAGGTAGTAGCATTAGTATCTAATAGACAACTAGGCAAGCTGTCAACACCCTCTCCTCGCACGTATGATAGTAGGAGTCCATCTAGTAGGAATATGAACTACCTAATGGTAAGACTTCGTTAATAAGCAATGGAGCTATAGTTATTTTGTGTACTACATTCTTGCATGCGTCCCAATAGTCGATATGAGCAGGATACAATACAATACGATATTATTGCCGCGAGAACGGCGTGGGGTTCTGAATTGGACCGTGTCAAACTAATCCATAGTTTGGTGCACAATGGCAGTGGCTTTACTTGCATCCACTTTTACTCCACCTGCTACAGCGATGCGGACTTGAGCCCAGTGGGAAGAATAGGTCTGCTTGTTACCACTGGGATGGTCCTTCACCATGTCTCGCCAGGTGGGTGCAAGTTTGTCCCGGTCATGCGGATCCGTGCCGAAGACATGAATGTCAAAGCGATCCTGCGGATGCGGCAGTTTGAAAAGGATGAGAAAATGATGAATACGGCGCTCTTCAGATTGCACTTCCTGCAAGTGAGCCTTGTGCGAATTTAAATACCCAGGATCGGTCTGGTATTTATCCATATGGGCTTGGTCCCTTGCAAACTCAGACACGGCAGGGAGGGTGATCTTGATGGCCGGGATGCGATGTTCCCCCCAAGCCCAAAGACGAGCATCAAAATACTCTTTGTCCAAAAGAGAGATATTGGCTCGAATATAGACGGCTTCATAGAGGAAGTTCCCCTCCTCCACGTCATTGCACCACAGGACCTGGAACCTGCCAGCGCAGTTGCGGTCTGGGCATACATAGTCAGCCCACCACTGAAGGAAGAATGTTAGATAGTAGTTAACAATAGAAATCAAGAACAGGGCAACAACTTACTCTGAATGGATCCTGTAGAGTTCCGGTGCCATCCACAGTGTTCTTGGCTGGAAGAAGATACTTCGAGCCCTTCTTGCTCTTGGTACGAGCAGGAGTTCGGGGGCTCTTGGAGCGACCGACTGAACCAACGGAACGCTTGGAGTGTCGGCTGCAGGATGGCGTCCTCACCCCACCAGTGCTGCCAATATGCAATCCACCCATATCGATAGCAACGCTCTCCTCATCCTCGTTGTCATCGTCGTCATCGGCGTCATCGTCGTCATCGTCGTCATCATCGTCATCGTCGTCATCATCGTCATCATCGTCATCATCGTCGTTGTCCTTGCGCTTGCCCTTCTTGCCCTTCTTGCCCTTGCCCTCATCTTCATCCATAGAAAGGTCCGATTCCAAGTCGTCATCATCCGCCTCATCATCCTTCTTGCGTTTCGCTTTCGCTACCGACGAGTCAACCATATCTCGAAGAGCTTCGTTACGGGCTCGGAACTTTTCAATCCCTTCCTTCTTCATCTTCTGCCACCTCTTCCCCAAAGCTAGACGGAATTGGGACCCGGGTTTACCACAAATCGCAGGGTATCTGTTGGCTAAATCCTTGAATATGATGAGGTCTCGAGGGAGGTCCTCATCGGCAACAAGCTTCAGGAAGCTATCAAGCTCAGCGTTGGTAATTTTCATGGCGCTTTCTTTTTGTGGCGACAGAAAACAAGTTGATTGCTGGTTGCAGAAAAACTAGTCGTCCAATCTTGGAAACAACAACCCTCCAACGGAAGAGTATCCAGGATCGACAGCGCTGTCGATCCTGGATACTCTTCCGTTGATGGACTAAAAGAAAGAGGAGACTGAACTGTGGATGGATACTCTTCCGTTGGTGGACCGAAAGAAAGATGAGCCTCTCTCTTTTGGTCCATCAACGGAAGAGTATCCAGGATCGACAGTTGAAACACAATGATGACGTCCATTCTTGGGTAGGTCCCTCTTTCTCTTGGTCCACCAACGGAAGAGTATCCAGGATCGACAGGACGCCTAGCTTCCATGTGATACACCCAATCGCCTAAACAACAATCCACAACGGATGAAACCCTGCCAATTGCCGCCAACACAACTCCCAATTCCCTCCAATTCATTCCCACAAAGAGCCAATTAAAGGAATCTGACACGTCGGAGCGCTTAAATTGAATTCGACTCGTCGGAGTGGGACCTTGGCGACATGCCGGCGACACTATGTCCGCGACATCCGGAGACATTATGTCCCCAAGTTTCGCCGAGTGTCGCCAGTTTCGCCAAATATCGCCAAAGTGTCACGGAATCGCGGCGAATCCCAACGAATCCAAAGAAGCGGCGACATTGGGTGTTACCCTGCGATGCCAGGCGACGAGAGAGAACAAAATTTCTCCGAGTGTCGCCCATACTCGGCGACACAATTTCTCTAAGGGCCCATTCTACCGGACGAAAAAACTGATGGCCGTGATGGCCGTGATGGCCGAGCGCCGGCCGGTTTCGGGGAAATGTAGATCAATTATTGCGGTTGTGTTCTATCGGACTTTTTCATACGATCACCGCGGTCATGATGGCCGAACTTCAATCCAGTGAGTCGTCGGTGAGGCAAGATCGGCGTGCGACCATGAACCAATGACGACGAAATGCTCTCGTTCTTTACTACAGCACCTCTTCTCTCTCATTACTACAACACCTCTCCTCCATCGCAACACTATTGCAACTTTTAGCATTTCTATTTAGAGGATAGCTACCGTCATATGTCATAGTGCGTGATAGTGACGAAAGCGCAATAACCAAGAAAAGGCACCGGCAAATAATGTAACATACCCTTCTATTTCTTCCGTTTTATGATATCGTAGTGCGCAAGCCTTGGTTCGACTGTTCCATTTTCGTCACCGATCACCTGTGCGCCGAGACCATGTTCCTTCACTACGTCCACTGGTAGTGCATAGGCAGGATCAATTTTGCGGTAGGAATCGGGAAATTTTCCAAGCAAACACAGACCAGAAAGGCCAAAGAATGTGTGGAATATATCGGGCATGTCATCTGGTCGATCGGCTCCATCATCTGGATCTTGCGCCTTTGCAATGAAGGAAGCCAAGCGATCACGATTAATCCAGTCGACCCGTCCCAAGATGCAAAGCACACTGAGAATCCACCAAGAGTAGCACACGTCCGCCTGTTTCTCAGGTCGGCCGTTCAGACCCCCAGAGTTGCATTGGCTCTCGGCCAGCCACCACCCTAACAAATCTGGATGGCGAATAACGTGCAGTGACTTGGCAATGCTGAGTGCTCCAACGCAGCAAAAGACTTGCCCAGCATGAGACTCTGCCCCTTGCATAGATCCAAATCCGCCGTCTAGATTCTCACAGGAAGCAATGTACTCCACTGCTTTTGGCAGATCCACTCGATCCAAATATGACAGCAGTGACAACGCGCTCAAAGCACAATAGGAAAAGCGCGTGTCGATTTCGCCCCAAGAATCGCCCGCAAAGCTGCTGTCGGGCTGTTGCAGCGAGACGATAAACTTGACAATTTCTTCCGTGGGAAGCTGTTTCAAGTCATATTTTGCCAGGGCCAGTATTTGGATCGCCGACAGTGTGTATAGTAAATGCCCGTCATGTCCAATGTTTCCACCAAAACCACCTGTGGATTTGTCGTAGCATTGCAAAACCCACTCCACAATGCTGGGCCGATTGGGGACTGCCGATTTTGTGATGCCGAGAATCTTGTCAGCTTCTTCCGCGGAAACGAGCAAGGAGAGAGCTGTGATTGTCCAATAGATACCACTCATTTGCAAATGTTCCGTCACGGCCCCTTCGTAACTCGACGGGTGGTCAAGTTTCTCCGCCAAACCTGAAATGTACGCTAAATGCCGGTCGCGATGAAATACCACAGACGTGGACTCGTCACCGTTTCCGACTGGGATGGTCAGCTTTGCATCGCCTTGCTCTGTCATCACAAACAAACTTAGATTGCGGTCACGTCCACCGCGAAGCAGATGACTGCTGCGGATGCTGCCGATGCCGATTCTGGGAGTGTTCGCATCAGGAACCTTCTTCTCATCCACAACTTTGTTGAGGTACAAAGCAAGTGCCGCACGATAGGTACATTCCCCGTCAAGGGGCGCTCCACCACGGTAGCATCGTAGTTGTCGACTTTTAGTACTGTGTTTCTCAATCGTTGTGTCATGCTGGTGGATTGTTGCGACGAGACGGCGTCATTGCTCATTGCTATGCGTTCATTTTCGATCTCATTCATTGGCGAACCTCCCTCCACTCTTGGAATCAAACAAGTCATCGTCGAATCAAACAAGTCAACTTGCTCGGCCATCGTGATGGCCGAAGTGGTGGCCGGGGGATCCCCGGATTTTCCAAAACCGGATGGTATGCAAGACGCTCGGCCATCACGGCCATCACGGCCATCATGCGCGCATTCCGGTAGAATGGGCCCTAAGTATCGCCGAGTTTCGCCAAGTGTCGCCGGAGAATCTTCTTTCTTTTCCTACTGTATGTTTGTGCTATCTTGCAGAGGATGTCACTCTGTATCCATTCGAACCTTTGTCCTCTGCTCTTCCATTGTATCATTACCGCTATTCGCTATTCGACGACGTTATCAGAGGGGGGAAATGGCAAAGAATTTGTTGCCTCGCACCGACGAGCATCGCGTGAATTCCGCGTTCGACATCCCATCGTCACAAGTGCTTCCAAGCAACAGATAGAGGAGGACTCCCGCCTTCAGAATTTTCCCGCCGCCTTGACACATGCAACAAGTGGTGCTAGGAGCCCACGGAGAGAGGACCACAAAGCCTACGTGCACAACCATGTAAACATCGAGATCATGTACCACCCCGTGGAAGACCAGATTGATAAGTATCGAGTCGTCAGGTTCACTAACGGAGAGATGGGATTACCGTCAGGACAACCACCCAACAACCTGCATAATCTTTTGTGGTCTCCATTGTTAAAGTCCAACCATGTCGCTCCCGCTTTTGTCCAACCAAACCATCAACAAAGTCCACGTGAAAGCTTGCGAGATGCTTGGGCACCTTCTCACTGACGGGGAGCCCGGTGATGTGGTCTCTGTAGAACTCCTCGAGGATGGTTGTCGCATCGTCAGCAAATCTGGCAATGGCAAGGAAGTTCTTGTGTGCTTGAAGGGGGGTAAACACATTGTTCTTGTCGAATCTTCGGCCAAGGATCGCCTACTCTTCGATCTCAGAGAGTTGAAGCGTGAGGTTGCCCATTTGAAGGAGCTGGCAGAAGGAGATGACCACCAGCAAGCAATCCCCAAGAGTGCTACTCCACCGCCCGCCCATGCTGTATGATTGAGTGGGCTCTATTGTTGTCTTCTCTACTTTCAATCAATTCCAGCATGCGGTGCGTCTTCTCTGTAATCGAGAATGACGACGACGGTGGCATATTGTGCGCATCGACTCATTTCCCATGCAAATATACATCATAGGATTCTGTATTCAAATAACTATAGCAGCTTTGTTGTCTATTAGTTCATTCTACTATCAGATAGTTTGTTTCTGGACTTGCCTATATCCTATGTATCGTCGTCGTCGCACGGAAATTTGATGGTCGTTGCTGGATCCGGAGAGTACTACCAGTAATCAACTTTCGTATACTTGGCCCTGTGTCCAAGTTTCTTTTGATTCCTGACAGCTTCCTGCACGTATCCAAGAAAGATCGTGTCTAGCCCGGCAGCTCGACTTTCGTCAGTATGAATATCACACTGGGCAAGCTGTTTCGCCAAGGACTTGAAGAGCTTTTCGATCGCAGGGTGCTGCTGGACAATGGCCTCAACGTAGCTCGATGGCTCGTTGATCTGCTTGTCCCTAACACTCTCAGGCCTGACGAATGTGGATAGCTCGTGACCGTCCTTGAGTTTCACGATAACGTAGCGGCGACAAGGAGTGTCCGACTTGGAGAGGTCATACCAGCCATTAAGGCCTATGTACTTCCCACCAGTAAATGCACACTCCTCCCCTTTTTGTCGTGCCGAACGGCTGGATCCAGAGGATGATGATGAGCTGCTGACAGAGCGAGCTCTCGATTGCAACTCAGAACGACTGGGCATGATGGTTTCGTTTGCGCGATTGCAGAAATAATGAGAGATGGGGGAATTTTGTGAGCGATGTTTGTATGAAGGATCGCGCGCGATCGAGTAAGGCAAGCCACCCGTTGTCGTCGCTTACATTTTCAGATTTTCCGGTTTTCTTCGCTCATGATGCTGAGCAAGCTAACAATCAACAATTGAAATCATCGCTGGATATCGCTTACCATGTTGATAACTTCCGACACGATTCTAAAGTATGCGATGAACTTCATTCGCCAAGACCACAGGAAGAGTAGTGCCCATCGAGCTACCTTCCATGACCATTTCGGGTCCTCACCCGAAGTCATTGCGCGCATGTGGAACGATCTTGAGTTACCACGACAAGAGTGCACTATCAAGAACTTGAAACAGTTCTTAATGGCACACTACTTTATTTGGTTATATCCAAAGAATCGTGGTGTCATTGCATCGACCTTTAACGTTTGCAAGGACTACTGCGGGGGGCAGCACATCTGGGTTTGGATCGAGAAGATTCGAGATCTCAAGGCCAAGAAAATCATCTGGCGTGAGTATCTTGATGATCCATCCACGGAAACATTCATCGCAACTGTGGATGGTACTGACTTAAAGCGGTGGGAGCCGAAAACCCACCCGCGCTACAACATCGACAAAGCCCAGTGCTCTCACAAAATGAAGCACGCAGCCGGCAAGTTTGAAATTGGAATTTCTGTATTCCGTTCCGAGGTTGTTTGGGTGAGTGGCCCACATCGTGGTGGCAAGGGTGACAGGGAGATCTTTCAAGAAGGGATGATGCTGAAGGTGAAACCAGGTAAGGTGGTCATTGCCGATAGCGGCTACGAAAACCAGAGCTGCCCGATCATGTCGGCGATGATGGCTCTACCAAGCCAATATGATCCTCCCGAGCTCCACAACTTCAAGGCTAGAGCTCGTTGCAGACACGAGTCATTCAATGGTCGAATGGCGAAGTTTAATTGCGTTTCTACTACTTTTAGGCACGGTACCAAAAAAATGGAGATCTGCATTGAAGCTGTCATCGTGACACTTCAGTATCAAATGGAGAATGGATCCCCTCTATTTGATGTCTAGCTAATGAATAGAAACAATGTTGATTTAATGAATAATACTAAATTACGCATTCATTTATAAATACTATATATACGGCGCCGAAGAAGCCTGCTGTGGATTCGTTGCTAAATCGTAGACAAGCTAGCTGAGTCCAAAGGCTACCCCACATGAAGGAATACGATTGGGAAATGAGTCGATGCGTGCAACATGCCACCGTCGAACGTCGAAATTGATTGCTGATTGCTGCGAAGAAGCGCTGGTGTGCATTTGTTGGTTGGGGTTGGGACTATTACTCTTGCTGGGGCGAGTAGTATGACTCAGCGATGGACGGCTGGTTGCCGAAGTTCGAGGTGACACTAGTCGAAAGGGTGAAGCTGACGTCGTAAGTGGAATGAACAGACTCGTCAAAGATGATGTTGTCGCATATTGTAACAAATCCACGTCCACAGGCTCCCGTAGAATTACTAGTTGTTGGCTGGATGATCGACAGCGGTCGGCAAATTGAAAAAGCAAATCTTCCGCTTGATGGGCGTTGGAAGCATGATGATGGGCTTCGAATGCACGTAGTAGGGATACTTGTATTTGTTGTGATTGCTCTCCTTGCAGCGATTCGCCGCTGCTGCTGACATTGGACGAGTTCGATGTGACCAACACGAGATTCGGTTGAAATGGCAGGCGGTTGTTCTTGATTGCTGCATGTAGTTGCCGTAGTCGTAGTCGTAGTGGTCGTAGTACTTTCGCCACCAAAGACATCAAGGTCAACTTTGGATCCCCACGAATAGACGGTTGTTGTTATTGTCCAAGGAGGACAAAGAAGGCGATGGTAGTAAAACTTGTGTCGACGACAATCATCCTTTGCGGTCATCGTGGCTCCCTGGCCTGCCGAAAGATTTGCATCCGGCAACAGGACCCAAGGAAAACGATCGGATCAGTCGTAATGGGAAACTCTACGGAGGAAAAGAAAGAAGATTCTCCGGCGACACGTGGCGAAACTCGGCGAAACTTGGCGATGTTGGCGACACTCGGGCGACACTCCTTTGTCGCCTGGGCGATATGCCGGCGATGCTTGGCGATTTCCGGAGACAGTCGGGGAAACATGGAGAAATTTTTTCGCCGGATGACGCCCGAGTGTCGCCTTAGAGTCATTCGATAAGTAAGGGGTGATCCGGCGATGATTCATCGGACGACGGACGTGTCCTCTGACTTATTCAAGCACATACAAAGAAGTTGAAAGAACTTAAGTAAACGATATCGATATAAAAAGAAATTAACCAACCAAAACTGCTTTTGTATCCGTTGGGGTACTCGAAAATTCGGATGGCGCGCCTTCCCGCGCCATTGCTCCTTGGCGTAACCCCGAGGAAGTCTGTCCATCGCCATGTATCGCCAAAATTGGCATCGTGCGATATTTTCGTTGGTGTCCCAGGGGCAAGTGGATCCGTGGTGTCCGCTTGGGTGTGGAAGTAGCGCATGACTTCGTCAGAGCGCCAGCGGCCTACTAGTTTGATCAAGGTGACGTCGACTTGAGCGTTTAGTAGGGCGGTGGCAGCAGTAGCGCGGATGGCGCCAATGGAGACGTCCACGTCGAGGTTGCGGGCCTGCGCGTAAATGCGGAGCAGGGCGGTCATTTGTGCGTCGGTGATCGAGCGGGCCCGGCCCGAGGGATCAAAGAAAGCCGATGCAACGGGGTGTCGGCCTCCGCTGTTCGATTACGGCGATTCGAATGGATGGTTTGAAGGCCATTCGTACGAGTCGACTAGTGACTCGAATCGACTGAGACTCACGACTCAGTACTACTCGCAGAACGACTAGGATCCGGAAGAGAGCTAGTCTTGCGGAAGCGACAAGATCGTAAAGACTTCCGTCAAGACTCAGACTAGCTTCCGCACGATCAAGAAATGCACGATCGAAAGATCGCAAGATTAGAAAATAGATGCTCAAACGAGCTCATAATACTAAGAACCAAACGTTCTAAAAGCAAGCCCATAACCTGTTTACGAACCGGTTATTTTAACACGCTTCCTCTGCGCTAACGCAAATAAATCAACATCCACCATGGCCAGTCGCTCAAGCAACCGCCAGGCTCAAAGGCGAGGGCGAGTCGCAGCTCAAGGACAAGGAGCCCCCGCTCCAGCTGACCCACCACCACCGCCGCCCGCGGTGAGACGTGGAGGAGTCGAAGAATCCAAGGAGTCGGAGGAGCCAAACGAGTCGGAAGAGACGAAGCAATCCGAGGAGTCGGACGTCGAAAACCCTCTCGACGAGGAAGTCATCGATGCGTGGGCTGGATTCAGCCTTACGCCGGGAACCTACCAACCGGCTAGATTGCTCGACAACATCAAGAAGGAGGATTACTACCACTACAGGGAGGCAACGAAGAAACTACAAGAGGAACTCTACGATGCAAGCCCGGAGGGATTCCAGCAGTTTATGAAGTCGCTGGGTGAGCGAGCGAACGAGTACGGTTGGGATCGCAACGATGGAATACTATGGATGAGACCTGGGTTGAACCAAAACCCCCTCAACATCCTCAAGGATTATGGTCAAATCACGTTGGATCGAGTGAGGGACGTCGCCGAACTCTTTGTGACCACGAAGACACGCAAGGCACAGGACGACAGAATGCTCTATGAGTGCATCAGTAAGTCGCTGAGCATAAGCGCGAAGGCGAAGGTAAATCAGTACCAGGACCTCTATATGTTCCAGAGGATCGAAGATGGGGCCCTTCTCCCGTCAGGAATTGTGTTCCTCAAGATACTTATCAGAGAATCATACTTGGACTCAAACGCCACCACCGGTATGATCCGAACCAAGCTCTCGAACCTCGACGATTATATCACTCAAGTTGGAAACGACATCCTCAAGTTCAACGCATATGTCCAGACGATGGTCGAGGGACTGAACGCACGTGGCGAGACGTCCAGTGACCTCTTATCTCATTTATTTAAGGGATATTCGGCGTGCTCGGACAGTGAGTTCGTTCGCTACATCGGCGACAAGCAAAGTGACTGGGAAGAAGGGAAGCCTATGACCCCGAACTCTTAATGGACCTCGCAGCCACGAGGTACAAGATATGAAAAGATAAGGAAATCTGGGAAGCCCCGAACCCTGAGGTTGAACAAATCATGGCCATGCAGGCCAAACTGAGCAAGATGCTTAAGAAGAACCGCGAAGGCGGGAACAGAAAGCCGAAGGCGAAGGAATCCCCGAATCCCATACTTAAGAAGAATGGGAAGTACTCCTTGAAGACAGATAAGCGCCCTAAGTGGCTCGCTGACAATGAAGAACCCAAGAAGGACGAACTCAAGAAAGCTAAGCAGCACAATGGGAAGGATTGGTACTGGTGCGGCGTAACTACTGGCAGCAAATGCGATGGCCGCTGGCGCTGCCACAAGCCCTCCGAATGCAAAGGTACTGCTAAGGACAAGAAGAGGTCCTCCAAGGGTGGTGATGCCGACGGCAACAAACCGACCAAGAAGACCAAGATCAATCCGAAAGCTATCACCATCAACGAGGCAAGAGCCAGGTTGCAAGGAAGCTACAAGGACGATGGTTACGATACAAGCGACTACGACTACGACGACGATGAAATGTCCGAGTCTGCTGATGTCTGATGGGGACGGGTTGGGCTCTCTGATGCATGGAACTATATGAAGGTACACGTAATGTATTTAACACGGATTATTCTGTGTATACTCGTGACCTTATTTGTTATCATGTTGGGCCTAACTCCGACGACGCAAGACGCGACGGCAAGCCCAAGGCATGGGTATGCGCATACCTATGTACCGAAGGCACAAAGGTGGAATCGCCTACGGGCGATAAAAGTGTTACTTATAGCTATGCTCACCCAGTGGGGTCAGCGATGGACTCCATGGGAGACGACATGGCATGAGTACAAGGCAAGATGTGCCAGGAGGAGGTGGCATCAACATGCGATCAAGGTGGCTACCTTACTAAGGGAAGAGCAGCCGACGACGAATAGCAAGACGCAATGGTGGTGCCGACCACCTCCATGGCATGGATCAAGACAACTACATGTCGAACAAGTTCTCTCTAACACCAGGACGAATTCTGAGGGAGAAAGGATTCGAGTGAACGTGACGCATTTCGACACCGACGCTGAGTCGAGATCGATAGGAATCGACAATCGATGTAGTGCGTGCATATCGCACGACATAAACGACTTCGATGGACCACTTCGAAAGGTCAACCGAGTGATCAAAGGATTCGGAGGACAAAGTACCTATGAGGTGTACCAAGGAACAATAGTCTGGCATTGGTACGATAACCACGGACAAATTCACAAATTCCGGATTCCGAATTCCTACTATGTACCGAAAGGACACGTTCGACTACTCAGTCCTCAACACTGGGCACGGACGCAACTGGGTTCCAAGATCAAGCATGCGGCGGGTACAGGCGAGACTACTACGGCGACCAAATCTACTCTCTTTTGGAACAATGGCGCAAACCAACTTGACGTCATGATCAGCGAGAGAGATAACTGTGCCACCTTCTATTTGGCACCAGGTTTCAATAAGTTCGCAATATTCTGCCAAGAATGCAGAATTGATTACAACGAATCGATTGAGTCCCCAATCCACGCATGCGACACTCAAGTCGTGAGTGACGACGAAGATGACGACATTGACGTCACCGAATCCCCAGACCGGACGACGGTCAGGCGCAAACCGACCCTTTGGTCACGACTAACTGGATTACCAATTGGACGGCGACGCGCTCAGGAGGAGGCACGGGACGACGCCGAAGCCCCTACTACAACTATTTTCAATTTGAATGGACCTACGCGATCTGATACCAAACCACCAGTGGTAATCGAGGAGGAGGAGGATCGGCAGCCTACAACAGCGGCCTCTGAGTTACTACGATACCACCACCGTTTTGGCCACGTCAGCTTCGCGAAACTTCAGAACATGGCTAAGCAAAATATCATCCCAAGACGACTAGCTGAATGCCAAGTACCAGCATGCAGTGCGTGTCTATTCGCCAAAGCTACAAGACGACAGTGGCGCTCGAAGCGACGGCGAGATTGGACTTCTACGAATAACGCGACTGCACCAGGACAAGTCATATCAGTCGACCAACTTGTCTCGCCGACACCGGGACTCGTTGCGCAAATGACTGGAAGACTGACAACGAAGCGATACCGTTACGCAACGGTTTATGTCGACCAATACTCAGGACTGTCGTACGTTTACTTACAGAAGACGGCCGACGCGGATGAAACAATAGCCGGTAAGAAGGCGTTTGAAGCATATGCAAGCCAATTTGGAGTGAAGGTGTTGGCATACCACGCGGACAACGGAATCTTCCGAGCCAATAAGTGGGTAGACGAATGCCGAGCGAATCGGCAGACGCTCACCTTTGCGGGAGTCAACGCACACCATTCGAACGGACTGGCGGAAAGACGCATACGGTCGCTGCAAGACCTAACGAGGTCGCAGCTCATACACATGGACAGACGATGGAGAATGCAGTCAACAGTGAATCTATGGCCCTACGCGTTACGAATGTCCTGCGAAGCCATTAATGAGACGCCCAACTTAAAGCAAAAAGACGGGCTATCCCCACTGCAATTATTCTCAGGGTCATTGGTCCAGACCAACACTAAACACTGGATGCCATTCGGATGTCCGTTATATGTGTTGGAGAACGCTCTCCAGACAGGAAGAGGAATACACCATAAGTGGGAGTACCGATCGAAGGTAGGAATATACCTCGGTAGGTCACCAAACCATGGAAGGAATGTGGCATTGGTACTGGATCGAATGACTGGACTAGTATCGCCGCAATTCCACGTGGCATTCGACCCAAGCTTTCGAACAGTAAGGGAAGACGAGTTCCACACCACCTGGCAACAGAAGGCCGGTTTCCTTGCAACGAAGAAGACGGCGCCATCGACAAAGAAGAAGCGCCCTTCATCAGAGTCTATATTCAGGAGAAACGAGGAACTACAAGAGCCAGAGGGAGCCCTAGCTAAGGAAACCTCTACTACCTCGAGGCCAGCTAAGAGGCGTAAGACGTCGGATCCAGCTAGTGAAGCTGAAGTCCCTGCCACGAACGAAGAGGCAGGGAATACTCGAGTACATGCCAATGATAGTCACTTGGCGACACAAGAAGACTCTACAAGACCAGATCAGTCTGGCCGTCAGCAGGAACGAACAACGACGGACACCGAACCGAACGCGACGTCGGACAACGGACAACCAGCGGACGAATCCCGAGCCGACGGGACCCAGCAGACTACTCCGACGCAGATCATCGAAGCGATGATGGCTGAACTATCCAGAGCCACTGCAGGGGATATAGAAGGCGAAATATTTGTTCTACAGGCGATGTTTCCCAACTACGCGGGATCGCCGGAACTAGACCCACTCCAAGTTTTCAAGGCGACGGCAGATCCGGATACCATGTACCACCACCAGGCGATGAAGGAACCGGATGCGGCGCAATTCAAGAAAGCGATGCAGAAGGAATGGGACGATCAACTACAGAATGGAAACTTCACGGTCGTTCATCGATCGGAAGTTCGAGAGGGAGTACCAGTACTTCCTGCCGTGTGGCAAATGAAGCGCAAGCGTGACATTCGAACGAGACAAATCAAGAAATACAAGGCACGACTCAACATCGATGGGTCACGGATGAAGTACGGACAGCATTATGACCAAACATATGCCCCTGTTGCGAGCTGGAATTCCATTAGGACCTTATTGATACTTTCTGCGCTCCACAATTGGCACACGCGGCAGATCGACTACGTACTAGCGTTTCCCCAAGCGCCCGTCGAGAGGGAGATCTACATGGAGATACCACGAGGATTTAGTATTCGAGAAGGGAACACCAAGGACTATGTATTGCGACTACATAGAAACGTCTATGGCCAAAAGCAATCAAGTCGTGTTTGGTATAAGTACCTTTCGGACATTCTCATCAACAAGGTGGGATTCAAACGATCCGAAGTCGACGAGTGCGTGTTCTATCGCGGCAACGTGATGTACGTACTTTACACCGACGATTCGATCCTCGCTGGACCCGACCTAGACGAGGTGAACAAGGCGATAGAAGACATCAAGCGCGCCAAACTCAACATCACAATCGAAGGCGATATCCAAGACTTTCTAGGCGTCAACATCGACAGGAAACCAGATGGATCGATTCATTTGACTCAACCTCATTTAATCGATCAAATCATTCAGGACCTCAAGATGCCGGAGAACACGGGTTCGCGAACAACACCAGCTGCATCATCAAAGTTATTGTCGAGACATTCCAAATCGGATGACTTTGACAACTCGTTCAATTATCGATCGGTCATCGGTAAGTTGAATTATCTCGAAAAGGGTTCTCGACCAGACATTGCGTACATAACACATCAATGCGCGAGATTCTCCACCTGCCCTAAGAAGGAGCATGGAGAAGCGATACGCTGGGTTGCACGTTATCTGAAAGGAACAAGGGATAAAGGAACGATTCTGAAACCAACGGCAGAACGCGGGTTGGAAGTCTTTGTCGACGCAGATTTTGCAGGCAACTGGGACCAAGAGGAAACAGATGACCGAGATACGGCACGATCCAGACATGGATACCTAATCATGTATGCCGGATGTCCAATCCTCTGGAAATCGCAACTTCAAACAGAAGTGGCACTATCAAGCACGGAAAGTGAATACACGGGCATTTCCTACGCGCTACGAGACGCAATTCCAATCATCAGCCTATTTAAGGAAATGCTAAGCGAAGGCATACCAATCGACGCGACGGCAGCAAGGGTACATTGCAGGGTATTCGAGGACAATACAGGAGCATTGGAGATTGCGAAGGTAGCAAAGTTCCGACCAAGAACGAAGCACCTTAATTGCAGGCTACACCACTTCAGATCATACGTCGACAATGGCGAGATCTCAATCCACAAGATTGATACCTTGGAGCAACCAGCAGACCTATTGACAAAGCCGCTAAACGAAGACGCCGTCGCAAAGTTCCGAAGCAAAGATGATAATGGGATGGTAGGAGGCGACTCGACTCATGGCAATCAAAAGAGGGAGTGTTCGATTACGGCGATTCGAATGGATGGTTTGAAGGCCATTCGTACGAGTCGACTAGTGACTCGAATCGACTGAGACTCACGACTCAGTACTACTCGCAGAACGACTAGGATCCGGAAGAGAGCTAGTCTTGCGGAAGCGACAAGATCGTAAAGACTTCCGTCAAGACTCAGACTAGCTTCCGCACGATCAAGAAATGCACGATCGAAAGATCGCAAGATTAGAAAATAGATGCTCAAACGAGCTCATAATACTAAGAACCAAACGTTCTAAAAGCAAGCCCATAACCTGTTTACGAACCGGTTATTTTAACACTCCGCATTTTTGGATCTCAAATGTTGCACTCTTCGAATCAGGGCTTGGACTGGGCAACGTTTGGGGTCAGTTGTTGTGGACGCCCAGATGTCCTCTCCCATTACTCCGTTCTTTTGGAGTTCGAAGTGAAGGTTGGCCTTTTCGGCGTGTGGGAGTTCGTCCAGAGGAATGGTGGTTGCAGGCTTCGTTCTTCCGCCTGGAGTTTTGAATGCGACGTCGCGGAGGCGAAATGGTCGTTGATCCTTGTGGGTCGTCCGAAGGTACTCGCTGGGCCGAAGCAGCCAGTGGATGCCGATCCACAGAAGGTCGGAGCCCACTTGGTGGTGCAGTCGCTGGGAGGCCCAGGCGGCGTCCGTGAGGTCGTCAAGGACGACTCTTGGAACTGGCTTTTTTCGTCGCGATGGTGGGTCCAGTTTTTTCCAGGAGGCGAGTTGTTGGGTGATTCGGTGGTCGATGCGGCCCGCAGTGTTTTTCCTTGGGTCCGGGGACCCCAGTGTGGCCATCGTCTGTGCCACCTGACGTAGGGCATCTTCCGCTGTTCGAGCGCGGACCGGCTGCCCAGAGGGTGCAGCTCTACCGTCTCGGAAGCGGCGCATGAAGATTTGGAGAATTGGGACCGGGTCCTTTCTGTCGGCCAGCATGTGGTCGAGGCCGTGCCGGTCACAAAATTCGGTCCATTGTTCCCAGTGGGTCCGCTGCGCCTGGGAACGTCTAGTAGTGACGCCTCGTTGTACCTCTTCTGCAACAAGGCGGATATCAGCCTCGAGTTCCATTCGTTCGGGACCGGGCAAAGTTTCCAGGAGGTCGCCTGGGGGTAGGTAGAATTAAAATAGGTTAGTAGTGTATCGTCACTGTACTCCCATAGGCGGCTGGCATCGTCTGCCATGCGATTATCGTCTCCAGCGATGTGGTTCCACGTGAAGACGGCTCGGTGTTGTCGTAACAAATAGGCGGCTGGTTTTGTAGTCGTGGTTGACCCCTTTACCCTCCAGACCACTGCATTAGTGTTGTCCGCCAGGCTGTGTAGCGTCTCGCCATAGATGTCGCTTTCTTGCGCACGAACGGCTTGGTGTGCGATCGTGGCGGCGGTTTCGAGGTCTGATATGGAGATTGTACCTCGGGGGTTTTTGCTAGATACCAAACGTTTTTGGACCGCGATTGGGAAAGGTTGTCTCCACAAGAGGGCCCTTCCGTCGGCGGTAAACCATACGCCACCCATGCCTGTCTTTGCGGCGTCGCTAGCGCCGATGTCCTTGGGTATTCCAGGGACTAATTCTTCGAGTAACATAGGCTCGGGATCGACGAGAAGGTCTCGAAAGGTTTGGAGTTGTTCCTTGACCGACTCCGTTACTCGGACGCGGGCATCGTCGCCGTGGTGCCGCGCTGCTCTTAGAAGTGAAAATTGTCCGAGTGCCCCGGGCATGCCTGGGACCAAGCTCTGGAGTTGGCCAGTAAGGCTATCCCATTTTTGGTGACTGACTCGCTTGGATGAGATGGCTTCGTCGATGGCGGCGAGTGCCTTCTCTCGTCGGTGCTGGGCCTTTTGCAAGGTCTTGGACTTTGTCCCAAAATCCCACCCCAAAAATCGCTTCTTTGTTTGCGTCGCCGCATCCCCCTTGTCTAGTTTGCTCTGGGAGATAGGCTCCTTTCGAAAGGGAGGGTCCCGATCGTCGTTCGGCCTAAATATTTTATCGATACAATGTAATACCGTGCGGCGTTGATTTTGGATTGGGTTGCTGGGGTGGTCCTGGCCTACGCCGCAAAAATCGTCCACGAAAACGTCCACTGTAGCTAGCGGCCTCTTTCGAAGCAGAGGTCGGTGCGACCTCGAGACCTTCCGTTGTGGGTAATCGTCTTCTCCGAGCTCGTCATTCGTTTGAAAGTCCTCCTTTCCCGCTTGGTCCTCCAATGGGTGTGGTGGGTAGCGTTTCCCGTTTCGTAATTCGGAATATGCCAGATCGCAGGCTGTTTCCGTGAAAGCGCTGAACCAAGGCGGCGATTCGGTCCATCCCATCGGTAGTGTTAGGGGAAACGCGACCATCGGCTCATCTCCAATTACGCCGGGGGGCAATAACACTCCCAATTTGATAGAGCCGGTGTTAGCCACCGGTATACGGTAGAAACCATCCGATATGTCGATTTTGTAGCCAAACACTGGGCCAAAGACCGGGTCGGCGAACGCGACGTGATCGGTGAGGCACTCTTGTGCCTTGCCAAATTGCATCGCCTCTTGTGGCGACTGCTTCAGGGTCTCGTCGTTGAGACCGTAGTAACTGTAGTCTACTATGATGCGGGGTCTGCGCTCTCGTTGCGGTACGACTCCAAGCGGTGATAACCGTAGACCCGGTTTGTTCTTGACCAACCTATACGGTAGAATCATCCAGAAACCTTTTTTGCAGAAGTCTGTGAATTCTTCCCGCAAGAAGTCGGTGTGATCTAGTGCGGACCGATGTGGCCCCCGTAGTAAGCGGGAGTCCAGTGTGTCGAGACTCCACGGTGCCGTCCGTACTGTGACGGGTACGCCGTTTCGTCGGATTCTTTCGAGCAGCGGTGCTGCCGGGTGGGGGAGCGTCTTGACCGTACATTGAATGTCCGACCGACCGCGCATTTCGTTGCATGCCCGATGCCAGCCATGTTCGGTATACAATAGTGTAGCCCGATCAACATACTCACCTAGTTCATTTACATAGCTACTAATGATAGCTGTGTTCGTGGAGTTAGCGCTTGTATGTTGATTGGGCGGTCTGCAAGCGGCGGTACCTACCAGCGTAGGTGCTACCGTTCGACCGCTCTCTCAAGCACTAGCTCCAGTAGTAGCTGTTCCTCTACTTTCCTCTCTCGCGGCGCGGGTAGCCAGGCCGGCTTCGATCCAGCCCTTGAGAGTGGCCTTGTCTGCAGCTGTGAGGGGGGTATGGCTTGCCGCACGTCCGCAGCCAGTGAAACACTGTCCCCTTACATGCCACGAGAGGCAAGCGACTTTGCCGTTGGACAATCGCGGTGGCTCCGCTTCGGCCGCGCCCGCCGGGGCGATGGCTCGGAGAAACTTCTTGATGGTTCCAAATGTGTCGCCGAGCGCCTTTACTTCCGGGTCGGTGGCCAAGTTCTTCGCCTCAGTCTGAGTATTAGGCGAAGGGTGAACCGAGATAACACTGTTGGCCGGCGAAGTGGCCACCGATACGGGATTGGACCGCGTTCCCCCCGTGCGGCCCGAGGCCGGAGTTCCTGGGCCTGTGGCCAGGCCAGAACCGGCTGGACGGTAGGCAAGCGGCAACGTAGGAGGCGTCCATGCCAGGCGGCGTATGTTGCTCTGGAGGTCGAAGAACCTTGGGACATCGACGTGGCCTCTAGGGGTTGCAGCACAGCGCTCCCAGTAATCTTGGAGTTCGCTGCGGATGGCGCAGAGGTACTTGACATAAATCAAGCCCTTACCGCCATGATCCCCATCCAGGTCTCCTAGACGATTTTCCACGCCTCTCCATCCCTCCACAATCTCGCGATTGAAGGTTTGGAAGATGGCGGAATTTCTCCCCGCCACCACCGCTAGTAGCACGGCGAAGGCTTCGAGTGTCTTGCGTGCGGCTCTTTCGCTAGTGGGAAAGAGGATGGTCTTGGCCCGCTGTAGTTCCCTTACGTCGCTGAGCTGGGCCGCGTTGGCGCCGCATTCAAGCAACATCTGTTGTTCTTCCAGCAAACGGCGTGCTTGGGTTCCACGTTCGTCACCCGCGAGGACGAGGAAGGGGTTGATACCACGCTCGGGCACGTAGTCCGTGGGGGCGCGAAACTCGAGGCGTTCCAGAGTGCCCCAAATCTCGGTGGTTGCCAACGGAGTCTCGTAGTGAAGTTCGTTGGCAGTGGTGTCGAAGAGTGCTTGGAGAACGGCTAGCTTCTCGCTTTTGCCGGCGTTCGCCATTGCCCCGTAGAGGCTCGGTAGTTGCTCCTCAGTCTCACAGCGGATCAAACGCAAGAGCGTCTCGTGGGTGAGCTTCCACTTGGAGCTGGGTTTCTTCGAACTGTCGCCTTCTTCGGCGCGTCCTTGAGGTTGCTGTGCGGCCATGATCTCGGCCCAGATACGCATCATCTCGAGGCTGGTGTCATTTCCAGCGGCGGGGCCACGCTCTCCAGTACTGGGCGCGGGTGCGGCCGCGGGCTGATTCCATGCCGGAAGGTCCGACTTCACGACAACAACCAACCGATTCATGAGTTCAGCGTCCATGTTAACTGGCGAAGGTAGCGTGGAGCGTTCTACCCTGACTCGGCCGCCGGAAGTTCCAACGACACGTAACCAGTTCTTGATGGGCTCGAAGTCTTCGCGCTGTGCTTCGCTCAAGGTCTGGAGATAAGCCTCGAGCTTGACAATCAGCTGTCCCACCTTGACGTCGGAGCGGCAGAAGAGCGCCGCGACTTGGGGAGGCAGGTACATTCCGTGACGGACCCTCACCGTGTCGAAGACACCGGCAGGTGCGTCGTTGGGGACACTTTCCACCGGGTCATCTGCACCATCGTTGCTAGTGTAATGCAACACGTAGTTTGCCCACGGGTGGACCTTCACGTCACCGGGGAGAACATCGAAGATCTTGCTGGCAAGTACACGGCTTGGGGGGCTTGTGCTCCGACGACATCCATCTTGAACATGACGACCTTGTCATGCCATTCGCGTGCGTTTGGATTTCCAAGTGCTTGGGGGAAGACCATGGCGCGGTGATAGAAAACGACGGGAGCGGTGTCCTTCGAGACGGAGACGTACACGTGCGGCATCTCGTCCCAAGTTCGCTTGACTTCATCGTACAAGGCGGCGCCGGACTTCCAAGTAGTCTCGTCCGCGGTAGCGAACAACTTGTACACTTCGGCTTGCTCCCCAAAACGAGCGTGACGCCAGTCGACGTTCTCGTAGAGGGAATGGTAAGTGGCGGGAGCCTCGGCTAACGAGGCAGCGGCTTCAGCAAAACGGACCATTGCTAGGTTACTCAATCGTAAACTATCTCTCTGCTAGGGTCAGCTTGAAAGCAAGCCTCTCTTCTCAGTTCTTGCTATCGATAGCAAGAAGAAAAAGTTTATGGCTGTTGTCGTTCAACACGTAGTATCGTCCTTTTCTTCTCCTACCTTTCTTCCTTTTAGTAGGTCGGTAGAAGGGTAGTTCGAAATTCGATCCGGGTTCCCCGGTCCCTTCGCCGTCCGTTCTCTCCGCGGTTACTAGTAGTCACCAACAGTCTATGCCTTCTTGAGATATGAGTGTCCTTAGAAGCCACCATTGTCTGGCACTTGTAATTGAGTGAAAAATACCATTTCCACGTTCATGCTATGTCTATTTAGTGTCGTACCACTGTCCTTCTTGTCTTGCCATGAAGCTGTTAATCACTTGACCACCTTGCTTTTAAATAATTGGTGTCTTGCATGCATCACCTCACCGTCTTTTCTGTCTTCAGACTAGCTTGCCAACATTTTGGGACATTTGTGTTCTATGTTTTTTTGACTGCGACAAATTTGGTCATTTGGTTGTCTAATTATCTGCGAGGATGTCGGGTTTTTGGCGATCCGGACACAATTGTCCCATTTTGAACCACCTGGAAGTCTTTGGACGATCCCAAAAAGAAAACTTTGGAATGTGGGTGGTGGAAATGGGAGTGCATCTATCGAAATAAATGCATTAGTGTTGTTGTCGTTGAAGTGAATGTCAACGACTAACTAGATAGTCTGTACTACGAATTATATAGTTAAAGGTAGGAAATCTAGGTAGCTCAAGCAATCTATCATCTGCTGGTAGTTTGTTGTTGCAAAACTAGTGCTTGGTTGCTAGTAGAAGCATGAAGAAAGAGCGCCGCGAATGTCCTTCATGACGTCGGCCAGCACTTTGGATGGTGACACCATCACCAATACTTTTTGGCCGATCGACCTTTTTTGCAGGAGTGTTGTCAATAGTGTTTTGAAGCTATCTTCAAAAAAGGCCACTACACCAAGCCTTTTTGATGATGCAATGCCAACATTCATTGCCTCGCTTGAGTGTTGCAATGATCTTCTCATTTCGATCCTGCGCCCTCCTTGGCAGCATTTTCAGATTTGATCGCATGATGGACCGGACGACAGGAGTGTTGTTAAGAATCCGGCAGGGACTCTTAGGAAACGCGACGACAAACGCGACGACAATCAACAGATGTGGCGGCGCTTGCTCAACAATGCTGACGATTCTCCACAAACGACCTGGGAGAACCAACAACAACTACAACTATGCCTCTCTACGCTAGAGGCGCTCGATATACTTAGCTTTTGGGGAAATGGGTGACAATACGTTCACGTGAGTGATTCTAAATATTGTGAGTTATCTATGTCTGCCGCCGACGGCGGTCACTCATCTTCGAGCATCATTCCTCGTTGCACCCCTAATATATCTGTCGCGTAAGAAAGGGTCATCTGTCATATAAGCTATTTAACATAATCTCTATGTCCTAAGACACCAAAAGACACACGAAACAAAAAAAACACCGTCCGTGATTCAAACGAGTGCTGTTACCAAACCACCGTGACTCAAATACGACCCAACCAATGATTCCTTTTTCGCCCTCCTAGGGCCTCCCGTGCCTACCCAAATCACCTCCAAAGTTGTAATTTTCACTCTCGTCATGCACAGCCACAACCGCCATACTAGGTCACATCCTCAATTCCCATTCCATAAAAGGGGCACCCATTTCCTCCTCCCCCTTTGCCTGCTCATCACAAACAGTAATTTCCTTGGTTTTATCATCATCCTCGTCCTCGTCATCCTGGTTTCCTTTATCCACTGCCATATATGGGGAACCATCTGGACCTTCACTTCCCAATAGGACATGAGCAATATTAATTCCCCTGAACTGGGCAGCATTGTACCAGATTCCTGTTGGGGCATGGAATACAATATCCTCAATGTTTTCTCGGGGACCATATGGACGTGCAATCGTGATTCGCACTTTGTGGTCCAGACCACACCCCCTAATCTTGCAGTTCTTTCCAAATCGGGGGATAGCCATGTTACAGTTAGTGTCAAAAGGAACTGTATTGGGAATTTTCCTGGCTTCTTCCAAAGGGGTGGTTGGGTAGTCGAACCATTTGGATGCTGGACGGGCTTGGGAATCACACCTGAAGAATCTTCTTTCTTTAACATCTCTCCCAGATCTGCGAAGGATCCACTCATGGTCGTCACCACTGATCTTAAAACCGGCTACAACAAAGAAACGGCATTTTGAGCCACATGCAACAATCAACAAATCCTCACATCAACCCCTGCTTCAACTTACATCGGTACAAATCTTCAAGTACCTGTTTGTTTTCTGCCAAACCTCTCTTAGTCAGTCTGAAGAAATCACTCGTTTCATCACTGGCTACCTCCATTGATCCTCTGGAAATGAGCTGAGCAATGGTGGCTTCATGCCACAGTGGATAGAATTCCTTCATGGTGCTACTTTATTTTGCAGCAATCTAGCAATCTAAGCCAAATTCGCAAAAACAATGAACGCAACTGAGTTGTCCTTTCTTTCATATGCATGCAACCCGCTACCCCAATGAAGCATTGGTTTGGAAATTTCCGTTCAAACTACATTGGCATTTCAAGAACAAAGTTCAAACAGTAAACTTCTCCATTCATGAAAACAAAGCCCACAATCAAATTCTCCCAAAATTTGGCGGTGGACCAAGTCATCATAGTAGTTCAAAGTTTGAACGTTCTCAACGTAAAGTCACTTAATACTCATCCCACTAACAGCCACACGTGCATCTCTTTTCAACAATACCAAATAGGCACTCCAAATTGTTGTATACGGAATGTAATACGC
>OX595985.1:5491825-5674277 GCA_951394045.1 Nitzschia sp. DOCU1
TGACAACGTTTTTGTGAAAGAAACGTTTCAGTTCCCAATCGCCCCCCTACTAAATTTCATTATCAGGAAAGGCAAAGGGGATCCAACTCGCTCTTCCGGCTGGCGTTTGGATCTGGGTAATGCAGGCAATGCTCATGATAGTGTGGATCCGACACGCCCCCGCTTGTTGGTAGGAGAGAGGGTGTTCATGGAAGATGTTGACGGTGAGCTTGCCCGTACATGCATTGGCAAGATTGTGGACCGGCTTTGCATTGCTGCTCGCCTTCTAACCATTGAAATGAATGAGCCCCACCTCATTAATCTGCAGCGGTACAAGGATTTTGCGGAACACTTAGGCAGATTCATTGGTGCTCCACATTGTTATGTGGAGCACATAACAATACAGTTGCTTTGCCTGAGTGCCGGCGATAAAGGTTTTGAACACGTGGACGCCAGCAATGATCCCAGGAAGGGTTACAATTGGTGCTTTTGCAAGGTGATGAATTTTGTGGAGGAGGGGACCGGACAGCTTTTTTCCCTGAAGATTGTTTGCGCATTCAGAAAACGTCTTGGAGATTTCTACTCAGTCCGTTTTTCTGTGGTCGACAAGTTGTTGCGAAACATTAATGCACAGCTTGAAGGTATCAATGAAGGGTATTGCCGTCTCATCTCGCATCGAACTGGGGGTGACGAAGTTGGTGCAATACCAACATGGAACAATACTGATTGTCTATTTCTTGATGACAGTAGCCCTTGGGAATTGGTGGATGTGAATGGTCACCAGCAACGTTCCCTGAAGATACAGACAGGCATTCATCGAGGACTTTGGCTCTCACCTGCTCTCTCCAGTATATATGCAATGTCTGCTCAAGTGTCAGAGCGAGGGATGGTTCAGCTTGCCATGTTGGTGAGCTGGCAGAACTCTTTTCGAAAATTTTACCCTGTTATGCAGGAAGCGGGGCGGCGTCAAGTGTCTATGGATTATCCCCTTTATGATGTCCAAAGTGTGGCTCGTGACCTGTTTTACAAGAAAAGAGTGGATGGGAAAAAGGATAAAGGACATGAATTGTTTGGGGGCAAAGACAGTCGCTTTAGTCCTGTTGGTTTTGACTTCATTGCCATGTTCGGAGATGCATCATCAAAGAAAGTTGAAATGGTGGACACAATTGTGGCTCGTTTACTACAGCTGCTAGATGACATCAACCAGCTTGCTGAGCATGACAAGGTCAATATGGAGTCAGTATTGCACTGTACCAAATCGGCACAACAGGATCTCATGAGGATGGAACCATCCTGTGAACTGGGTTTGTTTCGTTTGAACTTATTCATTCAAGTATGTGCTCATTTACGAGTGAGACTAAAGCCGGGGAAGCACTTGCGACAGATGTTTTTTCCCGTTGAAAAATCGGGGTCATGGAACCATATCCTGGCATGTGGGGGAAGACCAGACCAAATCGAGGTCATCTGTGACACACTAATATACGAGTTGTCAACAGGGAAACAGCCCTTGTTCATGGATGAGATTGAAACCATACTGTGTGAGTCCCTTGATACTCGTCTGCTTCGCAAATTTGATGTCTTCATTCATGGCCAGTCCATATTCAAATTGGATGGTAATGGCATTTCATACTACAAAGAGTTCAATCAAAGAACATGGAAGCAGGTAGATGCACGTTTTAAACTATAATGAATATTTATGTATATTGGCTTGGCCTGTTGACCAACTGCCAGGCTTACCGACTGTCTAGCTTGGCCTGTTGTTCAGCCAACGGCTGGCCGGCTGCCATGGATACTGTCGACGGGCCCATGGTTCTTATAGTATGCATGGCAACATGCTGTTGTACTATAGAAGGAATGGCAGCTACAGTGCCACACTTCACTTGTAGTTTCCCTCAGTTTACCAAACTGAACAAGAACCAATGATGTACCAGCCAGGAACAAGTCCTTTCTGCTCGAATGGTCCCCATCCCAGTTTGCACTTACAGCAAGGTGCCACTTTGCAATGCGGGTAGCATCGATTGCAACACCAATGAAATCAATATCATTTGCCAGAAATGATTCCAACTCCAACCCTTGCATCCGATGGAAATCATTGTTGGTCAACCGGGATACTTCCTTCATCAGGCGTTTGTCCAAGCCCACCAACATAGGGGTCTCCAATGGGTGGAGTTCCCAAAATGATCATGTGGTGCTCGCAACAAGCACGTGCCGTTGTGTCAAGAATACAGGGGTTGATCATCGGGGTGGTTCCACCTTTACTCAAGATGTTACTTGCATATAGACGTAAGCGATCTTGAGATGTGAGTAAACTCAAATCAAATTGAGATGGGACTCTGTAGCCTTGAGGTAGTTTCAAGCCAAATTGGTGTCGAAAGGTTTCCAATTGTGGAAGGAATTTGAGTTCAATATTATTGCCAGCTGTGAATTTAGACTCCATACTTCTCCTTTTGTGACGCCAATATTCCTGGATTTGCTTGGTAACAATATCCAAACATCCGTCAGGGAATAAGTTTGTAGTGTCATCTCCCAACTTCTGCATCAGCAGATTAACCATCTCGTCAGGATTTGGTACACGAAAAGATGTAGATCCCAATAGTGTATTGGAATAAACATTCATAGAATTGACGGCCTCTTTCAAGATTGGATTCAAGCCATGTTTACCACGTTCTGGTTTCAGCAAATGTTCCTTCCACGTCACCACTAGCCCACAAGAGTGTCGCTTGATACGTTGTATGCCAACAGGTCCAACATACTCTGCAGTCTCATTTGCATTCATGGCAGTATCTTCATTAACAACAGATTTAGTCTCTTCTACCTCTTCCCATTCATCATCAGTGTCGTAGATGGAAGCAGGTATTGGATAAAAGAGTCGACACCGGAATTAGCATTCTGCCTTCCTATATTTGCATTGAAAGTGAATGGCTCGATAACCATTTGTGCTATAGTGTGAGGGTAATACCTTTGACCGAATAGCATTTGGACCAAGCCCTGGTGTATGGCACAAGGCCTGAGCAATGCTTCCATATTCCTCCACGGGCGCATTGTCATACAATGACTTTCTCATACGTTTGCCTGCATATTGAGGTTTTTCTCCACCAAAGACTAGTCCAACTAGTCCACCCATGGCATGAGGATTGGTAGTAACTGAAATGGGATTTTGCTTTGCCGTAGGTGAGTCATTAAGTTTCTGTGGAGGTGGGGGGGGGGGGTGGAGGAAACAGAGATTTTTTGGCGGATGGTGATTCACTGAGGTACTGCTTTGTCACCTGAAAAAGAGCAGGTTGGCGGTCTATTATAGATTTGCTACCAACATGGCTCAACTGAGAGGCCGCCAGATGGAACAGGTGAGTTCGTGGTGTTGGAACAGTGCCCGTTTGTTCATGATGGTTGATGGAGTCTTCAACAAAGGTTTGGATGGTTACAGTCTTGAGTGCCTCTCGTGTCGGTGTTGCATAGACTTCTGCCTGATCAAAGATGGTCAGTGACTGATGGAGTCTTTCTCGCGTAGGAGTGTTGGAGCACCCTTTGGCCTTTTTGCTTGGATTAGAGGCCTTCATCGTCAATAGGTGAAGAATGCAAAATGGCACTGGTCTAGGAAATTTGTTCAATAAATTTGGCGGGACAATAAATTTGGCGGGAACCGGATTGGATGACGGTAGCATGTTTCCAAAACCAATGGTCACAATTTGTATCAACCCAAAAATTTGGTGCGTATTACATTCCGTATACAACAATTTGGAGTGCCTATTTGGTATTGTTGAAAAGAGATGCACGTGTGGCTGTTAGTGGGATGAGTATTAAGTGACTTTACGTTGAGAACGTTCAAACTTTGAACTACTATGATGACTTGGTCCACCGCCAAATTTTGGGAGAATTTGATTGTGGGCTTTGTTTTCATGAATGGAGAAGTTTACTGTTTGAACTTTGTTCTTGAAATGCCAATGTAGTTTGAACGGAAATTTCCAAACCAATGCTTCATTGGGGTAGCGGGTTGCATGCATATGAAAGAAAGGACAACTCAGTTGCGTTCATTGTTTTTGCGAATTTGGCTTAGATTGCTAGATTGCTGCAAAATAAAGTAGCACCATGAAGGAATTCTATCCACTATAGTTTTTCGTTTGGAAATTCGGGATCGCCGCGTCGAACCCTGATCTCCGGAAGAAATCCAGTACAAAACCTACGTAGAATCTACGTAGAAAAGGTGCAAACAGCGAAAAAAGCTTGGAAAACCGTAGCGACAATGGCGGCTTATGTTGACATGCACCGTGTAACCGGTCGTAACGCCGAGGAAGTCTGCAGGACTGAAGATGATGATGACGACAAGACAGTACGTTCCAGCGGAAGCGGGAACAAAAACAATAAAGAACTGATGGACGACGACAATATGTCCTATAGGCTGAAAATGTCATGGAAAGGCAGCGGTGCGAGCGAGATGAATCTGGCCGCCACCCACTTTGCTAAAGTCCTAGTTCACATCAAGGCAGTTGAACCAGGAACCCTCTTGATCAGGAAACAAGAAGAAGTGAGCAATTTTGAGAAAATGGTAACGTCAGCGGCACTAGCGAGGGAAAACATGGATATAAAACAGGAATCCATGAAAATAAGGGATGTGCGCTCTACTCTCTACGTGACTATCGTAACAATCCGCTGCAAGTCTCGCATTCCATCCTTGAAGCGGTACTACAAGTTGAAGGAGTTCATCGATGCGCAAAACATTTACCTAAGCGAGCATCTGTTCAGCAAAGAAAACGTGGAAGAAAGACAGATTGGCTTCATTGCCAACGTGCATGTGGAACACGTTCCAGCAAAGTACCTCGCATCAGTATGGCGCCAGGAGCTTATGCCGTTCATTCCTAGCGGCACAGTACTGCCAGAGTTTATCTTCAAGAAAGGGAAAGTGGCCATGACGGCAGACAGCAAAACTCGGAACCAATGGGAAAACTTTACTAGAGCTTATGTCATCAGGTGCGACGCTGCTGATCGAAAAATCTTGCACCAGATCCTTACTAAGGCGAGCACTTCCAAATCTTGGAAAACACAACATGGCGCATATATCCCTTTCCACTGGAGAAACAAGGAATCGGCTGCATTCGACAGGATGGTCAAAACGACCAATAAGTGTCTCCGTAACCTCTATGTGGTGAAAATAGCCGGAGTGAACCAGGAAGTAATGTCAAAACTGGCAGAAACAAGACTGATGAAATTGGACAGAGTGTACGATATCCTACCTACCGGTCTACTTGACGACGAGGGTGAGTGGAAATTACTTATCAATGTAGAACCGAAAAGGGGAAGCAAGGCCAACCAAGGCGACATCCACAAGCAGGTCCATGACACAGTGGCACATGAAATTTCCGGGTGGCCGGACCATATGAAGCAAATGAGATTCGCACCATGCGTAGTTTCCAAACGTGGAAAAATGGATTCGGATTCTGTGAGTGAAGGAACCACAACGGCAGACAGCGTTAGCATTATTACTGAAGCCATGGACTCAGTGTGGGGTGGCAACGACGACGACGAAATCAACGACTTCAACCAGCCGGATGATGAACTGGGTACAATAGCGAGTGCACCGAAAGCGCCTAGAGCTTCCTACGTTGACGCAGCAGCATCTAGCGCAAGAAATTCCAGGAATTCAACAGGCCCGCCATCGAGCATAACCACTCCATCAGGCCCCGATTTCTCCAATATTATGCGTAAGCTGGAGGAGTTGACGACTTCAATGCTGGAAATTAAAGAAGAAAACCTAGCAATCAAAGCAGAAAATCGCAATCTTCTAGAGCGCCTCGAAGCAAACGAGAAACAAGCAGCACAAAGCCTAAAAGCGCCACCACCAAATTTCACGACCCCTTCACGCCAAGAGACCAAACGAAAGTGCAAGCAAACAACTCCAGATTTGACAGTGGGTCGGTCATTAGGATCGGAACTGGAGGAAGAGGCAGCTTGTGAGGAGACAAACATAAGCATGCAGGTAGACTACGAAAATGAACAAAACCGAGACTTTCGCGGAGACAACCAAGCAATAAGGCAGCAGCCAATGGCATTCCGAGGAGACGAAGTTTATGAACCCACAAGCCAGATGCGTCAGCGCTCCACCTCAAGAGGTGGTGGGAGTAACGGAGCCGGCCGAGGCACATTCGGACAAAACCAAACTGGAAGATGATAGTAATCACAGAAGAACACGATACTAGCAGCGATGGTGATGATTCTGTCGTAACAAACATCAATTTTCAAGATTGGCTAGAAGATTATGGCTCCGACAATGACGAGCGCCAGTGGACGAATAATGAAGCATACGGGGACGAACTGGTGCACAAACTGGAAGGGCACACTAGATTCTACTTCTGCAATATCCATGGAACAAAAGAATCTGCAAAATGGGAGCATGTGTGCGAGTCAATGCAAAGCCTAGACGTAGACATTTCGGGATTTTCAGAAATGAACGTGGACACATCGCAAGAAAAAGTTCGACATCGCTTGGAAAAATCAACCAGGAAAATGATCTTCTCCGAGACAGTCCTCGTAACAGCATCCACTCCAGATCCATCAGCCGACGAGAAAAAGCCAGGGGGCACCTCGTTGTTAACAATTGGGGGGGGCATGTGCTCAAGAATAAATAGCATCTTTAAGGATCCCATGGGCAGGTGGTCGGCGGTACGATACGCATGCGACGACAGCAACAAAGGCATTTGGGCAGTTTCGGTATATCAAGTCTGCACTGGCACAATCGACCCGACTTCATTCACAGCAGCTCGACAACAAGAAGCATTGATAAACGACCCGTCAATTAAACCTCGACATGCCTTCAAGCGAGATATAAAAGAGTTCATTCGAAAATTCCCTGGCGACGAATTCCTCATCGGTGGGGACTTCAACGAAGAGATAACTTCTGCGGAAATGACAGAACTGATGGACGAGCTACATCTATTCGACCTCATGGCTTCCAGGCACGGAAGCAATTCCATACCGAACACGTACATTCGTGGCACAAAAAGAATCGACTTTATACTGGGCACCGAGGTCGTATTGGACGGTATTGTCAATTGCGGGTACGACCCGTTCGGATTCCGATTCCGGACCGACCACCGTGGAATGTGGATTGATGTTGATACCATTCGGCTATTCGGTAACAACACAACGAAGATGGCAGCGAGAATAACCCGAGGTTTCAATGCAAGAGAGCCCAAAGACGTTTTAAATTGGACGGTAGAGACAGCAAAATATTTAAATAGCCATAATATGCTATCCCGACTCCAAACACTCCAAGGGATGGAATTACCGGATCACGAATTCGCAGAACGCTTCGACCGAGATTTAACAAGAGGCTGCCTACTGGGCGAAAAGAAAGCAGCCAAGCTCCGACCGAGGAGCCCGTGGAGCCCAGAATTTGCCGAAGCTTGGGCACAAGTATTCTTCTATAGCCAGGCCTGGAGCTTTCGCCGCAACAAAGTTAAGATGGCGAATGCACTACGATCAATCAAGGCGCGGTATAAACTCTCAGATGAAATTCCACGAGTCCAAGACATCAACCGCAAACGGAAGCAAGCCCAGAGGGCCCTTAAGAAGATAAGACTTCGAGCCAGAGAGATACGAAGAGAATTCTTACGCTTGAAAGCAGAAGCATACGCCGTGGCAGAAAACGCTGAAGCCGAGAAGATCCTCAAGAGAATGCAGCAGGCTGAAAATATGTCGCAGGTTTTCCAAAAAATCGACAGGTCAAAAGCAGCATCAGCCGGAAGCGTGGACAAACTGGAAATACCCCGAATAGCAGGAACACCGCCGAAACAATGCAGGGACTGGAAAATAATTACTCGGCCTACGGAGATCGAGGATGCACTACTTGCACGTAATCAAGAGCACTTCGGCCAGGCCGAAGGCACGCCATGCACGAGCGCAGTCATGAAAGATCATTTGGGATATAAGGGCGATGGTGACGCAGCAGAACTCATCCTCCAAGGCGATCTGGAGCACCTGGATGACCTTGACCTTGACGACATGACGAAACTATTCCTACAACATCTCAAGCGCATGGTAGATGAAGACACCATTGACTCCATTATCACCAAAAAGCAGTTCGTCTCGAAGATTAAGCACTGGCCTGAGAAAACGTCAACAAGCCCATCTGGACTCCATCTCGGCATGTACCATGCTCTTACCAAACCTTGTGGCCTCGAACCTCATGATAACCAGCCTTGTTCCGAAGTATTCACTGCATTCTCCCAAGACAGAGATTTGTTGATTGATTGCCGTCTTGCTATCATCAATTACGCCCTTCGATTCGGATACTCGTTCAATCGCTGGAAAGACGTGGAGAACGTCATGATTCGGAAAGATGCGGATAATTGTCGTATACATCGCCTGCGCGTCATCCATTTATATGAAGCGGACTACAATCTTATCCTGGGGGTCAAATGGCGAGAAGCATTGCACAACGCGGAAGACAAGGGACTTTTGAACGAGGGTACATATGGAAGCAGGTCTGGTCGGTCCGCCCATGACCCTGTCCTCATGGAAATATTTCAGAACGAAATATACAGATTGTCAGCAAAAAGCGGAGTGGCCTTCGACCTTGACGCGGCAGCTTGTTATGATAGGATTTTGGCAGCATTGGCACGCTTAGCAAGCCAAAAATACGGAGTGCCATCTCGGGTGGCACTGGTGAACGCAATCACACTGGAAGAAGCACGGTTCAAATTGAAGACAAAACTGGGTCCATCGTCTCGTTTCTATAAACATGTGGAAGAGAATCCCATTCACGGCACGGGACAAGGCTCGCAAAACTCGCCGACCATTTGGTTGTTCGTGTGCTCAACCCTTTTTGACGCCTTTGAGGAAGATGCCCATGGCGCAGTATTCGAAAGCTACGATAAATCAGAGTCCATTACCATTCATATGGTAGGCTTCGTGGACGACTGCTCACAAAGGGTTAATGACTTTCGCTCCCATCCTCAACCGTCACCCGAGATACTCATCAACAAAATGCAAGAAGACGCACAGAGATGGAATGACCTATTGTGGTCGTCAGGGGGACTGCTGGAAGCATCGAAATGCTCCTATCATTTGATAATTTCCTCACCGGATAGCAAAGGCATTCCAATGCTTTCTCCTAGCAGAAGCGACCACCCACTCCTGATTAATTCACCGACCCAAGCAGAGCCGATCCGAATCAAGAGCCTCTCAGCCTTTGAAGCCCATCGCACCTTAGGCGTCTGGACCTCACCCAGCGGCAGCATGAAAACTCAATTGGCAAAAAGCCGCGAAAACAGCAAACGCCACATGATGCGCATTGGTTTCTGCACCTCAGCAAGAGAAGCCCGTACTTACTACCATAGTTTTTACCAAACCAGCGTGGGATACACGAATTGCTGCACGTCATTTACCGAGAAAGAAGCACATTTGGTGGAAAAAGGATTCACGGCTAAGGCTTTAAACAAATGCGGATACAACAAAAATACAGCCGGGGCCGTTGTGTGGGCGCTAGCTAAACGAGGGGGCATAGGATTTATGGGAGGATCGACGGAACAAGGAGTAGCCAAAACTCTGACAGCTCTAAAGTTACTACGAAGCCACGGACAACCAGCAAGGGAGTTTCGGATTATGTTAAGCTGGTTACAAGCCCAAGCCGGGTTCAACTCCTCCTTATTAGGAAAAGACACCTCAACCCGACTACCACATCTCCGAGCGACGTGGTTACCCAACCTCCGACATTTCCTCAATAAAACCGGACTAAAAATCAACCATGCCGACCACTTCTCTCCGCCAGCCCAACGAGAACACGATGTATTTCTCATGGAGTGGGTCCTCACAAATCAACCAGATCGCTTTAAAGATGATGAAATCCGGATGATTGCAACGTGCCGGGAATTCCTTCAAGTCACAACTCTAGCTGACATTGCGACAGTGGATGGACGGACAATTGATTCCAAATACTGGCATGGCCCTGCTGAGCCGCCACCAGCCCATGAGCGACGATTGCACATGTTCAATCTCTTGCAACGCCCCCCAACACGCGCGTGGAATCTGTGGAAGAAGGCATTGTCCCCACTCGTCAACAACCCCACTCATCGGCTTCTCCATACTCCTTTGGGCCGTTGGCTTTGCAGTTCAGCGACGACACGCGTCGTCTGGAAATATGCCTATTCGCCGGGCGAAAACCTTTTGTTTGCACGAAGTCATATTGACGGAAAGTACTCCAAACACCAATCCATTTCCTATCGCCGATTTGACATCACCGGCACTCCAAGCGATCTCCCAGCAGACAGCGTCCCTGCATCAATTACCGTGATTGCGTTCCCTCTCTCCCTGATACGCCTTGACATCTGGTGTCCGATGATGGTCCCTGACGACACTATCCTCCCCCCACACGCTGGATTGTTGACTATGATTGGATCTCTGCCACCTTGGGAAAACACTCTGCTCGCCGGAATTGAAACCACGCATTCCCTACCAGCCCTCCGTGAGTGGTACACCAACAACCGAGGAATCAGTGGCTCTGACGGCTCGGTACAAATCGCTACAGCCAGCTTCGGCTGGAAATTGTGCAGCCTCGACGGCACCATGGTGGCCCAATGCAACGGACCGGCACCCGGTCTTAAGCCAAGCAGTTTTCGGGCAGAGGCTTATGGGCATCTATCCTTTGTCAGATTTCTTCTCTTGTTGGAACGCGACGAAACTCTAGAGCAACCCAAGTCGCAGACAATCCACATTGACAGCAAGAGCCTCCTCCAACGCTTGGAGTACCATGGGAAGTACAGCTACGAGATCGCCAATGACACCTTGAAGCCAGATTGGGATGTCACGAGCACACTCCACCATTCCTCGAAAGGGTTACGATGCACGCTCCGTGCAAAGTGGATTGCGAGCCACCAAGACGATGACCTGCCCTACGATGAACTGCCCCTGCCAGCAAGAATTAACAGCGATGCAGACACATTGGCCGACAACTATATCCTTGCCAATCCCGACCCAGTCCCATTTGTCCTTCACATGCCCACGTCGGGAGCAACCCTGGAAACATCTTACGGTACAATCACCAGCAATTATAAAACGGAAATCCGCGATGCCGCAACATGGCCCCAACTGCAGACATACCTATGTCATCGATTCCAATGGGGAAATGAGGTACTGGGACGAATCGATTGGACAGCGATGGGGACAGCAATTTCGGCTAATAGGGCACATCAAGCTACCGTGGTGAAACATCTGATTCGGCAGGCCCCAACCGGACACATCGCACACCGAAACGACAAAAGGAAAGACCCGTCCTGCTTCCTTTGCGGTGATGACCGTGAAGACAACAACCATATCATCCGCTGTCCAAGCGACAGCGTATCCACCTGGCGATCCGATTACCTGGCTGATATTCACAAGAGCCTCAACCGACCACAGCTCCACAGTGACCCGAGACTTTTAGACATACTGCGGGATGGCATGCAACGATGGCTTTATTCCGAAGGATCCCCGCTCCCAGTGCAACAATACCCGGAAAAATATCATCCTCTCATCGAGGAGCAAAACTCAATTGGCTGGGACCAGCCCCTCCGTGGCCGCATTTCCCTCTACTGGAGCAGCCTTCAGCAGGACCACATGACAGCTAACAATATCACTGAAAAGGGAGCCTCGGGGCAAGTCTGGTCAAGACAGCTGGCAAAACATGGCCTCACTTGGTGGCTCAAGGCCTGGAAATCCCGCAACAATGACCGTTTTGGCAGCACTCCAGAAACCAAACAGATGAGACAACGCACCCAACTTGGCAGGGAACTCACTATGCTCTACGCACAGAAAGCAGCAATGCGTGACATCGACACTTACATTTTCATGGAATCCGTAGAGGCCCACATGGCAACAACACCAACCGACAATCTCCCTCTTCAGAACTGGATCAATCTGAATGAGCCCGCTATCCAGCGTAGTATCGGGGCTCGCAATGCACCGCCAGCACTCCCCATTTGACCACTCATCATGGCAACGAAAACAAATACAAAAGAACAGAAAAAGACAGAAAAAGGAACACTCCACCCAAACAGACAGAAACACCAGAAAACAACCCAACAACAAGAAAAAAAAAAAAAAAAAAAAAAAAAAAAATTTGTGGGTGTAAGATAGTTACAATCCTCGCGGAAGTCCGCCGGGAACGCGGGTCGACTGCCTCATAGCAGAGCGGCAGCGTTTAATAAATAAGACCTCTTAACCCCCCATGAAATGGGATTTTGCTTTGCCGTAGGTGAGTCATTAAGTTTCTGTGGAGGTGGGGGGGGGGGGGGTGGAGGAAACAGAGATTTTTTGGCGGATGGTGATTCACTGAGGTACTGCTTTGTCACCTGAAAAAGAGCAGGTTGGCGGTCTATTATAGATTTGCTACCAACATGGCTCAACTGAGAGGCCGCCAGATGGAACAGGTGAGTTCGTGGTGTTGGAACAGTGCCCGTTTGTTCATGATGGTTGATGGAGTCTTCAACAAAGGTTTGGATGGTTACAGTCTTGAGTGCCTCTCGTGTCGGTGTTGCATAGACTTCTGCCTGATCAAAGATGGTCAGTGACTGATGGAGTCTTTCTCGCGTAGGAGTGTTGGAGCACCCTTTGGCCTTTTTGCTTGGATTAGAGGCCTTCATCGTCAATAGGTGAAGAATGCAAAATGGCACTGGTCTAGGAAATTTGTTCAATAAATTTGGCGGGACAATAAATTTGGCGGGAACCGGATTGGATGACGGTAGCATGTTTCCAAAACCAATGGTCACAATTTGTATCAACCCAAAAATTTGGTGCGTATTACATTCCGTATACAACAATTTGGAGTGCCTATTTGGTATTGTTGAAAAGAGATGCACGTGTGGCTGTTAGTGGGATGAGTATTAAGTGACTTTACGTTGAGAACGTTCAAACTTTGAACTACTATGATGACTTGGTCCACCGCCAAATTTTGGGAGAATTTGATTGTGGGCTTTGTTTTCATGAATGGAGAAGTTTACTGTTTGAACTTTGTTCTTGAAATGCCAATGTAGTTTGAACGGAAATTTCCAAACCAATGCTTCATTGGGGTAGCGGGTTGCATGCATATGAAAGAAAGGACAACTCAGTTGCGTTCATTGTTTTTGCGAATTTGGCTTAGATTGCTAGATTGCTGCAAAATAAAGTAGCACCATGAAGGAATTCTATCCACTGTGGCATGAAGCCACCATTGCTCAGCTCATTTCCAGAGGATCAATGGAGGTAGCCAGTGATGAAACGAGTGATTTCTTCAGACTGACTAAGAGAGGTTTGGCAGAAAACAAACAGGTACTTGAAGATTTGTACCGATGTAAGTTGAAGCAGGGGTTGATGTGAGGATTTGTTGATTGTTGCATGTGGCTCAAAATGCCGTTTCTTTGTTGTAGCCGGTTTTAAGATCAGTGGTGACGACCATGAGTGGATCCTTCGCAGATCTGGGAGAGATGTTAAAGAAAGAAGATTCTTCAGGTGTGATTCCCAAGCCCGTCCAGCATCCAAATGGTTCGACTACCCAACCACCCCTTTGGAAGAAGCCAGGAAAATTCCCAATACAGTTCCTTTTGACACTAACTGTAACATGGCTATCCCCCGATTTGGAAAGAACTGCAAGATTAGGGGGTGTGGTCTGGACCACAAAGTGCGAATCACGATTGCACGTCCATATGGTCCCCGAGAAAACATTGAGGATATTGTATTCCATGCCCCAACAGGAATCTGGTACAATGCTGCCCAGTTCAGGGGAATTAATATTGCTCATGTCCTATTGGGAAGTGAAGGTCCAGATGGTTCCCCATATATGGCAGTGGATAAAGGAAACCAGGATGACGAGGACGAGGATGATGATAAAACCAAGGAAATTACTGTTTTTGATGAGCAGGCAAAGGGGGAGGAGGAAATGGGTGCCCCTTTTATGGAATGGGAATTGAGGATGTGACCTAGTATGGCGGTTGTGGCTGTGCATGACGAGAGTGAAAATTACAACTTTGGAGGTGATTTGGGTAGGCACGGGAGGCCCTAGGAGGGCGAAAAAGGAATCATTGGTTGGGTCGTATTTGAGTCACGGTGGTTTGGTAACAGCACTCGTTTGAATCACGGACGGTGTTTTTTTTGTTTCGTGTGTCTTTTGGTGTCTTAGGACATAGAGATTATGTTAAATAGCTTATATGACAGATGACCCTTTCTTACGCGACAGATATATTAGGGGTGCTCCTCGTTGTCATGCGCGCATGCGCGCGTCGTCCGACCACTCGGAGCGAAAGACTAACTTGACTAACACACTACTGACGTCACACGCGGACCGTCCGTCCGTCGCTCGTCTACCTTATTTTCTATCACTCCCCTCTTTCGCGCTCGGGGTGGTGCCCTCCTTTCCGTCTTCCTCCAAATCTTCTTCCCCTTCTTCTTCTTCCTCAAATTCTACTTCTCCCATATTGGCGACGTCACCAGCGAAGAACATAAGTGGCTTGAGCTGTGCCCAAATCTGCTGGTATCCCCAATGCTTAGAGAGGATGTGGGCGGGGTTCTCAGGCCCAGGCATGTGATAAAAGCTAACTATGCCAGCTGCAATAGCCTCGCGAACGCGATGGAAGCTAAGTGCAGTGTGCCGTTTATGTAGCTTGGCATGGGGCTTAGCAGAGCTGTTAACCACCGACTCGTTGTCACCGAACATGTAGCTCTTACCAAGAATTGGGACACCTAAATAACGCAGCGTGTTACGTAGATCCATTACTTGTTCTACACATGTTCTCGCTGCGACGAACTCCGATCCGTAGGTCGCTGTCTCGACGGTCGCTTGGCGTTTGGAGAACCAATCGATCGGAGTGGCGTTAAGGAAGTGGAGTATCCCAGTGACCGAACGACCAGTTAGCATGTCGTGGTACAAGTTCGCGTCTACGTAGTGGGTTAATAGGACATATTTCCCGAGGGGTTCGGGGGCATCATGGGGAATCATCTCCTCGATGTCCCCGTAGACGGACGTCGTCCAATCGTACTCTACCTCTGGTATCCCTGAGTAGTCAGGCATATGTGTGCGGATACGGATGCACGCGTCGGACATGTTCGCGAGGTACGCGACGACACGCTTCGCCCTATCTAAATGCCCGATCCGGGGAAGCGCACGGAAGCGCGACAGGGTCATAACGGCGGTCGTGACGTCGATGCGTCCGAGGGACACAGCCCACTGTAGAGAACCTACGACAGACTGGTAGTCCTTAGTTTCCTTATCGTTACATAGGCGAGTAGTGTCGAGCTCAGGATGGTCATTCTTCTCAAGCGGGGAACGTACGCGACGCTTCGGCATGTGCCCAAAGAGATCCTTGTACGTGTCGACCATGCGCGAGATGTACTTCTTGGGCTTGAGGCACAGTATGCCATCGGAATCGCGGACAAAATCGCATCCGAAGTGAAAGCTTATAGGCCCAGTTCCCTTCAACTTGAACTTGTAGGTCTCCATTAGTCGTTCAGTGAAGGACTTAGGGTCCAGCATCGCCATCGCGAGGTCGTCTACATATACCCCTATGTACTCGTAGACGTCACCGTTCTTCCGCATCCATATGTCCGGTTCCGCCTTACATGGAAAAAAAAAAAAAAAAAAAACCGAAGCCTATTTTTAAACCGACCGGAAGAGATGTAGGTCTCTACCAACCCGGCCCGGGCGTCCCGAGGGGAAGCGTGGAACAATCTATTCCGGGTGGCCCTAAGGGGGTTCCACCTGGCTAGGGGTTGGGGGGTGAAAGGCTTGGTTGATCGGAAGGGTTCCAGTAACACCTAATGCTGTAGCACGGGTGGCACTTGCCCGAATGGCCTCACTGTGCATGGAAATCCACGCCTCGATGGTAGACAGATCCGGGTAAGCTTGAAGGTGAGCCTCTGCGCTGGCAAGAAAAAGATGGCGATCGCATGGGCACACCTTAGATTTCAGGGAGTACAAGGAATTGAGTTGAGCTTGAATAACTTGAAGACGAGCGGCAGTGCGGGTGGCTTTGTCGACTCCGTGACGTTCATCGTTTCGTTGTTTCCAGAGGACAAACCATTGAGTGATCAAGAGGCGACCCATGCCAAGTGCCCATTTGGATCCAGAGAGCTGAAACGATGCTGGTTGAGACTGCGAGTAATTGTCGTGACAGGAAATCCATAGCTTGGACCACCGGCCTCGGTAGACCTGGTCCCATCCTATGTCGTTTTGCTGAGTAATCAGAGCATGGTAGGGCGGAGGATACGTTGCAGGAAGTATACCACTGAGATGGCCCCTGTGGAATTGGGCGAGGCCAGCGCAGAGTATCTGAATAAGAATCGGGTCAGAGAAATTTGTCGTGTACTTGCGGATCATAGAAAAAGTGGTGGCACGCCACTGCTCCCTAGTGGGACTGGGGCAGAGGATGGCATGATTATTTGTCTCATCAGGACATGGGCAGGAGGGGCAGGAACGAGCATGGCTGGGATCGTGGCGGTGGGCTATATGACCCGTGGGAGCAATAGCATGGATATGCTTGACAAATGTGGTGCGGCGATTTTTGAAAGCTTGGCTGATATGGGAGAAGAGGTCGAAGTCAATAGTTTGGCGGATAGCGGGAGTCCAATGAAATCTGTGTTCCAAGTAGGCAAACAGAGCTGGGGCGTTGGCTGCTTCATGGACCCGTCGCTTCAATTTACTGGTGACCGATTCCCCACGGATAATAAGCTGAGCTGGAGTGCCCGGAAGGGGAATTGGAATTAATAAGTTCACGGGGTGTTCGATGGATGCAGTGGTGGCTTCGGAATCAGCGTGGCAGTTGAGGCGGGCGGGAATAGACAGCCGGGTCACTGGACGTTGAGAGTCCTGATGACCTTTGACCCACTTTAGAGTCACGGGGCTCTCCAATTGTTGGATCGAGGATGCCACACATTGGCCAACATCCCATTCGGAAAGCAGATAAGCATTGGGAGTGGCGTATTTGGACCCAACAGAACGATCCGTTCGTTTGATCACACTGGAATTATCCAGGTATGCACGGAAAGGAGCATTGAACGGGATGCCAGTGTACTCAATCAGTCGAATAAGAAATCTGAGGAGAGCCAGCAGACCATATGCTTCACTCCGAAACGAATTGGGGCGGGCTCCTGGGGCGGGCCCGCGGCCTCTTGCCAGAATGCGTCCAGAGTGTCTGGCCAGGACAAATCCAAAAGTGGCGGCCAGGAGGCGGACGGATCCATCGCTGCATCCAATACCTCCACCATCAGTAGTAAGCAGCTCGAGAATTTCCTTCGGGGAAAGCAGTAGCTGGCAACTATTCAGCAGGGATCGTTCCCAGGCGGGCAAGGTAGCCACAAATTCAGCAAAGGATCGGATGGGTGTAGAAGGTGGCGCGGGGGTGGCAGCAGAATTGGCAATTGAGTGGCAATCAGGCGCAAGCTCATCCCGGATAATTCTCACATGAACTGGGGAGATAGCAAGCTGTGGCGGCTGCGTAGGACCTGAGTGAACATAGTCAAATCGGCGGGGCCGGAGTTGCGGCATTGGCCGATATTGCCCATTGATAGTGTGCCTGTACAGTTGGTCTTCTGCCGAATTATATGTCCAAGTGGGCCAGAACCGGCACTTCGAAATTGGTACTGTCCATCGGCCAAGTGGCTGATAGAGGGCGCCTTTGGGATTACTGATAGTGCGGAGGAATCGTCGCCATATGGTCCATGCCTCGGCAGGAGGTTGGGGTTGATTGAAGTGAGACACACGCAGGTGTTCGGAAGTGGGAGGGCAATCATGGCGAATCACGGCACCGCGTAGATGGGCGCCTTCTAGGTCAGACACATCCGCCAAAGTTTGCACTTGAAGAAATCGACGGCATGACTGGATTTGTCGTAACTGCAGGGAAGTGAAGCCAGGAGTCTCAAGGGCAATATCCATTAGATGACGATCACCGATACGGAGAAGTGGCGGAACATGATCATTCAGAAGAATGATCTGTCCATCAATTGTTGCAAGGAATATTCGAAGCGCCAGAAGTGGGGATAGGGGGCATGGAGGGATTGGACGTGAGGGAAATTCAAACACCGGAAAGGACACACCAAGGAAAGCCTGGAGCCATGACACGGCAATTGATAGCTGGCGTCCGGGCTGAGTGGTAGGATGACTGAAGAATTTCATGGCCATCTGTAGACTAAGGGCGCAATGTTCCACGTAAGAACGGCGGTAGCTGGAGCCTCCGAAATTTGAAGGGCCGTAACGGATAGCCCGAGCCATAGTGCGGGCGTATCCACAGCGGGGAATAAGGGCTTTCATGATCCGCCGATCAAGGGCATCGCAGTCGGACTCAGACAGGTGCATAACAGCCAGAGGATAAGTCACTGATGGCAAATACATGGACCAGTAGAGGGTATTCGCTTCGTTGGGAGTGAAATAGTTGGTTTCCAAAATACGAGCAAATTCTTCATTTTTCTTGACAAGGGCATGGTACTGTGTCCCGGTGCGACCTGCTGGGTTGACATGGCATCCCAGTGTTTTATGGCATTGATAGTTGGATATTTGACAAATCTTGGTGGTCTTGTCTCCATGTAGAAGAACCACAGGTGGAGCAAAAATACCGGGGCGTGGATAAGGTTCTCCAGCTTCCGTCCAGTCTGATGCAATACAATGAAAGGAGCATTTGGTTTGTTCCAGGGCACCGCCCGAGGCCCAGAGTAAATCATTCCATAACTGGGCATCCTTTTCCATTAAATGTACCAGATGAGCGACCGTTGGCTGTGGGTGGACATCAAACACGTTAACTCGTTGGGAGCAGTCGTCGACAAAACCGATCATGAATAATTGTAGCTGTTCCGTCCGATCATAGGAGGTGAAGGTTGCTCCGTGGGCTTTGGCAGCAAAGGCATCGAAAAGAACTGAACATACGAAGCACCAGATTTGGGGTGAATTGCCTGATCCCTGCCCGGTTCCATGAATAGGGAAAGCATGGCAGTGGCGGTACCACTTTTTGCTCACGCCTAGTTGTGTCTTGATCTTGAATTTTGCCTCCTCCAGATTGGATGCGTTAACCATGACCACACTTTTTGCAACCCCGATGCGTCGGCTACTTATAGCAGCCAGACAAGCCAAGATTCTATCATAACACGAAGTAGCGTCCAAGTCAAAATTAATACCCAGCTTCATGGACCATTGGTAAATTTCGTGCTGAAGAATTTCGAGAAAAACGGGGTCGTGAGCGGAGCGACCGGGACGGCTCCCATACAGGCCTTCGTTGAGCATATGCTCATCTTCTGCGTGGTGCATGGCTTGTCTCCATTTGACCGCTAGCAACAAGTTATAATCCGCTTCGTACAAGTGGATAACTCGTAGTCGATGGATCCGAGGATTCCCAGGATCTTTTTCAAGCATGACATTTACTACATTGTGCCAGCGTTTGAACGAGTAGCCAAATTTGAGCGCATAATTCAGCATGCCCACATGTGACCGACGCAGGAACTTTTGACCTTCCGTAACTTGATGGCGGATGGGATTTTCGCCATCTAGGCCACAATCGCGCCACGACGCATGGAAATGGCCCAGATGGAGGCCCGAAGGTGATGTGGATGTCTTTTCAGGCCAATGTTGAAGCTTGTGGATAAATTCATCTTCCGTGATAGCGGAAGGAAGCTCTTGTACTGCTCGACGTTGCAAATGGTCCACAAAAAGCTGGGTGGCTTGAGACGCATTCAAAATAGTGGCATTGCCCTCTAATATAAGCTCAGCTGCCAGTCCATCGCCCTGATAATGGATATTTGCCTCCATGGATGGGTGGGTAAAGGGAGTACCGGCCGCTTGACCAAAGTGGCGCCGATTGCGTTCGAGAAGAAGATCTTCAATCTCATGGGGTACGCGGACCGTCTCCCAGTTGTCATCATTGTCTGCAAGATGTTTTAATTCATCAGGGTCAATTATTGTCCGGTCACGCGGGACTTTAAGTTCTCTCAATCCACTCCGAGGGTCATCACGGGTGCGTAGATAGTCTAACTTCCGAAAAACTTGGCTCATTGATTCCGCCTGTTTGAGGCGCTCGACCACCCACTGTTTTCCCTTATCCCCCAGAGCAGCGTACAAGGCCGCTTTGGCAGCCAAAAACTCGTCCCGGTAAGCTTGTGCTTCGGAGCGAGCGGCCCTGAGTTTCGCAGTGGCGATTTTATATCCGGCGTGAATGAGTGGCAGGCTGGTGGGGATTTCTTCTGGCAGCTCGGGCCATTTTTGTTTCAGGCGGTGAAGTGCAGCAGAGTGATCAGCATTCGTCAGAGCGGCGGATTTAGCCACTTTGTAATAATGCAGATACGCCCAGGCTTCGGCAAATTTGGGGCTCCATGGGGTTGACTTACGGCGTCTGCATTGTTTTGCGGCGTGTTCGGCAGCGCGAGCAAGATCCCTGTCTAGCGCCTCAGCAAACTCATGATCGGGTGCTTCGAGTGCCATAAGGTGCTCAAGACGTGCGGGTACATTGTGAGCGTCGAGATATCTGAGTTTGGCCAGGACATAATCTGCCACCACTCCTGGTTGACGAGTGTTAAAGTCGCGTTGGGTCACTGGGCAGAGGGGAGTGGGGACGGCATGCAGGAGGAGAGCACTGTCAAGATCAATGAAAAATCCGCGATGATCGCTTGGGATGCGGTATCCAAAGGGGTCATATCCGGCCGATTTCACTAGGGGAATTATGCGAGGCGATACAAGGGCGAAGTCGATCCGTCGTGGCCCAGACTGGAAGGTTGGAGGCGCATCATTCCGTCCAAAACGTTCTTGAAAGAGATCTACCAGGCGGCAATCGTGGGCAAGGCGGGCAATCCCAGAGTTGGGATCGGACATGTCTTCGTTAAAGTCCCCAAGCAAGATGATATCGTCTCCCTTTGCTTCCCATTCCTGGATGAATCGTTGTAGATCTTGGATAAATGCAGCTCGTGGCGAAATGCGGGAATCGTTGCCAGAGGTGGCGCTTTCCAGCGTTATCTGGGCTTGTTGCTGCGATGCAGCTTGGATACTGCCAGGCCTGATTTTACCATCGCACACCTGGTATGCGGAAATCACTAAAATGCTGGAACCAGTATTGCCACTGTAACGGACTGCAGACCATCGTCCCATTCGATCACGGATAGTGTCTTTGGCAAACCCAACCAGATCCCCAGTAGTAAGTAAAGCAGTTCCTCCTGGTTTGTAGGTGCTGCGGGTACGATGAGGGCTGGTGGCGGTTACGAGGCGACCGTTTGGAAAATGCTTTGCAGTAACATCGGTGAGCTTGCGTCGCACCGTGTATCGATTGGTGTCATGATTTAATTCTGTGACGGCTAGGATATCTGCATTGATTGCGGAGGCCATGTCGCACAGTTGGGACCAATTTCCACCTTCTTTGTTCCACTTGAGCCCGTTAATATTGAGGAAATATAGACGGAGGTTTTCGGGGGACTTGTCTTCCAGTAGCTCATCGCCAAAAGAGTCATCGTTGTTGGGGGCATGCGGGGATAGATCCGAGAAGGAAGGAAGCGGAGTGGGGACTGAGGCCTCCGAATCCGAATCGGAATGCCACTCATTGTCGTTATATCCGTATCTTGAAGCATGCGAAGCGGTAGTTGAATTTTTAGATATCATGATCCATAGGTGCCGGGCCGCCGGCATCGTCGGAATTTTGGCTATCCGTAGCCCTGACCGAGGTATTTGCTTGCGCCGAGTCGTTTGCAACGTCGGACTTGAAGATGGCCGGAACCAGCGGGACGTCCCTTATTAACGACTGCGGCCAATGGTATTGTTGCGTGGCATTTGCGGGAGATTGAGTCGAGCCTCGGCCACGACCACGGCCGCGGCCACGAGTAGCTTGCAGGGTCGAAGCTGGAGGCGAATGATGGGGACTGGGGATGTTTGACTGCTTGAGCCGTTTGGGAATTGGGTCTGGGTCTGGTGCAGGTGGAGGTGAGGATGCAGACAGTTCTTCACGGCTGACTTTCAGGGATCCCTCAGGCGACGGAGCCTCTGCACTAAGAATCGCAGGAACGGGAGCCGTGGTTGGCCGGGATGATAATCTAACTTCGTGCGACAAGGTGGACATCTGAGCCATCATCGACCGGAGTTGCTCAGTCAATTGCATGTTCTGGGTTATGCTGTCTGCGAGTTTCTCCTCTAAATCAGTCTGGGTTGCAATTTTATTGTCGATGGCTTGACGGAGAGAGTCAAGTTCGGATTGATATTTGGCTTCTTGTTGTTGAATTTGGCTCTTGGTTGCCTGGAGGATGTTTTGTTTTTCCTTTTCCCACGTTTTTAGGTCCATCGAAGCCGTGGAAGGTGCGAGGATCGTAGTGCGGGTGGACGACGTCTCAGGGGTAATAGTTGAGGCCGGTGAGGCTTTACTTGCGAGGACAACGGAGGCATACGACAATCCCGGAGGACCCACGGCAGAAGGTTTGGATTCGTAGCTCGGGGATTGGCCGGCCATGGTAACTGAGGGGCACGAGCCCACGGTAATCAAGGAGGCATACGAGCCTGTACTGTCATCATCATCTTGCATTTGTCGGATATTACGCGACGTAATACGGGGGGAACTCCAGGACTCGGGTGCAGCAGAACGGATGTCTTCAGGGATATCTTGCACAAGGGCGGTCCACTGGGAGTGCAGTTCTTGAAATGTCAGGGCAATCTGGCTTTTTTCCACCATAATAACCCATTCACCACGCATGGCCAAATTACGGCCTGGGATCACCCATTTGACTCCAGGAAGTGCCAGGAGGCGAGCGTGGATAGGAGTCATCATATTGCAGCACAGCCCTTCCAGTTTGATAACCCAGGTGGTCACGTAGACATTGTGCTGAATGCGCACACATTCATCGAATGTTGCCGGTTTCTTACGTTTCCAACGAAAAGGCACGAAGTGGTTGTAGTCCGGCTTTCGGAACGCTCCCGTGGTGAGGCAGTTTTCGACTTCTTGGGTGTGTTTGCGGGGACACTGAACGACATATGCGTCGACAGAATGCCTGTTAGTACCTGCAATTTTCTTCGGAACAACTTGGAACATAGGGGCATCGACGAGCAAGTCATCAAGATACGCTTCAACGGATTGGCGGTGGAAGTGGGCCACGTGGATACCTTTCAGAAATCCGATATCGACGACGTCCCACTCGGACGAAGCGAATGGGTGTTCGAACAGGAACAATTTGTTATCACGAAGGTGGGTTCGGAAATACCCGTCACGTTTCCAGTCTGAGATTGAATTGGATGCCTGCATCTGGGTAATACATGTCCACCTAGGATCTTGATTGTTACGACCGCGGAGAGGAGGCATACGATGCATCTGCAGGCTAATATTGCTCACAAGATCGTCTTTCCACTGATCGAAATTCTCTGACTCTGACCGACTCCATTCGCGCTGTTTTTCGTCAAGAACCATAACACTATCTGAAAAGTTTGCGAGTAGAGAGGCCAGAGCGTGGGATACCAGTCTTTTTGCTCGCTCAGGGCCGTCCAGTGGGGGTAGTACCCACTTTACGCAGAACATTCGCATTTCCAGCTCAATTTTGCCGCCGTTAGATCCATTGACTGTGGCATCGTCATCATCATGTAGAGAAATATTCGGTTTGCCCGTGGAAGCGTTTGCATCAACAGGGTTTGGGTCCAAATCCATGGTCAAACCCTCACCGTCGAGGACCATTTTCCGCTAGCTGCTACGCAGTTGGGACGTACACTTAGTACTGGGAGGCAAAAGCACACGCGCCTAGGATAAATTACCCTACTGAATTCCCGCCTCGTGAAATTCTGCCTTACATGGAAAGAACCCTTCGTTTCGGAGACACTCGGCGAATCTTTCGTGCCATCGTAATCCGCTGGTCCTGAGTCCATATAAGGCCTTCTTGATGACCAATATATGCCCTTCAACTTCGGGTCCGAATTCGGGTCCCGCTAGAATGCATACACGTTCTTTGGTCTTGGCCTCTAAGTAAGCATTACCTATGTCAGTAGCCCAGAGTTGAAGTCCGTTAAGCTCGGAGAGGAACGTGATCATACGAATCCCTCTCAGCGAGACCACTCCAGAGTACACACTATCCACAGGTATGTCCGTCAGGTGCCCGTCGGCGACAAGGCGGGCCTTGTGTCGTCCGTCGTGCTTCACGTCGAAGACAAGGTGTACACGAATCTTCTTATAACCAGTCGGTACTACCCTACCTACGTCATGAAAGGTCTGGTATTTGTCCAACTGTGCGAGCTCTAATTTAGTAGCGTCTGCCCACTTCGAGTTCCGGTTCATCTTGTCGAGCCAGACGGCTTCCTTGTAGTTCCGTGGAATCTGGAACCCGTACTTATACTTAGGAGCGTTGTTGAACGAACGGAGTTTCGCCTGGTTCGCCATAGGGTAGAGCTTCTTCTGCCGCTTAGCGAGGTTACGGAAACGCTTCCAACCTGGTAACTCTAGTAGGTTGTTCTTAATGGCATACTCTACTAGGGGAATCGGGTCGTCTGCAGCCATCGTCGTGAGGGGTTCGCTAGTAATCTCCCCGTTCCCCCATTCGACCATGACGTTATACATGGAGCCTTTGTACCTTGGGTCGCTCGCGGTGAGAGGTCCCTCATGCGAGACAATACCCCTGTACTTCCAGAGAACATCCCCTTCGAGCTCTCGTTCGATATGCGAAATGACCTGGTCATACGTCATCAGCTCCTCCTTCTCTGATTGGCCGATGCGGAGCTTGAACATGACCGGCTTCTGCTCGTGCTCGAGGTCGTAGTGATGGCGATCGATGGAGTCGACGACTTCGGTGACGGTCGCCCGATGGACCTCCCCGTTCTCGTCCTTGTCGAGCAGGAACGACCGTCCGATAAAGTCCGTGTAGTCGATAAGCGACAACGACGGCTTCGTAGCGTCGGCCTCGACGGCATGACCGTCGTCGGGGCCAAGGTTGGACTCATCGGACCTAGATCTAACTACTTGCTCTGGTCCCCTAGCCGCGTCGTCGGCGCGTATATTGGGGGCTAGATGGTCTTCAGCAGATCTAACTAAGGATCTATCAATTACCTTTAGAGTATCGTCCGTTAGTATACGATACGTCATGGCGTGTCCTACATTGTCCGCGATCCCCACGAATCGTCCACGGGCCTCCCGGCTCTCGGACGGGAAGGCTGGCTCGTTTACAGCGTAGTAGACGGGCTCGTAGAAGCGGAAGCGTAGGAGCGGGCTAATGTCAGGGGTGACTCCTGTGAGCAGGCGCATCGGAATGTTCCAGCCGTGCCCCTTACACGCCGTGTGGTTGAGGACGAAGCAGACATACGTGAGTGCCAGTAGCCAACAGTACGCCGGCGCGCCGGTCCTGTCCAATACCGTATTGGTAATTCGCTTGACGGTTTGGTACCTACGCTCGGCCGCGTTCTGCTGCTGCTGGTGCGGTTCACTCTGCCAGTCCTGAGTACACACGGCTCTAAGTATGTCCTTAACACCCTGACTAGTCTCTAAGTTAGCTGAGTCACTAATCAGTTTGGTCGGCGCGCCGCGAATGCGAATGATGTCCGCGAGGACCTTCTTGAACTGTCGCTCGTTGCGAAGCGGGAACACATCACATACGCCCGTGTGAACGCCGACGAAGAACTGTGCCTGTGTGGCGCCGTTATCAACAGCTGGCGTGTCGGAATAGACGGTATCCGTTGCCACCGGTTCTTCTCGTCTACGTACATTCAAAGCGGGAAACGGGGATTTAAAAGTACGCTTTAAATGTGTACCTACTGGCATTCGGGCATACTGGGTTGAGTTCCGGAAGGTATGTTTAACGACCTCGGAAGGCAACCAAGCGAAGAGGGGCCTTTTGCTCTCATAGTCGGGTTCTTCGGGCTTCACTGCGCGACCACCGGGCTTATTGGCTTCAACGTCTGGATCGCCAGTGTCCGGGTGCGGAGATTTCGCGGCTTCGGGTTCGGGATCTCCCGGGTTCTCGGAGTCGTCGAACGGTTCGTGTGTATCGACGTACATGAGGTGATCAGGGAGAGGTGCCTTATTGATGATAGAGTAGTCCCGATAGAGGTTGGCTGCGGATACTACATAACGATTGGAGAACTCACGCAGCAGGGCGTCCTCGTGGAGTATAGCAGTTGAGATAACGTAATAATCTTCATCTACGTAGTTACCATACTCGTCGAAACCGTCATGGATGGCATGCTCGGCCGTTGACTTCACACATGGACGCGTGTCGTCCGGGTCCTCCCCGTTGTCGTCTAGGACGGTGGGGTCCCAGTCGACGTCACTAGTCATGATGACGTGTGGAAGCGTTGCCAGCTCGGTATCACTGGGCGGGCGCAGGGGCCGTTGCGTAGACTAATCGGAATGGCGTATCCATCTACAGTAGTAATACGTTGCTTGATACCGGAAACCTTAAAAGACTTATCGTCTACCTGTTGCTTGTAGGCCTCCATCTGTACGGCGGACAGAATACTAGGTCCTCTGTTGATATGCGCGTACTGATGGAAGATACCTATGACCTCCCCGTCGGTGGTACTAAGGACGCCGGCGGCGGTAACTACAGGTATGTCAACTAGTTGGTGCTTACCCACGCCTTCTACCTTGACAGATCGGTACGGCTGTATGTGGATGACGTGCATGTCGTTCCCTGCTATGCCGCCATTAGCACCCCGGTCGACCAGTGCTTGTCCGTTGGTCTTCCGTTGGACCTTAGAAACAGTGTAGGTAATCTCGCAAGTATTAACCTTACGGCTACTATTACTAGGGCGTGCCTTGCTTGGGGACATCATGTTAGCGAGGTTGGCAGGCGACTTCGGCTTCTTCTGTTGGATAGACATAGCCGTTACCGTGTCGTCGGTCTGCTCGTCTTCCGCTGCCGCAATATCATCAGTATCGTCATCGCTCCCCGTATTGCTAGGCGGATACGACGAGGCATACATGGCGGTGCGCGGGGTGGGCGGGCGGGAAGCGCGCCGGTCGCGATCAGGTGGACGGCCAGACGGACGTCCTGGGGTGCGACTGGACCCGGACCCACGACTGGCGGCTGATTGGTTGGCGATAATCACCTCCTTGTCAGCATCTGTCAGTGTGTCCCATGCGCGCTGTCCGTTGGGCGAAAGTGCATGCCACGTGGAAGCCTGGAGACGCGCCTGGTAGGCCTGGTAACGCTGGAGCTCAGTAATCGGAGTATTTATCGAGACCTTAAAGGCCTCGAAGGCGGGCGCGTCGTCGGTGACATCATAGGGCTCCCCGTACATAGGCTCGGGGTCGTCGTAGGCGACATCCGTTGCGTAGACGCATGCGGTGCGGCGCTTGCCGGCAGCGCGGTGTCCGTGCGTGGCGCGTTCCTGGTCATACTGCTCACAGGCAGCAAGCAGGAGCTGCCGATACGTCTCGTATGGGAGGGAACGCGTGGGTGCAGTAACGTCGTTCGGGTCGACGAGCTGGCCGATGTGGAGCGAGGCGTGTACATGGTACGTGTCGCTCGTCACGCGAACCTGGTTGAGGCGTGGTACGCCTTCTACGGCGCACTGGAGCAGGTTGACGGCGAGGTGTTTGGGCATGCGCATGTCGGGCGGCGAGAGACGCTGGTAGTCCTCGTAGCGAGCGTGCCAGTACAGGACGAACGTGTGCGTGGTGTCCGGCCAATCAGCAGTCAGTCTGGTGGCTGATAACCATTTCATCAACGCATTGGCCTGTTGGCGCGCCGCGACAGACGTGGTCGCTTCCTTCTTCAAGTTTAGGTATAGAAGGCGGGCGGAGGAACGTTCGCCATACTTAGTAATTAAGGTTCTACCGTAATTAGTAAGCACACAGTTATTCAGTACAGCCATGACGTAGACCTCTTGTTCCTTGAAGAGAGCACGGTCTTCGTCAGTGACAGGGCGGATATGGTCACGCTCATCCGCGATGACGTTGTAAACGCCTTGGGCCCGGGCATGTATCTGCATCTGCCAGTCCCAGTCTTGGAAGTTCTCTACTAGCTTCAACTTAGGGTACACATTCATGTCACGCTTCATGCCACGCTGAAAGTTAACTACGGAGGCGTAATATGCGCGGGCACGTGCGTTCGGGTCATTTGGGGGGTGCATCGCCCTCTGTGCCATCTCGTGTGCATTGTTACCCCAATAGACGTAAGCGGGAGAAGCAAGCCAGTCTCCGTACTCGAGTGGGGTCGTCGCCAGCCAGGCGGCGTTAGTCATGTGTGCACCGTCGGCCATCTTGTGGACGGCAAAACCCTTCGCCCGCATTAAGCGATTAATATCGACGAGCTTAGGTACGTGTACAGTCCCAGTCTCGTCGACGAAGGACAGGTTCGCAAAGTCATTCCTGCATAGGGCGAACAGGTCGGCGAGAGAACAGATGCCCTGTTCCTCGAGTGCGCGGTACACCCAATGATTGGGCTTAACACCGATGATACCCATGACGTGGTCATACGCCGCTCGGCTACGCGACGTGACGTTGGGATGATGCGATGACGTGGTGCTATTCGCACTGTTCACAGAGGGGTTGGGCATATGCACAACAGTGCTGCCGGCGCTACGTGGCGTTCCGGCGGGGCTGACGTCGGTGTCAATGCCAACCTGCATACCAGCGATCGATGTACCAATCCCGGATGGGTCATCCAATTGGAGGGGCAACGATGCCATGCCGGCGGTGGAATCGTCGGTCATAATGACTTTTAGATTTAAAGCTTTCTAGAGAACAGGTTCAAAGAGAGAACACTAGGAACTCTCACCGGATAAAAGTGTTATAGCGCAGTAACCCGGACTTTGGAAGGGTTCGGATTACGCACTTAAGGGGAAAGAGCTGATTAAATCAGGCCTTATCACTCTCACAACCTCAGTAAGACGCACTGAAACTGTATACCAATGACAACACGTCACCTGAAGCGAACGAAGACCTTGCCGAACGATACGGCAAGCTCGAATCAGGTACTTCGGACAGAAGGGTGTCCTACTCCGTGCACTGTCCGGCAATTGGTTCGAGATAGGGCTTTATAAGCACACTCTTATCCGTACCGTAGTACAAGAGCTGGCAGTACGTCGCCCACTGGCCTATCAACCAACGCAGTTTAGCGCGAATATTTGGAACCGCCTCTAAAACAGCGAGCAGCTATCTGTCCTGCGCTGAGTGGCTGCCGATGTTACGTCGGGCTTTAGTCACGAGGCACGCTGCTTTGCCAGGCAGATCGCTCTCCACTGTGACCCTCTTACCACAGCCAGGATACACTCTCCAATGTATACACTGAGCGCGTGGACGCTGTCGTCCCTGTCTAGTGTACACTCACACAAGAGGATGTACAGTTGACTAGGGGTTTTTATAAAGGAGGTTCCTTCTCCCGGTATGGACCGCACTGTGTAACGTACTGTCGTAAGGCAAGCAATCCAAATGCCACTCGGGGCTTGGGCCTGCACGTTCAGTACGATACCAGTATGCAGGCTACCAATACCTGATGCCACTTTTGTTTAACGAGCTCTTCTCGAATCGGTGTGGTGCGCCTTCGAGCTCGGCCGTCCGTCGGCAGTTGGGAGAGAGTTGTTTCGCGGGTGTGCGGTGCACGCGGCTACTCTATACTACAGTCGACAGACAGGCCGACAACACAGCAACCAACCGAAGTTTCGGCAAATCGGACAAAAGGGGCCTAACAACGCGTAAAAGCGCGGGAAAAACAGTACCGGTAGGGAACCTACGGCGCCCTACGCAATCAACAAACCAAGAAAACACGCCGTCGACGACGACGACGATGACGATCGGGGGCTCCGGCAACGGGGCTCAAGTGGACTGATACGGAGCGTACCAGTCACAAGTAACAAACGATAAACGCAGTCTCAGCGGGGGCGAAACTGCGACTGTTAATCTGTTAAGAATCCGGCAGGGACTCTTAGGAAACGCGACGACAAACGCGACGACAATCAACAGATGTGGCGGCGCTTGCTCAACAATGCTGACGATTCTCCACAAACGACCTGGGAGAACCAACAACAACTACATCTATGCCTCTCTACGCTAGAGGCGCTCGATATACTTAGCTTTTGGGGAAATGGGTGACAATACGTTCACGTGAGTGATTCTAAATATTGTGAGTTATCTATGTCTGCCGCCGACGGCGGTCACTCATCTTCGAGCATCATTCCTCGTTGTCATGCGCGCATGCGCGCGTCGTCCGACCACTCGGAGCGAAAGACTAACTTGACTAACACACTACTGACGTCACGCGCGGACCGTCCGTCCGTCGCTCGTCTACCTTATTTTCTATCAAGTGTGCCATACCCCACAGAGACGCATAAATAGTTTAGTCCTTTTAGTCATAGACGAACGGAGTCGTCCATTGAACGGATGACGTACAGATGGCTAACGGACACGGACGAGAACGAACGATGACGTCGTCGCTACAAGGAGTCGCAGCGTTACACATGGGAGGGCTCTGTAGTATATTGCATAGTAACATTCGACTAACTCATAGAGTCCCTTGCCAACGGCATGCCTACAATCTAAGTAGTAAATATTCATCGCCCAACAGAGGAGATGTATTTAGGACAAGGAAATAATTCAGACCATGGGTATCGAGGAGTCGTAGCTAGCCAAGACTTGGGACGCCTAGTTACAGGCGACGCTATCGGCGAATCGACATATTCGAATAAATAAATATATATGCGCGTTATTTACGCGCGGGGAAAGTCGTTCACAAAATGAACGACCGGTTGCAAATATTTGAAAGACAAAAATCTTTCCTCTCGTCAATCTTGTTGTTGGAAGTCAAGCTAATAGAACATAACATAGGTCTCACAATTATCATCGTCTTTATTTCTTTATCGTCACCCCCGGGATAGGGCAGAGTGCCATTTTTGCAAGTCGAAGAAGTCAATATTACTGGCTAAATGTTAGGATGGCGATATGGTTAGTGCGGACCATAGCGTTTTAATTAATTACATATTAGTGTATGGATACTTATATATTTTGCCAAAGTGTCAAATTGTTTCGTCACATTGTATGATTATGGTTTGACAGGCTCGGAATACCATATTCGGCTATATATTCAAATAAATAAAGGATGGAACTGCAGGAACTGCAGGAACTGCAGTTCGCACCACTTCCAGCACCTCCAGAAGATCTGGACGGCGCGCGCAAAACTCAATTAAAACGGTCGAAAAAAATTTCCTTGTAGAAGCACCACCACCGCACCCAAGTCGCCATCTCAAGCCCCACGCTACTTGACTCGAACTATCCCGCAGTTTCAATTGACGAGTTTTTCCTTTTGATTTTTGATTGACTTCGTTCAAGACGGTTTCATATATCCGTGATCCGTGATACGTCACTGATTCTCCACGCCTATGATTCCAACCCAATCACGTCGTAATAAGAAGTGGAACCTTTTATGGTTACCCCTAGTGATTTTATTTATACAAAGCACTTTTAGGGTATTTCGTGGGGTGGGGTGGGGGGCAGTTGACGTGAATCCGAGTCTTGTTGTTAACGTCCGAAAGCATGAACAAGCAGCAGCGGAGGAGGATTTTCTCCCGTGTGTTCCGACTTTAAGGCGTGTCTTTGAAGAGAAAGAACACCTCAGTCGTTCAATGCGAGATCTGCTGGCACACTTTACCGAATCGCTGACATACGCCAAGCGCCAAGAATGGATTAATTCCCTAAACCCTCGGATAATCAGCAATGTTTCACATCTCCACTCTCGAGTACGCACTGTTTGCAGTGACCTGTCCATCCGCGTCGCTCTCGTCACTATAACAAATGGAATAATGCCAAACATTCAGGAATGGTGTTTATATCATTTGCTGACAGGAGTGAAACACATAATCATTTACGATGACACTGATAACAACACTACTGCACAACATTCCTTCCGTGCTGCACTGGAGCCTTTCACAAACGGTGGATATGTTACTCTTCACGATGCGCATCAGTTTGATATTTCTGACTGGGCGGAAAAAGAAACAGCGATACATAACCATGCGCTTAAAACACATGGCGCAGAGTTCGACTGGATTGGTTTTCTGGGTTCAGATGAGTTTTTCGTTGTACATTCTACGGATTGTTTACCGACCTTGCTGGCTGACTACTCGGAGTATGGGGGCCTCGTTGCTCAGTGGAATATGTTTTCGATGATGGGGGTGCTTGCTCATAATTCGTTCAAGAGTCATTTTGAGCAATATAAGTATGGGGTTGCCGATCCCAGTGGTCACGTAAAATCGTTAGTCAGACCGGGTCGTGTTCATCACATGTTTCAACATCACGCGGTGTATCGTGATGGAGCATTTGCGGTGAACTCACAAAAAGAGCGCATTGATGGACCGTTTAACAACCGGAGTCTCTCTCCAAAGGAAGCCTATTCGGTTCTGGAACTGAGGCACTTTTATATGGGTGATTGGAATTTTGCTTTCTTTGAAAAAGTTTGCGGTTTGAATTCGCAAAGAGAGCAGTACATGGAAGTTCGTGCTGGGATGTTGCTGCTATTCTTGGAAACACCACTATCAGAGATACGGGATATATCGACAGCAGTTCACCAACAGCTGCTGAGCGTATTATCTGGTACTTAGTTCGAAGCAAAATCAAAATACGTGAAAAGGTGTTAACCATCGATGAAATCCAATTGCCCGTTAGAAAGAATTACGGCTCAATAAAACAATGAGCTAGAAGAAGAACGCATCTGTACACTATTTACGATATGATATGTTTCCAAAGAGCGTGCTTAGTACATAGTACGTCATGGCCTCTATTTCGACTCAACTAAAAAAAGAGGCATGAGCCAAAAAGCCCTACGATTCAACCGTGCGATTATGGGATCTTGCATCGGCGAAACAATTGAATGTCTTTCAAGGACATAAAGATTTCGTTCGATGCATTGCGACCGGGCTAGGAGGGGCGCCTCTTCTCGCCAGTGGGTCCTATGACCATTCGGGTCGCTTTGGCATTTCGATTTCATTTTCATTAATAAAATGTCCGAAGGACGTATTCGCCGGGGCGTTTATCACTAGCAGCGGCAGCATCCTAAGTAGTAGTATTAGCTAGTGGTAGTAGTGCAGCAGCTAGAGTTGCCATCGTCCTGCTCTACTTATTGTCGTCTGGGGCTATTTTGGTGGCGGCAACCAGCAGTATAGCTACTACCGCCGGCAGTCTGCCGCTGACGAGTTTTGTGAACTGGGTTTACCGTTCTGGATACTGTGGAATCGGGATTCTACACTTACAATTCTACAAATAATATAACACTCAGTGTTAACATGCGTAGCATTGATACCTTTCACGTATAGTGCCACAAATACAAATGAACCTTGCGAAAGCGCCTTGTTCCAACTAGTCCATATGAAGTGAGCCCGCTTCACTGGAAATTTCGGTGCTACCAAATTATATCCATGGTGGAATTGGTGTGTCCAATCCAAACTTGAATTCAACAAATTGCATTTTGCTGGTCCACAGCCTATTACCACCTCCCACATCATCCTCCAACATGCGACGGGAAATAGTGTTTTAATCTGAACAACTATTGGGTTATACCGAAGGTAAGCGTGCTGGGTCATATTCAGTAGTGGGATTAAGGTGGATGGAATTGCTCACCACACCTTTACTCACTGCGTTTCTTGTCCTGGCTATTAGGAAGATGCACAAATCACCGTCAAGAATATTGCACCACCCAACAACAATCATCCAGCAATTGAAGAAGATCGATTTCATAGTAGCGCGGCGTCTTCGGCGGCAGCGTGGCCTTGTTCGCATGAGTCGTGTCGTATCATTCGTGCCAGTCATACCAAGGGACCGGCCGTGAATAAATCCCACCGTTGGTCTCATGACCTGACGACCCGCGCGCCACGCGGGAGATAGACCGAGAAGACACTCTGACGTAGATAACTCATAATTCTTATTCTTATCGACTACGAGATGATCTTTTCAGTTTATCAGACCCATATCTCAACCGACCCGAAGACGACACAACCAATACGACCGGCACTCCATGCTCGATAACGCCTGTGAATGGACTGGCGTTGACTGGAGAGATTTGAATTGATTTGACGACAAAGAATCAGCCAATTACGCGTGTTAACAGGGCGAGAACGACGGCCCTCATCCATCGAGTGAGCGAGCGACGAAAACCCGTTGGAATCCGCGACGACACCGGATACGCGACGACATCTTTTTCGTCGATACATCATTTGTTGGGATGCAACGACCATGATTGATGATGATGCTTCCATTCGACCCATGGAGCAACCTTTGACACTACGACTGCGGAATTTCTACCACATGAATAATTTTGTTCGTTCAGAGGACCTGCGGAACAAATTTGTGATTAGATCCCTTATTTACTGAAAATTTCCGACCGATTTTCACAAATGAAATTTTTGATTTCCGATTCAACGCACGACCGACGTTTCGGATCTCGGATGCCCCGACGAAAAAAGGGCTCACAATTCACACGAGAAGGACAACCGGAAGAGGCAAAACGACAAACGACATCATGGCTGCGGATCTAGCTGCTCTCCGATCTGCGTTGCAGCGCATCGGATTAACTCAACCGGCCTCGGTGAACTTTACTGACGTTCAAGGCATGAACACCTTGGATGAGTTTGAACTCCTAGACGACGATGAGGTTTCTAACCTTTGCAAGACAGTCAGGCGCCCGGGAGGGATTGTTAACGGAGCACCAGACCCTGGTATCGCAATCACCCCTAGGGCCGAAACCAATCTGAAATTGATGGTTTATTTCCTTCGATTTCGGACTCGTACATCCCGCACGACCACTCCAGCGGATGTTACGTTGGCGAACATACGTGCCTTGAAAGATCACCGCAAGTGGGAGAAGGATCATAACGACGTTGACCCTCCAACTATTAACTCGAAAGATTGGCCCCGCACCATTGAGTCTCTTGAAGAGTACCTACGAGGATGCCTTGGGGTCACTGGGATTCCTTTGGCCTATGTCGTTCGGGAAACTATTGAAGTCCCGACGTCAGCCGACGACCCACCGACAAACTACCCCAGTAAGCAGGACGAGTTGATCAATCGGGCACCTATCCAAGACGCGGCTGGCAACTTCGTTGCGACCTATTTGTCAGACCGATCTCGCGTTTGGGAAAAGATATCAGAGATTTGCAGGACTGACGACTGCTTTACATATGTTCGTCCGGCCCAGCGAACACGAGATGGACGCTTGGCTTTTACCGGGCTGAAAGGCCACTACTTAGGAGTCAACAACGTGGACAATATGTCCTCAGCGGCGGAGAAGCGCCTTAACTCGGCATCTTATCATGGAGAGCAACGCCGATGGAACTTCGAACGCTTTGTTCGTTTACAAGTGGATCAGCATGCCATCCTCAACGGACTCGTTCAACATGGTTACTCCGGCATTGATAACCGTTCCAAAGTGCGTTTGCTACTCGCTGGTATCAAGACTAACAAACTCGATACCGTGAAGGCCACGATCATGGCGGATACGACCCTCCGAAATGACTTTGATCGTTGTGTCAACCTTTTTAAGGATTTTATTGTTCAAAGCGGAATGGAGACCAATGTCCGCGATGCGAATATATCGGCTGTTCATTCCGGGGGACGGAAACAGCCAGGTGACGAAGGTGGCGGGAATGCACAACCCGATATGACCGTCGAGGATCGCTATTATAAACGATCCGAATATAATCAGTTGTCGGCGAGCCAGTATAAACGATCCGAATATAATCAGTTGTCGGCGAGCCAGAAGCTCGGTTTGAAACGCAAAAGAGCATCTCGTGGACACAAACCGGGTTCCAAGTCTTCCAAGGGAAGTAAAGGCGGAGACGGTGGCAAGAAAGTCAAGTTCGACCTATCAAAGAGGACAATCTACGCCATCGCGACCAAACTACAAGAAATGAAAGAGGACGAAACTTCGGAAGAGACCGAATCCGAGGACGAAGAAACTCCTCCGAAGAAGACGAAAACCGATACTAATCGAACCAATCCGGCACTCAACCGACAAAAGGGAAAGAAGAAGTGAGTAAATACAAGGAGCGCCTCAGCCTTAAGATCCGCCCACATCCCAGTTCGACGGTTGGGAGCGGTGCGACAAGTTCAAGGCCCTAACCACTATAGGGCAGAGTTAGACAATCATGCCGATACATGTGTCGTTGGAGAAGAAACATCGTTGGTGACTTTTGACTTCAACCGACCTGTTCGGATTCACGGCTATGACGACCAAATGCGTCGGACCCCATGTAAGGTCGTGACGGCCGTAATGGCCTATGACCACCCAGCTTCAGGTGAAGTATTCATGCTGCATTGTCATCAAGCTATCTTGGTGCCATCAATGACGGTGAACTTGCTTTGCCCGAACCAAATGCGGATGATAGGGATACGGGTCAACGACGAGCCGAAACATCTCATTCAACGACCAACGGATGAGCACAATGCGATTACTGTACCACCCCTCAACGACCCCGACGGGGGACACGATGGACTAAGGATACCTCTGACGATGCGAGGGGTATTCTCTGGTTTCGAAGTTCGGAAACCTACAATTGAGGAGTATGAACAGACTCCGTCAGATCGTTGCATCGACCTGACAGATGAAAATATTCCATGGGACCCAACGACTGAGTCGCTACTGGCTCAGCAAGAAGATTCAATGTTAGATTCCGCGATGAATATAAGAGACCCACCACAACGATGGCCTCAAGATCGGATTATCGCCTCGATTCACTCGTTGCGGCCCCAGGATGCTGCCTATGAACCCTCGATGCTCGGGAAGGCTTTGGAAGCTAAGGCCCGGTTTGGGGGGACTACTGATCCAGTGAAGACAAACAAAGTCTCAGCAGTACATTCTAGCAAGCGAGGAGTTGCTGTACCGGCTGCAGAGATTGCGAAAAAGTGGAACATTGGAATTGACAAGGCAGAGAAAGTTGTGGAAACGACGACCCAACGAGGTGTGCGGTCAATTTTACACCCACATCTATCCAGGCGGTTCAGAACAAACGATCGGCAGTTGCGATACCGAAGGCTATCTCACGACATTTTCTCAGACACAATGGAATCAAACACTGTCTCGTGGTTCCGCCAAAACAAGTATGCGCAAGTATTTGGGACCAGCTTCGGATGGTCCCGTGTCTACCCGATGAAGAAAAAGTCAGACGCCCACGAAGGGTTATCTCTACTCGCACAGCGAACCGGCGTTCCTCCGACTTTGATAATGGATGGCTCACGAGAGCAACAAATGGGAGAGTTTAGGCGAAAGGCTCGAGAAATGGGCTGCCGTATCCTCCAATCAGAGCCATATTCCCCATGGACCATTGCGGCTGAAGGAACGATCCGTGAGTGTAAGAAGGGTGCAGGACGCAAAGCGATGAAAGCAGGAAGCCCAAAAGCATTATGGGATCACTGCATCGAGCTCGAAGCTCTCATTCGCTCCCACACCCCAAACGACAGCTACGAATTACAAGGTCAAGTCCCGGAAACAATCATGACTGGCCAAACAGCTGACATATCTCAATTGGTTGAACACTCATGGTATGAATGGGTGAAATATTGGGATACAAAGTCTTCCTATCCCGACCCGAAGGAAGTACTCGGGCGCTACCTCGGCCCGTCCCTCGACATTGGACCGGCGATGTGCGCTAAAATTTTGAAACAGAACGGACAAGTCGCCTACTTGTCAACCTATCGTTCGTTGACTGAGGACGAGATGACAAGTCCTGTGGAGTTGGAACTGCGTAAGGCTTTTGACCAAGCCATCCAGGAGAAACTGGGGGACTCCGTTTCGCCTGAAACTTTAAAGGACATTGATCCTGAAGCAGTTACTCCCGAATTCGAACCATACGGAGATGACTTCGAGGGGACGCACTCCCATGCTGATGAACAAGGCAACGACGAAGTCACCCCCGAAGTTGGCGATGATTACGTTGGCACTGAAGTCAACCTCCCTATTGGAGGTGAAATGCTATCAGGAAAAGTCAAGAGACGTGCTCGTGACACAAATGGAGAAGTTATCGGAAGAGCAAACAACAATCCGATCCTGGACAGCCGTCTATACGAGGTTGAGTTTCCTGATGGACGCCTTTCAGAGTTTACCGCAAATACAATCGCGCAAAATATGTTCGCGCAATGTGACGAACATGGCCGACAATACCTCCTCATGGATACCATCGTCGATCACAAGAAAGACGGTAATGCTGTGGAACATGCGGATCGATTTGTGATTAAACAAGGAAGGAAATATTTAAGACAGACAACGACAGGATGGAAACTGTGCGTTCAATGGAAAGACGGCACTACGACGTGGGAGACTCTCGCGGATTTAAAAGAGTCTTACCCCGTTGAAGTCGCAGAATATGCGATGGCCAATGACATTGAAAAGGAACCGGCGTTTGCTTGGTGGACTCCATATGTCCTAAAGAAGAGAGATCGAATCATTTCAGCGGTCAAGAAACGCTACGTTAAGAAGACACACAAATTTGGGATGGAATTACCCAAGGACGCCCTCGACGCAAAGAGGATCGATGACGAGAACAACAATACCTTTTGGCAGGATGCAATTGCGAAGGAGATGAAAAACGTACGCGTTGCATTCAAGGTCTTGGAAGAGAATGATGAGATACCCATCGGATATCAATATATGGACTGTCATTTGATCTACGACATCAAGCTTGACGGTTTTGTTCGAAAAGCGAGAATGGTGGCAGGCGGCCACATGATCAATACCCCTGCGCACCTGACCTATTCAAGTGTGGTGAGCAGAGAGACCGTTCGGATTGCTTTAACGATCGCGGCACTTCACGACTTGGAAGTTGCTACGAGCGATGTACAAAACGCTTTCCTTACAGCACCGTGCGATGAAAAGGTTTGGACGATATTGGGACCAGAGTTTGGAGACGATGTGGGCAAGCGAGCTCTAATAGTCCGAGCCCTCTATGGACTTGGATCAGCGAGCGCTTCATTCTCAAAACATCTTGCGGACTGCATGCGACATATGGGTTACCAACCATGTCGAGCTGATGGCGACCTTTGGTTCAAGGCCGTGACACGACCTGAAGATGGCTTCGAATACTATGCCTATGTCTTACTATATGTGGACGACTGTCTCTGTATTCACCACAACGCAAAAGGTGAACTCGAGTTGTTGGACAAGTATTTCATGATGAAGCCAGGATCTATCGGCGATCCGGATATGTACCTTGGAGCGAAATTGCGGAAGATCCAATTGGAAAACGGAGTTTGGTGTTGGTCCTCAAGTTCAAGTAAGTATGTTCAGCAGGCGGTTGCTAACTTCAAAACGTTCTTGAAAGACAATTGCCCAGGCAAGTCGCTCCCGAAGCGAGCGACCGGCCCTTGGCCACGTGAGTATTATCCCGAGCTCGATGAATCAAAAGAGCTCGACCACGAACTTGCGAATGAGTATCAGTCGCAGGTTGGCGTTCTACACTGGATTGTTGAGTTGGGACGCGTTGATATCATCGCAGAAGTGTCAACATTGGCGTCGTTCATGGCCAACCCGCGAGAGGGACATTTTGATGCACTCATCCACACTTTTGCTTATCTTCGCGACAAACACAACGCACGTTCTTTTTTGGATCCAACCTATCCTGATATCGATTGGGCGAGCTTCCATGATGAGTACGATTGGAAAAGGTTTTATGGCGATGTCGAAGAAGCCATCCCTCCGAACGCACCGGAACCGAGAGGGAAATGTGTTGATTTGCGAATGTTTGTTGATTCAGATCATGCGGGCGACAAGAAGATCCGACGATCTCGATCTGGTTTCTTTATTTTCATGAACAGCGCTCTTATTGCTTCGTTCAGCAAACGACAGCCTACTGTGGAGACTTCTGTTTTTGGAGCGGAATTCGTGGCGATGAAGACCGGGATCGAAGCGCTCCGCGGGATCCGTTACAAGTTGCGAATGATGGGAGTTGAAATTTCGGGCCCGAGCCTTGTCTATGGAGACAACATGTCTGTAATCAACAACACTACGAAGCCTGAGTCTACATTGAAGAAAAAATCAAACCAGATTTGTTTTCATGCGTGCCGAGAGTCGGTGGCAATGGGCGAGTCGTTGATGACTCACATTTCGACGCATGAGAACTGCGCCGATTTGGCTACGAAGCTAATTCCGGCGGGCGCGAAGCGAGAGTACCTTGTTTCTAAATTGTTGCGTGATATTTATGACGATCATTGAAGATGAGAAGTTACTGGCACCCCTACCATCCTCGACCGGACAAGGTAGTTTGACAGGTTATTTGGGTTCCCTGGCCGACGACGGCGAATATTGCTAGTACGAGAAGAATTTGTGACGAAAAGAGACCACGGCAAACTTGCTTCCGGGGCGGAATCCAGTTTGGGGGGACTGAATAAATCCCACCGTTGGTCTCATGACCTGACGACCCGCGCGCCACGCGGGAGATAGACCGAGAAGACACTCTGACGTAGATAACTCATAATTCTTATTCTTATCGACTACGAGATGATCTTTTCAGCCGGGCCAAAGGGGAATCCCAAGTCAGTAATTTTTGTCCCGCAATTGATTATCATGCAGGGAGTACCTCAAGGACTCCAAAAATTCCCATGTAGGTCAGGTGGTCCCATAATAGGCACCGCCAAGGTCGTTTTGCACCCCCCTCAGGAACAGTTTAAAGCAGGTGCAAGAAGTCGAGAATGATGAGCCAAATTGAACCATTCTTTTTTGCTAAACTCCCTATTGAATAGTATAGCCTCGCCTCGTCCACCGTCAAAATTCTGTTTTTGATAGCACATGGGCAGGTGTGACAATTACTTCCCCCCGAATGTCTGCTACGCAGTATCTGCAAAGAGCACAGATGCCGTGCCAGTCACAACTGCTTCCATTGGTTCCTCGACACGATTTGAAGTGCCATCAACCGATACTTGCCGGAAATCACGTCGCTTTTCCATATTTTTCTGAAGTCGCCCTGCCAATTTTGTAACCATCATTTGCAATTTCTGCCTCGATTTTTCGTGGCGACTCTCATCTTTGTCCGAGACGATTCGGTAGTGAAAGTGGAAATCGATACGTTTAATCTTCGGGGCGTGTAGCTGCTTGAGCAGCTTCCATATTGATGGGTCCTCCTGATTTTTCTTCTTGGTTGATATTTCGTCGAGCTGAAGGTACTGCTGGTGTCCAACGGCAAGGGTCTCCAGAGCGTCCGCGCTCCCAGACACCAGGCGTTCCAACGATGCGTGAACCTCATCGAACGAGTCATTCTCAAAGCCGATTCGTACTTCAGGTGGAGTTAAGATGTTCGAGGACATGCTAGCAGGATTCTCCCGCAGGACAATACTGGTTTGCAGGAAGTACGTATTACGTGTAAAGTTATTGTGACAAGTTTGTTGTTGAGAGTATGCTATGAATGACGTGATGAGACGAGCACTGGCAACTCGAGAAGCAACAAAAACTGAAAGCAAGACGGATGATGCGGATGACTGACTCACTCCTTGCCGTTCGCTGTTCGACAACGTTCGTATGGAGCTGGTTTCAACAGTCCTTCGTCGGTTCTTCCCACGTGACGCCACGTAGAAACTGTACCAACGACAGTCTGCTCCTCGTCAGGCGAGGTGTCTGGCCATGGGACCAAGCGACGCGGCACGATGAAGTTCCGCGATTTCGTCGTTCGTCGCTGTGTGTGGCACCCGAAGTCAAACACAAAAATCCTGAAATGTAAGGCCAACAATGGTGATTTTCGTCGAATTTCAATCGTTTTTCGATCGTCAAACTGCAGAGAGTCGTCGTGTAGGCTTTGTTGGAGACCCTTGCGTTGATCGTTTGCGAAATCATGACCTACAGCCATTGAAGGAACTGGGGCAATGTTGGGAGATCCAGCGTTCCCGAAACCTTGGCGGACAGAACGACAGACGAGCCCGACACGTAGCCTTGGTACTGAAACTTACGTACTCTGGATGAGGGTGGTGGCAGACGGATGACATGTGGAGGAGGATCTTTGGATGTGTTTCGAGCGTACCGCGGAGGCTGGAAATGACCGTCGGGCATTAGAAAAGGCTGAAAAACACTCTGAAGAAGCGGCCTGATTTGTCGTTCTTTGTTTCTCACATTCGATTTCTCATTTTCCTCTACTGGCGCGCTTTTTACTTGCTTTCTCGTTGCTTCAGCGTCGATCGATTGAAAGGGCGAAACACAACACATAGAAACTATGCGCTGGCGTACAGGAAGCAGCACCAGCGAGATGGCCGCCGCAAGTGCTGGAAGTGAACCGGCGGCTCTGTTGGACGCAAAGCAGCCTGAAGCGGAGCAACTAGAAGCCGCATCGACCAGTGCCAGTCCGAGCACTCCCTCCAGCTCTTCTCCCCTGGTAGGAAATGCGCAATCAGCTGCCGCTGACAGCTCCGTGTCGGCGTCATCATTGATATCCAGCTCCAACGCAACCTCGAACTCTGGAGCCTCTTCCAGCCCGCTAGTGGAGCAAGCTACTGACGGTGATCTCGACCCAGCGGCGGATTCGGTTTCCTCGTCTGCGATCGATCCGGACGGAGATCCTCCATATAAACGTAGTCAGCAGTCCCAGCGGCAGTCTCTGCAATCACAATCTGCAAAGGCGGGAGGCAGCGGTAGCGGCGGATCGAACGATGAGGACGATATGGACGGCTTACCGGCCTTGGAGGCCGTCAACCCAGACGATGGAGACGATGACGTGGACGATGATACGGGCGACGATCATGAGGTGCCATGGAAACCACAAGCAACTCAATCCACATGCGAATTTACCCATACCATCACCAACTACAGCCAGAAGCGCGACTCAGGATGCAAAAAGGCGGAATATTCGGCTACGACCGTAGACGAATTTGGGAATCGTTGGCGTTTGATTGTCTATGTCAACGGAAACGGAAGGGCTAGCAACCACCATCTGAGCTTGTTCCTGCAGGTATGATCAAAAGATAGAGCACACGGGGAAGCCCCTGCATGGTAGCCCGGCGTTCCGTGTCGTCTAACCTTTGTCTCTCGTCAGGTTGCGGATGCAGACGATTTGCCTTTTGGCTGGAAAAAGGCTGTTAGCTACGTCCTCACCCTAGAACACCCAACAGGTCCAAATTTATCATACGCAAAGCGTAATCCGGACAAAACCTTCAAGTTGTGCCCTAAAGCTATCGATTGGGGATGGTCGCAATTCATAACGAGTGACAGAATTCAGCAAGAAGGTTTTGTTCAAAACGACTCACTTGTCGTAAGAGCAAGTGTCACTGTCAAGAGTAGTTCGGTCAGCATCGACCTTGAAGATGCTGAACTTTACTTGAAATGTGCCGTAGAAGAAGGAAAGCCTGAAGCGGTTCAGTTGTGTTTGGATCAAGGAGCCAGCGTTAATTGCCAGTTCAAAGATGATTTGTATACGCCACTTCACACGGCTTGCAGCACGAGCACAGGAGATGACGATGACGACGAAGAAGAAGATGAGGAAGAGGATGGCGACGATGAAGATGACGATTCTGACAACGGGAGAGGTGATGCTGGACACAAGAAGAATAGGAACCATACGGCGAATAGCGGGAGTATGCGAGTGCTACAGCTTCTGCTGGAGAAAGGAGCCGACGGAAACGCGTGCAACAAATGGCGCGAGACTCCTTTGTTAATTGCTGCTAACAATGGCCATCGATCAGCTGTGGAAGCTCTATTGAAGCATGGTGCCGATCCTGGTTTGTGCAGCGAAGCCGGATGGTCTGCCTTGACCTTCGCGGCTCACAAGGTGAGCAGCAAGTGGCACTGGAGGTCGGCTTGATTTCTGTGCTCACAATCATTCTTACATACTTTTTCACATTAGGGCTATGATGATATTGTCCAACTCCTGCTCAAAGATGGTGCCCCAGTCAATTGTCGTGTTACAGAAGATGCATCTACGCCTCTACACAAGGCGTGTGCAGGGTCGAAGCCTGGTCATTTGGCCGCCGTAAAGCTTTTGCTGGCCAACAACGCTGATGTCCATGCCCTCAATAAGTGGCGTGAAACCCCACTTTTGACAGCGGCTAATCATGGCCAGGCTGGGGCAGTTGAGGCTCTACTCAAGGCTGGAGCTGACCCTTGCAAGTGCACCGACACCGGTTGGAGTCCGCTAAGTATTGCTGCCTACAAGGGCCACGATGACGTGGTCAAGTTGTTATTGGAAGAGGGTGCTCCGACCGAGGAGGAAGATCCCACATTGAGTGCGCTATTGCAGGCCGCGACAAAGGGGCTACCAGATACAGTCGAGCTCCTTTTGAAGCATGGGGCAGATCACACTGTCACGACAAAAAAAGGCGATACTGCATTGAGCATTTTGGTGGAGCAAAATCTGATTGATGCAGCAGTGGATATGGTCACGGAGTACAATGCTAGCATTCCTCGTTGCTCTCGTGACCGGAAAAAGGTGCAGAGAGCACGCTTGCTCATCAACTTGAGAATCAAGCAACGTCAGCGCGAAGGAAAGGATATCAGTCTCGTGGACAGTGACGGCGACGATGAGATAGATCGCGGCGACGAGAATATTGTTGCGTCGATGGTTGAATCTGAAGCTGCTCGGGTTGAATCCGAAAAGGAAACCGCCAGCGGTCAAGGCGGATCTGGCAGTAAGCCTAAGAAGAAAAACAAGAAAAAGAAGGCAAGTGCGGAACAAGAGGCCAAGGCTGCCGAAAAGGCTCTGTTGCTAGAGTTGGAATTGGAGGATGCGGAGCGTCAGAAGCAAGAACAGGAAGCGAGCAAGAAGTCGGCTAAGAAGCGGAAGAAGAAGGAGCGGGAACGGCAGCAGAAGAAGGAGCAAGAGGAGAAGCGTCTCGCTGAGGAGCGGGAACGCGAAGAAAAGCTACGGAAGGAACGCGAAGAAAAGGAGGCAAAGGAACGTGCGGAGCGCGAGCGTCTCCTTGCCCAAAAGAGAAAGGAGGAAGAGGATGCGCGAAAGCGTCTGTTGGAGAAACAGAAGATAGAACAGCAGCAACGCGAAGAGCAGAGGAAGAAGGAGCTGCAAAAGAAGAATGCAGCGCAACCAGAGACTACACCTTCAAACCACGTCGCCTCCACGAACGACAAGAAGTTGAAATCAGCTCTTACTAAACCACCCCGGCGTCAACCTAACACTACGGCGACGGCAGTCCCGCCCCGCCAAGTCACCGGAGCACATGTGGCGCCGCAGGCGGCCCGACAAAACCAATCAAAAAGCGCCGTGGCTACGGCCGCAAAATCGCAGGCGGCCGCAGCTCCCTCGGCCCCTAAGCCTATCGGGAAGAACAGGGGCTGGGAAACGAAGCCTGTTGTACCTTCTGCTGTTCCCACTGCGGCCTCAGAAACGAAGCAGACTCCTCCGAAGCCTATTGTTGCTCCAATTTCCTCGGGAAGCAACACATCATCTGCTGCTGCTCCAGCGACATTGTCGAGCTTCCTAACCCCTCAGCGTGATGTACCTCAAAAGTCAGAACTTTTTCCTTCAGCATCTCCGTCAAGCCCCTTCGCCGCATTTGGTAGTGACTTGATGAATCCTCCTGCTCCTATGCCCATGTCGTATACGAAGTCGGAGCCCATTCTGAATGGTTTTTCGCCCTCTTTGTTCACTGGAAAAGGGATTGATGTCCCCGCTGTTGCACTATTTCGCCGGAACAAGGTATCGGAGCTGCTTCAAAGATGCGCCATGGCAAGGTCTGCGTCTGCGGCCCTTGGTGCGATCGACGAAGCAACGATTAAGAAAGTGCTCTATCGTTGGATGGTACGCGCTGCGCACGAATCTACGAGCTTCTTGGATTGTGTCATCCCAAGCTGGACCGATTTTGAGAAATTGACGGCGTTTTTCCAGCGGCAGTTCATCTCGGAGAATCGCAAGGGCGTGAACGCTCCTGCCGCGGCATACTCGTTGGTCAGCATGGAAGCGCTCAAGGAGGCTGGCTCCACCATCGCTCTTTTGTGCCACAACTTGGCAAAAGAAGTTGCCGAGTTCCGTGGAAGAATGGAGGATCAATTGCAACCTGATTGGAACGATGGGATCATTGGCATGAAGGCTTCCGAAACCATGCGAAACGGTTCTAGTCATCCTGCATCAATCGTTCTCGACTGGGCTAATCGAGCGCAGGTGCTTGTTTCCGGGTTGCTATTCAATAAACTCCGCGAGCGGTACACCGGCTTACCTGGAAGATTTCTGAGCTCAGTTTTTTCCGCGCAGATTCGTTACGAAACGCAGCAGTTAATTACCGTGGACACGATGATGGATTTCATCCTCCCTTCTGCTACTTTGTCGACACTCTCGATGAAGGCTGGGGTCACAGCTGAAGTGTGGTGTGATCCCATGTCAGCAACAAGTGGAAATATTTTCTGGGGCCAATTCGCGGACGTGGATGCAGCATTTGGTGGTATTGCACCTTTCAGTAGCGACGAAGGCAGTGACGAAGTCTTGTTGAGGCACGGAGGCGCCGTGGTGATAACTGTTCCTCTCGATAATATGGTTGCTTCGAGATATATTCATCGAATGATTGATCTCCTCGACCTTGCAGAGAATGGACGTGTAGGTCTGTCCTTCATTGCCTTTTTGCGTGCGGAGTGCTTTCTCGACGGAAGGGCAAAACCAACGTTCGGTGACCTTTGCACCTTGGAGCCACGATTACGGGACCGTACGGATATCGTTAGTCGGGTGGAGGAACTGGCACCGCTGCAGCATGTTTTTCTCAACAAGACAAACGGTGTGCTCCAAGATAGCTCAAGTGGCAGCCTTTTTGTGATACTTCAGAACAATACCGGGAAAAGTCACCATGTGTTCTCAGATCGTCTCGTTAGCGAGGTTCTTCGATCCATGAGGAGAAGTTCAGACTTTTCCTCTTCGAGCAGAGAGGAGCCATCGATCCCTATCATGTCGGAGATGTCATTCTCAGCGCCGGAGTTTGTCCCAGCGGCTAGTCGGGCCAAAAACTTTCTTGTCGGCGGGGTTCACGGCTCTAATTTCTTTCAACACCCTCAGGCTCCTCCTGTTTCGCCATTGCCTAACCAAAGCAATCTCCTTCCGGATTTCGGGGCGCCGATCAGCGGAGATTTTGGGGGTTTCGGAGGGAGCTCAATCGGTGGGGCATTCTCAAACGCTTCTCATGGTGGTCGATCGTCCCGACCTGCCCGAGGACGCTTGTTTGATTTGGTGGACGATGGCGGGGAGGATGATCACGGAACTGCAGACGTGGTTTCTGGCATGTTGGGGAACTTGAATATGGACGATTTGTTCTCCCACCAACCGAACAATCACAACTCAAACGGAGAAATCGATATCGAGGCAATCAGCCTTATGGGAATCGGTGGTCCCAGTACGGGATCATCATCATCTATAAGTGGCTTGCAGCCGCGACGGAGCCACTTTGGCTACTAAAGTATGCTAGCTTCTTCTGAGTCTGCGGGTCCATCTTACGTGGCCCTGTTTACACCCAATACAAACATAGGAACCAACACAACAACTAAACCTACTCTTGTACAATTACGAATCCTCAATCCTCGTCCAGTGTCTTCCCTGTGATGGCCACGCCACAATGTGAGGCAGGCAAACCCAATTCTCATTAACCAATATCCTTGCATCATCCACCATGATGAAGACCCCTAAGTCGGCACAAGGATGTAGCTAAAGTAGTAGCGGGTTAGGAGGTCGTACCTCTCTATGGGTGGTAAATTACCTGGTACTATGGCTTATGTCCGGTCACGTAGGTAGCTAAGATTTTATGAAGAAAAAAAGGGGGGAAAAGAAGGAAATGAATTCGAAACCAAATGACCGCCTTTAACGCCAATCGTATCGGGTGCCCCCCTATGATAGCGACTCGCGATTTTTCGCGATTTTTAAACTGACTAATCATGAACTTAACATGCTCCAACGTCGAAACGGATGCCACCGTTGGAATGCGCATGCGTTTTTACCTAGGGTAGATTATGCTGCCTTTCTCGCCATTCAATGTTCCCGCCCACCTATCAGGCTCGAAAAATGAGCCTGTCGGGAGGAAGTTTCTCAAAATTTCAAAATCGCACCATGTCGGCCTCTCCATCACCACCCCCGAAGCACCAGGATTCCTACCAACCGATGGCGGAAGCCCCTAGACGTGTGATGGTGCTGGATGACTGGTCAAAGGTCAGTGATAAGCAGATCGAGGACCTAGTCAACGACGATTCCGTTTTTGTGACAAATTCGGAAAATACGCGCGACATGCCCCCCCCCCACCTGTTGCCCGCCGACGAGTCCTCCAACCGCCATCACCTCCAATGGACGACTTACCAGAGGACAATGGTGATGCCGCCGTCGAGGCGTCTACCGAGGAGGATGCTCTAGCCGGTGTAATGGCCCTCGGTGATGCTGTACTTGGACCTCGCGCAGCACCTCGCGATAAAAGATACTCCTTCCGTAAGAAGAAACTTCTCGGCGACGCCCGACTATACTCCAAGACAGGCTTTCCGATTCTTGGGATTGACGGATACATCGTTGGGTTGGTTGTCGAGTGCCCGAACAAGAAGAAGAATGCCGGTATGTTCAAAGTCGATTGGGTGACCCATTCACCCGGGATGCCAATCACGGTCGACCGCTCCCAATTTCGTGAGTGGTACCCATCCAACGACTACATTTGTTCCGTCAGGTGGCACAAGACTACGAAGAGGCCTCGCCGGCAGCTATTCGACAATACCTCCGTCTTTCCTTCAGTTTGCCTCCACTTAATCCAGCCGAAGCTGTATCCCCTTCACATGCAGCGCAACCACCACCCCAAGCGACAATTGTTCTGACGACGCCGATTCGGTATGCAGGCCGAGCCGCCATGATGACTGCGGCTGACTCGGTTTCCACCATGACGCACAGCGTCCAACAAGGTCTTTCAACGCGGTCGACTAGGAGTAATGCAAGCAACAGCTACGTCGATTCGGATTCTTGTGACGGATCGGACTTCGATGAAGACGACAACGCTTGGTTGGAGATCCCGACCGAAATCGAGGTAGAAATCGATGACGACGATGCCAACGATGACGAGGACAATGTTGACGACGAAGCAGACGCTGGGCTACATTTCAATTTCGAGTTGGTAGACGAGACGACTGAGATACCGGCGCCCCCCCCAAATGTATCACGGCCCAAGTGGACTCAAGGCAGGAGTTGCACTTTCTTTCAGCAACCCAACGGAGTGTCTGAGAAAATGTGGCGGTCTTACGGTTAGATTTGTCTCTAATCTAGCCAAGGAAACAAACAAGTTTTTTTTCAATCACCTACGCAAAAACTGCAACAAGAATATGGACTACTGTGGCAAGCCTTGGAAGAATGTCAGTACGAAGGAGATGCATGTGTTCCTAGGTATCATGCTTCGAATTTCCATGCAAGAGAGGGATGGCGGCGGTTATGCTGCCTACTTTTGCACAGACGACAAACAGCTTTCAACAGGGCTCGGGAGTGGCAGCAAGACAAAGACTTTGGAAGGGACGAAGGGCTGGGCGCAACAATACATGAAGCTTTGGAGGTTCCAACAGATCAGGGGAGCCTTCCACCCCATGGACAAGGTGGCAGGAAAAGGGGGCAACAAATGCTACCAACTTAGAGAAGCGTTGAACAACCTCAACGATGCCTCTAAGAATACATTTCATGCAGGGCCAAACTTGGCGTTCGATGAAGGAGGGGTGTCATGCAGGAGCCGCCTGTGCCCGTTTCGGCAATATAACAAGTCCAAACCCCAGCCATACCGAGTCGACTTCTTTGTTCTGGTGGACTCGTCAACTTACGCCGTCCTCCACATGGATGTCTACCAGGGTCGCAACGAGACAAATGCGTTCATTGAAAAAGAGGCAGCACAACTAAAAACAACAATGAAGGCACCAGTGAACGCAGCCATGAAAATAGGGCTACATAAGGAGGGGCTACAGTACGGCTACCGTACTTTCTCGATGGACAATCGCTACCAGTGTCCCGAGCTTGCCACTATTCTTCGCGATCGATGCCACGTCCTGTCTACAGGTACTTGTAAGGTCAGTAGGAAAGGGTGGCTGAAAGACTTGATGACGATGGAGCTCAAGGGGGAGGATCGGGGAGAATCAATCATCGCATACGACAAGGTAAACGATATTGTTTGCTTGCAGTGGCGAGATAACAAAGTCGTCAATGTGGTTTCGTCCATCGCGGACATCACGGAAGAAGACACTCAAAGGGGCGAAGGTAGTACAATGCGACTACTGAAAGTGCCACGCCCTTTATACCATTACCATCGCTACATGTTTGGAGTTGACAAGGGCGACCAGATTCGGATGCACAATGGTGGCTTTGCCAGGAAAGCCCACTTCAAGAAGTGGTATAAGAAGTCGTTTTTTGCTGTGCTTGATGTCATGCTGTTGAACTCACTCATTGCTTGGAATTTGTCAACTGCCGAGCCGGGAATTGATCGGCGTCACTTCAGCCGCCACGATTTCCATGCGTGGATCGCCGATGACTTCCTCAACTACGAAGACGACGACACTAGCACTTCGAACTCGGTAGCAGCGACCGAAGCAGCTGCGTCGACAGCAACAGATTGTGTGGTCGTAGACGAGACGAACGACCGGCCTGGGTGCTATGTGGAAGCACCGAATAAAAAAGAAAAAGGAAGGCGATGCCTAGTCTGTGGACTAGATGCTCGCTACACAGGAATAGGGAAGAATGTTCGCGCTTCGGTGTCGTGCTGCAGAAAATGTGGTATATGCCACATGCATGTACCTGCAGAGGTCGACGAGCGTAGGATTCACAAGTTGTTCCCAGAAGGTATGTCGTGCCACGACATTCTTTTGAGTAAGATTGGACAAGAAATTTGGAAAAAGGTGAATGGGCAAGTAAGAGTGCAGACTAGCCATCCGTATATAACTGTATAGACTAAGATTATGTCTGACTACTTCTTTTCCAAGAAACCTTTCTTGAAGCCGACGTAGTTGCCGCCTTCAGCAGGGTAAGAGTCGCGAATCTCGCGAACGACGCAATCAGGCAATTCCTTTCGATTGCCTTTTCCTAGGTAGCCACTAATAAAAGTAGTGGCGTCCCTGTAAAGGGCATAACGAATCTCGCGATTCGAAATGCCCTGGTTGTAGAGTTCATCGCCCTTCCCACCAAAAAGGAACTCCTTCATTGTCTTTCCACTCGTATGGTCGCCGATCTGCTCCAAGAAACAGGGGGCCTCGCCACAGTATTCGCATGCGTTGACGGTAGGTTCGACGGCGGCAGAGGGGGGGATGAACTTGGGTGGCTTCGCAAGGGTGAACACTTTGCAATTGTCGATGTGAGTCTTGAAAGCCTTGACGTCCTCTTCCGAGATTCCGTCAGGAAAATCGAACGTCATGAACCTGGGGTCTGGCCCAGGTTCGGCAAACATACGCACACCGCCACCAATATCCGACACGACAATCTTCCGAAGTGGAACATTCTTACCGGTGCGACGATTGTTTTCCTCGTTCGCCAAGAAGAGAGAGGCGGCAATCTTTCTATCTTCTGGGTCGGGAACTGCACCGCGTTCATACTCCAGCACCCCCAATGACGAATCATACTCGACGTCGCCAAGGAAGTCCATGCCATATGGGTTGTAGGCCCGATCGTTCTTGTCGTTGGGATTCATGTTACTGTCGTTGCTGCTCCAAGATAACAAATAAAAGGCATTGGTGGAAGCATGATTTCGTCTTGGATGCAGTTGGTAGATTGTCGGATGGAGGTGAAATGCGCGTTGTGACTATGATCGGGATAGCGTCGGGGAGATCTCAGGTAAAGTCAAGGGAAAGTTAAAAGTCGCAAAAAGTGGCGCGCGATTGCAATCGGGTGCCACTCGAAGTGGCTCACGATTGGGCGGCCCGGCGCACCGCGTGCCGCAATAGTGGCTCGCGAATATTCAGATACGATTGGCGTTAAAATAGCATAATTACTACCAAACAATGTATTGGAGCTGCAGTGGTCTTGCACCCGGAGGTAGTTATGAAACGGGCGAGATCATACCACTTTCATGGCAATTTTTAAATAAGGAAGTCTCTGTCAACGAAAATGGTGATATGTTGAAAGCCCGCATGTTAAATTTTCACCGGGACTTTTTATCCAGTAATGTGGATAATTTTTTGTTCCAAATGTCCTGCAAAGTACTCTAGAAAAAAAGTATGTTATATTTGTAATGTTATATTCGTATTGATATATAATAATGTCGTCTGTGCGACATCTTTGTGACGGTATTGAGGCACATGTGTCAAAGTACGACCTTTTGCAAGCAACCGTATCTCGACCTTTTGCGGATAGGGCAAAAGGTCGGTATTACGTGGCAGGGAATTCGTTGTCGCAGCAACCATGCAAAAGGTTGAGCAACCGTCGTATCTTGACCTTTTGCAGAAAGTGCAAAAGGTCGGTAATACATTGGTTGCCTTGTTTTGCTCAGAAGGTGTTGATCCATGTGAGGGTGTTCTTTTCTTGTTCTTTGGTATATGTCACGACTTTCCCATAAAGATATGAGGTCCAGACGTCTCTCTTGTAGACGTGAAGGAATTTTGTCCCGTTATGTTGGTGTATCATGTCTCTTACCCTTTGCCTCTTGCTGTTATTAAGGGTGGCACCCCAAATATGTGTCTGCCAGACCATCCAAATGTAAGTACAGGTCAAAAAGACAAAAACCTCTGATATATCATTTATAAATACCTACCTTTTGTGGATTCTGCAAAAGGTCAAGGTGCATCCCCATGTACCTGATATTCTCCTTCCCCATTTGCCACTTTTCCGCATTCTTCCTGATTTATCAGTTATAAGTACCTACCTTTTGCAGATTATGCAAAAGGTCAAGGTACATCCCGATGTACCTGATATTCTCCTTTCACATTCGCCACTTTTCTGCATTCTTCTGGATAATAACCCCCTTGCATCTTGCTGTTATTAAGGGTGGCGCCCCAAATAGGTGTCTGCTGGATCATCCAAATGTAAGTACAGGACAAAAAGACAAACAAACCCCTCTGATATATCCGTTATAACTACCTACCTTTTGCGGATTATGCAAAAGGTCGAGGTGCATCCCTATGTACCTGATATTCTCCTTTGCCTTTTGCCACTTTTCCACATTCTTCCAGATAATAACCCCATTGTGTCTTGCTGTTGTCAAGTAAACATAAATAGACAAGTTGTAGTGATGAAGAATGTAAGACTTAGGCCCTCCCTTATGGTCCGAGAACCGACTTCCGAGAAGTGCTCCCGAGAAGTGCATTTTCACTTCTCGGAGAACTTCTCGTGCGTCCGTCCTTATGGTTCACAAGAACGAGAACACGAGAATAATAGTCGAATGGGTCTGCTAAATGTTGTCGAATGGGTCATAATTGGGTCAAACGGGTCCGACAACATTTTGTCACATCCCATCACATCTTCGTTTCACCGTCATTGCCATGGTAGTAATAATCCTGGCGACGCTCTTCATTACAATAAAAATTAACAACCATTTCAAAAAAGAAGAATGATACCCGAAAGGGAACTGATGGTAATATTCAATGAGGTAGTAAGACTCAGTTTTCCAGTGGGAAGAGGATGATGAAAGAGTGACAACAAACCCTGTGCTTTCTTGCCTACACAATGAGCTTCACGGATGTCTCCGGTGAAAACGAAGTCTAATGGATAATGGCTATTGAATTAAAATTAAGTCTAAATGAAGTCTTACAGCCTTCTGATGTTCGTGCTCCATGAACACATTTGAGCAAAGGGTATCATAGCAACGGAAGGAGGTTGTGTGGTGATGAATAGTGGCAATTGTGTGTGACTGACTAACAGGATTCCCAAAATGCACTTCTCGCTGAACATGGAGCTTATTTAGTCTCCGCGAGAAGTTTTTTGCTTCTTGTTCTCGGAGAAGGCCTTGTAAGGACGGTGCGCACGAGAACAAGAAACAAAAATGCGCTTCTCGTTCTCGTTCTTGCGCACTGTAAGGGTCAGCCTTAATGACCAATTTTGCAAGGCAAAAAATGGCATGCCAGTGTGGGCCCATTCATGCCGTTTTGGCTTGCTGCCGTACAGTATGAGTGCGGATCTCTCGGCCACAAAAACACAATGATGGTGTCGATGATTGTGAGTGCTGTAGTAAGTATTTCTTACCCCCGTTTATTGCAATCGATCAACAACTTATCAAAGCCTATTCGAGCCGCTTCTCTGGTTATTACAGCTTGTTTTGGCAGAGAATGGTTCTAATTTCACAAGGCAAGGATTTGATGAAAATTCCTCGTGGACCGACGAGGTTGTTGATGCGGCTATTGCTCGTTAGAGGACAATTCAGAAGGAACAAACCAGGTAAGTTGTTGTTCATGTTATTATAGAGACGTCTATTGTTTTGGATCTTTTGTAAAGCACTCATTTGTGACGCTAACTCCACCTTTATTTTTATTGCATCTTTGTCTTCTGGCTCCTATTATCATCTTTGGATGCCATCAGGATGCTACCTTTGGTTTGCCAACCGATTTCAAAGCCACTGGAGACAATGGAAAGTTCGTGGGACTCTACAATCAACCATTTTGGTGGTACCATCATCGGCTCTTAGCGGGATGCTCTTAAATGCCTGCGACTGTGTTGTTAGACGATGGTCAATTTTCGAAAAAGAATGTTCTACAATCATTCCAGTGGGTTTGACTCCGTGGCCCAGTTTCGACACACCGTTTGTTGGCAAGCCCAGAAGAACCGATTCGCCAGTAGTTAGATTGACAGGGAATGGTGACAATCCTGGGAGTTACCATTATCTTGCGAGAAAAGAAGCTAGGACCTGCCCTATCCCAGGGGTGATGAAATAAAAGTAGAAGACAATTGTAATTGTGAGACCAATGTTACAACTATTAGTTTTCCTTCCAACAACAAGATTGACGAGATAAAAGATTTTTGTCTTTCAAATATTTGCAACCAATCGTTCATTGTGAACCTCTTTCCCTGCGCGTAATTAACGTAATTAACGCACATATTCTACTGATTCGGATATGTTGATTCCTGGTATCATTGCCTTCGAACTAGGTGTGCAGTAGGCACGATAATGCCTGAAACGGCGTGACAGGACTAACATGACTAATGTAGACTAACAGGACTAGCTATAACGCATAGCATCCAACATAACATACGTACGTACAAATATATACTGTCGACGGACGGACACAGAGGCCACGTGACGTCGTCGAGCATGCCAGGTGGCGCGCTTGCGCAAAGAAAGTGTGACACACATATATGGTCGGAGCGAGGCGACGACTATATCTATCTTGATGCCGGTCTTGACGCTAGGCGTCAGGACCTAGAGTCATACTATAGATGTTCGAAGGTCATAGGATGCTAGGCGTCACTAGCTAGAGCAGTCATCAAGAAACACAACACTGCTAGTTAGGGATGGGCATGTCCTACCTTCTTGACAACTATCTTGTCTACTAAGATATATAGTCGTGATCACGATCAGATGGGAAGATGGAGTCGATGCAACGATAGATCTAACTTTAAAATAGTCTCACAATTTCCAAAAACAATCTACTGCAGTTTCTAGCCTAGTGCACTTTGATCAAAGACTTGTCAGTCTAGAGGATAAGTATCATGCGTCTCGCTTTCAACTCGTTCGTTGCCGCTCGTGGCGTCATCCCGTTGTACCCGCCTTGCAAGTGGAAAACTGGCTCGACGGGCTCGTCTGACGGCGCCGGCGACGCCGACGAGGATGGTTTTCGTTCGGTGAAACTCGAACTTCGTTCCGTTCCTGGGGATGCGACCTCCCCAAAATACTCCGAAAAGTTCTATGTGTTTGAATCGGGAACCCCCGAACAGTGGTGTCGCTGGAATGACGATCTCGTTAAGGTTTGGACTTGTTTGAGCCTCACCAGTGGCCCCGATCGTCGCGCGATGACTCTCACGCTTCTCGCGGGTTCGGCGAAGGACACGTTCGAGGAGTATTTCGCTCGTCCCAGCGTCACTGCGACTGTCGATCATGTGTCTCGTGCGTTGCGTTACGTCGCGGCTCGGTTCTTCCCTGATTATGCCGCCCAGAATCAGACGTCGTACCTCCGCTACGAGGGTCGTAAGCCTGCAAAGATGTCTGCTCGCGGATTGGCTACTCGCTTGCGTCAGGTCAATAAGTGGTTCGATTACTTCCCCAACGACGGTGGCAATCGTACTGACGTGGTTGATCGCCTGAACGAGACCGAACTGCCCCTGATCTACGAGCGTATGTTGCCTGCCGCGTGGTTGAGTGTTAAGGAGTTGATGTTCCACGACTATCGCCAGAACCGCTTCAACTTCGAGAAGCAGATTGATTATGCGGAGCAACTTGAAGTGTACGAGATGCGTCACGGTGTCACCGGACTGCTTGCCTTTGGCTCGAGCAAAGCCAACAAAGGGCGTAAACCCGGGGAAGCTGGCGTCGCCAGTGGAACCAATGCAGGACCCGAATTGGGCACCCTGAACCGCGGTCGGAAGACGAACCGTGACTCCCCTTCTAAGAAGGGCAATAATGGTAACAACTCAAAGAACTGCCGCTTGCACGGAGAAGGCTGTGGACACAGCGACTCTGAGTGCAAGGTCTGGCTTAATCATGCGTCTAAGGTCGCTGCGGTCCGTAAGGCCCAGCACCCCAGTACGCTCAAGAAGTCGCCCCACAAAGGGCGCACAACTCACAACAAGACTTGGCGTCGCGGAGAATCCAATGGCGCGAACCGCGGAGAACGCACTTACACTTCCAAGGAGGTCTTGGCCATGGTTAAGGCCGCGCGTGCCAGCGTGGAGAAGAAGGCCCGCGAAGACTCCGACGAGGAGATGGAACTTAACAACATTGAAGAAGACGAGGATGGAATCTTCGAAGAACTAAGCCCCGAAGATGAGGCTCAGCTTGAGGCCTTCATCAACGAGAACACTAACGAATGATCAGACTACATATGTAATAGCGACTTAATTAATAGAAAACGAATTGTCGCACAATGCCCCGCCGAATGTCACATTCTCTCTAGCCTACATAGGCCGAAGAAGCGACAGAGAACGCAGCGTTCGCCAGAGGTGCTAATCCTAGTCCCGTCTACGGTACCAGGAGGCGCGCCAATGGTGTTACGTGGGCTTGTTGACAGTGGTTGTACAGGAACCATCATCCTAAATGACTTCACAGCTCGGCGCAGAACCTGGAAGGATCGCACCGGACAGTGGACGACAAAGGGTGGTACATTCTGCACCACAAAGAAAGAAAAGATACCACTGATATTTGCAGACTTCACAAGACAGAAACAAATAGAATGGGAGTGCCACGTGGACACCCAGTCTAAGTCCAAACGAGAGAACTACGATATTATACTCGGTAAGGACATACAGCAATACATGGGCTTAGATATACTAAATAGTAGCCTCACCCTCAAATGGGACGGAATAGAAGTACCCATGCGAGAGTTCGGAGCGCTGCGCGACCGTAGCAGAGCTATGGAAGTATACAACCTCTCACAAGAGGCGGAGTCTACCGCCGAACTAGCCAAGCGCACCACTGAGATTTTGGACGCGCACTATGAAAAAGCTAACCTAGAACAACTGTGCAAGGAGCAGTCGCACCTGTCAGAGACGGAACAAGGCGACTTGCTACGACTACTTCGCAAATATGAAACACTATTTGACGGTACACTCGGCGAGTGGAAGGGAACCGACATTGATTTAGAACTAAGGGATGATGCGAAACCGTATCATGCACGTCCTTTTCCCATACCGCAAGTACATGAAGGCGCTATGCGACGCGAAGTCGAACGACTCTGCGCGTTAGGCGTCTTGGAAGAAGATAATGATAGTGAATGGGGGGCACCCTCGTTTATTATCCCCAAAAAGAATGGTACCGTACGATTCATCAGCGACTTCAGAAAGTTAAACACGATGCTAAAGCGTAAACCGTATCCTATCCCTAAGATTCAAGACATGCTATTGAAGCTGCAAGGCTTCCAATACGCAAGTTCTTTAGATCTGAACATGGGGTACTATACTATACGTTTAAGCCCTGCGGCGTCAAAGCTATGTACTATTGTGCTGCCCTTTGGCAAGTACAAGTATAGACGTTTACCCATGGGAGTGGCTGGTTCGCCAGATATCTTTCAAGCAAAAATGTCCTCCCTGATGGCAGGACTCGAATTCGTACGAACCTATCTCGATGACGTACTCATAGTCAGTTCAAGTACTTTTAACGACCACCTTACCAAACTCGAGCAAGCCCTAGCGCGTATCGCCAAAGCCGGGCTCAAGGTAAATGCGCAGAAATCCTTCTTTGGACGAGGCGAGATCGAGTACCTTGGTTATTGGGTAACCAGGGAAGGTGTCCAACCTCTCCCCAAAAAGGTCGACAGCATCTTGGCAATGAAAGCGCCAAAAAACCGAAAGGAACTTCGAGGCTTTATTGGTCTCGTTAACTACTACCGCGACATGTGGAGGCGTCGTTCACACGTGCTCGCACCATTAACGTCTATGACATCCAAGAACGTCCCTTGGCGTTGGGGCGAAGAACAACAGAAGGCCTTCGATGAGGCGAAACGTATAATTAGTAAGGAAGCTATACTAGCATTTCCAAATTTCTTAAAACGGTTCGTTATCTACACGGACGCTTCTAAATACCAGCTTGGTGGCGTCATCACGCAGGACGGACGTCCGTTAGCGTTCTACAGCAGGAAACTGACCGACGCGCAGACGCGCTACACGACAACTGAGCGCGAATTGCTCTCAATTGTCGAGACTCTGAAAGAGTTCCGTACTATTCTTCTTGGACAGAAGATAACGATCTATACAGATCACAAGAATTTACTATTTAACGATCTCAAGACGGATCGCGTGTTACGCTGGCGTCTACTAATTGAAGAATATGGTGCCAACATCGAGTACATCAAAGGCGTCAACAACGTCGTCGCTGACGTGCTTAGCCGCTATCCTCGTTCTGATACTCCAGTCGTTCCGGTCAGTGCGCCGACGCGAGAACAAGCGCACGAGCTCTTCGCGGGAGATAGGCTTCCAGCCGACCTCTTCCCTTTGAGCTTTCGCGTCATTGCTGAGTATCAACAACGGGATTTGCAAATGCAACAGCTCACGGAATCTCACCCTGACGTCACCCGGAAGATATTCCGTGGGGGCGAACAGCTGATTTGCTACAAAGATAAGATTTACATTCCGCGCATACTGCGTAACCATGTCATCAATTGGTACCACGAATACTTAATGCACCCGGGAGAATTGCGAACGGCAGAAACAATTGCCCAGCATCTCTATTGGCCAGGTATTAAAGCCGACGTTAAGAAAGTAGTTCAACGTTGCGACCCATGTCAAAAGGGTAAAACGAAAAGGCTTAAGTACGGGAAGCTTCCAGAGAAGCTCGCAGAGGCCCAACCATGGGAACATTTGTGTGTCGACACGATTGGACCCTATAAGATTAGGCGAAGAGGAAAGAAGCCGCTAGAATTCATGGCACTAACGTTTATTGATCCTGCTACAGGATGGTTCGAGATGACAGAGATCAATAACAAACAAGCCGATAACATCGCGAACATGGTAGAGAAGCAATGGCTCTCGCGATATCCTTGGCCGGAGCTCATCACATACGATGCAGGCCCCGAGTTCAAGGCCGAATTTCAAGAGTTAATTAAGAACGAATACGCGATCAAGGCGAAGCCTTCATCAAAGCGAAACCCCCAGTCGAACGCCATACTCGAGAGAGTACATGGTACTATTGGGAACATGATTCGCACCTTCAACTTCGACAACGTCGATGACGACGAACCGTTCGCCGGACTGGTGAGCGCCGTATGCTTCGGAATTCGGAGTACCTATCACACGACACTCAAGGCGACACCAGGACAATTGGTGTTCGGCCGAGACATGATCTTTCCGATCCAACATCAGGCGGATTGGCAGATGATCGAGGAACAGAAGCAACGACGAATTGCTGAAAACAATAAGAGAGAAAATGAACGACGCGTCGAACACGACTACGCAGTGGGCGACCGCGTGCTGAAGCTAGTAGCTGACCCAAACAAGGTAGAGCCCAAACGTGAGGGCCCTTGTACTATTGAGCGAGTACATGCTAATGGTACGGTCACACTACGTTTCGGTAACCTTATCGAGAGACTTAACATAAGACAGATCGTCCCGTATAAGTCGTAGGATTAACGGCTCCGATCCGGGGGGCGAGTGCAGTAGGCACGATAATGCCTGAAACGGCGTGACAGGACTAACATGACTAATGTAGACTAACAGGACTAGCTATAACGCATAGCATCCAACATAACATACGTACGTACAAATATATACTGTCGACGGACGGACACAGAGGCCACGTGACGTCGTCGAGCATGCCAGGTGGCGCGCTTGCGCAAAGAAAGTGTGACACACATATATGGTCGGAGCGAGGCGACGACTATATCTATCTTGATGCCGGTCTTGACGCTAGGCGTCAGGACCTAGAGTCATACTATAGATGTTCGAAGGTCATAGGATGCTAGGCGTCACTAGCTAGAGCAGTCATCAAGAAACACAACACTGCTAGTTAGGGATGGGCATGTCCTACCTTCTTGACAACTATCTTGTCTACTAAGATATATAGTCGTGATCACGATCAGATGGGAAGATGGAGTCGATGCAACGATAGATCTAACTTTAAAATAGTCTCACAATTTCCAAAAACAATCTACTGCAGTTTCTAGCCTAGTGCAGGTGTCCCTAGTCTTGGCTAGTTACGACTCCTCGTCACCCATGGTCTGAATTATTTCCTTGCTCTAAATACATCTCCTCTCTTAGGCGATGAATATTTACTACTTAGATTGTAGGCATGCCGTTGGCAAGGGACTCTATGGGTTAGTCGAATGCTACTATGCAATATTACAGAGCGCGTACATGTGTAATGCTGTGACTCCTTTGAACGCTGCCCCGGTGCGCCGTCAGCAATGACGTCACCGCTCGTTCATGTCCCTGTCTGTGTCCGTCCGTTAGCCATCTGTACGTCTTCCGTCCAGCGGACGACTCCGTTCGTCTACGACTACTAATGCTACCAATGTATAGGACTTAATGGACTAAACTAATTACGTGTCTCTGCGGGGTATGGCACCCGCTTCCCTATGGAACAGTTCGGTTACTTGGACCAGTACGGTGTAATCCGTCTGATGTTAACCTGTTGCTGTAGGGGGCCATTTTGAATGGTCACGGTTCCATTGTCATAGAGCCAAAAGGTCAGGCATCTCTTTGATTCCAGCATCATCCAGAGCCTTTATCATAGGGTCATCATCATCATACCCGATGACTTCCTTGAGGATGCGGTCCAAAATCGCCTTTCTGGCCATCGAACGAGTCGTTGGCATCGGCAACTGGTTTCCTCCTCCGGACCCTGGTGCCATCGCCAGAAACTTTCACAACAGACGCTACTGCGACTGTTAATCTAACAAATTGTAGTAGGCCTCGGTCAAGAGGCAAATCTCCTGTAGTAGTAGCTTCACTATACTGTTAAGAGATATTGTAACTACACTCCGGTCCCCACTTGTCCCATTGCCACGAATACCCCTTGAAGTCATCCCAATGACTCCCCGTTAAATGACAGTCATCTTCCCAATAGCTGACGTTGCTACCTACCGTAGATAGTAGTCAACTGTAGTCCCCATAACAAACCGCAGTTTCCTCGTGACGCAATCGAGTCCATCGGATCGAAAGAATCATACGAATCCATCCGGTTTCTTACAATGAGTCATCTGAGTCCTGTCTTGAGATCAATGGGGGTAAATCCGACTCTATGCTTCCCTCATCTTCTTCGACCGTGTCCCACATAACTTCATCATCGATGTAGCGGATAGTGTCGCCCGCGTCGTAGCTCCATCCTTTGTCCCAGAAGTTGTCGCTTTCCTTGTTGTTGTACCAGTCGGATGGGTCGTAATCGTCGTCCATTCCGCATTCAAGCAAATCGGGGAGCGATTCATCTTCCTCTTCATGCTGGGTGGTGTGGCATTGATTTTTGCCTTCAGCATTGTTCTTGGCACTGCTAGCCTCGCCTTTTGCGTTATCTTGGGTTCCGTCGCCGACATCTTCGTCATCATCTGGGTCCAGGCGGCAGTCAATACTTGTGTTGGGCAAGTCGAAAACTGGCAATGGTGAGGGTCCCAAATAACAGCCACCTGGGAAAATTGCCCATGGCGCAAGAGCAAAAATCAGGAGCATCAGATTGCTACATTTGGAAAACCTGTGCCCAAAGGATACCTGCTTTCCAAGCCGAGTCGCCATAATTGCAATGGGGTCCACCCAATAGAATGGCATTCCTCCTTTTCCTCCAGGTGCCACGGGTGAGACACTCACTGCTTCATAAGGCCGGTGAGACTCTGCCTCCGAGAGAGGGTTCATTTCCTCCTTGTTTCCTTCTTTGTTTACCATGATAGTAACTTTCTCTTTTTCAATAGGCATTCATCAATTCAACAATGAGGACGTTACGAAGAGAAGAGTAGAGCAATGGACGTTTCCAACGGGGCATCCAAGGGAACAGAACACATGTGTGTATCATATCCATGTCGTATCAAAGTCCAAGATATCTTGGAATTTCGGCCAAACTCCAAGATATCTGCTTGGACTTCGCTTTTACGTAGAACACAGTACATTCGCTACGGCAAACGACACACAGCCACAAGTCTTTCCCCGCCTTCTGCGAGCCTCTGGGGCCACGGGAAGTGTCATTCATTCGACGGTGTTAGCCCACGCGCCCTCCGACGTGAGCAATCGCTTTCTACACCCAAAGTGTGTACATGCCACAGTATTCTTCAATTGTGCTTGCTTGGCTTCTTGTGCTTTTTGTTCATCCGCCGCCTTTTCTGCCAGTTGCTCTCTCGGGCCCGAACGCAATGCTGAGCGGGCGTTCCTTTGACCCTATAGTCACCCCCGATCAATTGAACCAGTATACTTGAACATCATTCCAGACCGTGATTTGGTGCCAAGATTTGACGACCGAGCAAAAATTTCCAAAATATTCGATCCCTAGCGCCATAACACGCAGTTGCAGCATGTCATAGCTTTTTCCGTTCATTCTGTGAAATTGTCAATACGTGTGGAAACAAGGACCGGCCTGTCGTTTGCGAATGTGTGTACGAATACGGGTACGATCTTCCGGTGGCAGATCCGAACGAGGAGCGTAGCTTCGCGCAAGCTTGCGAGGAGATGGGCTACGAAGTGAAAAGCTAATTATAGACTAGGAAGTTTATTTTATTCGTAGCTGATCGGCAGCCACTCCCTTCATCATTGCTTTGAGTTTCCCACCCAGATCTTGTGCGACAGCAGTAAGCAGTTCTGCGTCGTTCGAGGCAGTAACAGAATGTTCTTTCTTCATGCCATCCACGACCTGATAAAATAGCTCTTTTTCTATTCCCAGTTCGGCCAAGACTTTCTGCAGCCGCTCGAGCACTGGTGCAGCCTCGGCCCCTCCCGCACTTCGCGCCTTGTTAAAATCATCGATACTCTTGAGACCCGAGGCTTCTGCTGCCTGCTCTCTTAGATCGGTGCCTCCGAGGAACATTTTCTGGCCATTTTCTTGCTTAATTTCACTACATGTTCCAGTTTGACAGCCGGGAATATTTTGAAAGTCCTCCCAGTCGTAAGCCTTTTTGGTGGGACAGCATGCCCAGTACTTTGCAGTTTCATGGAAGACGGGTGGCAAACGATGAAATTGACAATCTGGATAAGGCCCTCCCTTTGGAAATCGCTTTCTACACCCAAAGTGTGTACATGCCACAGTATTCTTCAATTGTGCTTGCTTGGCTTCTTGTGCTTTTTGTTCATCCGCCGCCTTTTCTGCCAGCGTTTGCGACGGTCCATGACAAATATAAACATCGGCGCGATCGGCCACTTCGTCAACAACGACGGCATCACTGCACAATGCCACCAGTTCTGTTTTTTCTGAAGCTTCTGAAACTTGACATCGCTGCGCTAGATGCATATCCGATTCGGTGAGAGGATTTGTCTCGGTAAACTTGGCGTTGTAGGATTCCACAAATTGATGCAGCAAATTCGACGCAGGTCCGTTCTTCCAAGACTTTGGAAGAGTGATCTTGAGCGACTTGTGAAGCTCGGTGTTATCGTTGTCTTCGTAGTGCAAAAAAACTTTCATGGTGCTTCGACTAATACATTGCTAGTAGCTAGCACAATTAGTTGTCGAAATGATAAGATGTTTGAGTGTGTTCAAAGGAAATGGCCGATCCATACAGTATCGTCCTGAGTTTCGGTCATTGTCGGCCATTGGATGCTGCAGATGGAAGGGATCGGACGAGAATTTCCAGCCAATCAATGATCAGATGTGAGATTGGCACGCTCGCAAACAAGCGTTTTAGACTTCGATGGAAAGGCAGTGAGTCGGAATTTTATACATGGTGCAAACGCTGTATAACAAGACTCAATACTCATGACTGAAGGATGTGACCAATGCGACCGTTAATCCCACATCGCTGAGCGGGAGATGACAATGGCGCAACACAAAAAAGCCATTCACTTATAAACTTTCATTTGCGAGTAATCCTGGAGTACTGCTGCTGCACTCCTACCACTGTATGGGTATAAAGTCCTTGATTCCCGCTATACAGTGGTTGCAGCAGCATTATTATTCGATTGCTAGTTATTATTCAATTACTACTTCAATATTACCAAGGTAAATGCATTCGATCGTGGAGCAAAGTATTATAATTCATGCATTTTACTAACATCCTCATTTGAACTTGACAACCTGCTCACCAGCCAGCATCGCTACGAATTGCCAGGTCGAAGAAGAATGGTTGGAAAATTGTGCATTGCTATTTTTTCTGGCCGAACCACCGCCGCCAGCAGCACTACTTAAATTGGTGGTTCTTACTTTATTTTCACAAATGTGACAATCAACTTCTGGGTGCTGCATTACTACTGCTGCAAAGGCATGGACAACAACGCCACCACCATGGCTGCTGCTACCAATTGGCGGATACATCAAGCTGCCGCTACTAGGCTACCACCACAGCCAGCACTACTTTCAAATCATTGGTCGGTTCTTTATTTCCACAATCGCCACAATCAACTTCCATTGCTACTTCTGTAAAGTTGTGGATGACCACGACAACCCTGCGGTCGCTGCTGGCAAACCGATAGTACATGGGGCGAATTCTTAGTATTTCATGCTCTCGCAGAGTAACTGGCACTGCTATCAATTGACAATCACAACTAGTAGCAAGACGCATGGTACTATGCTGCTAGTGCTGGTCAGTAGCCAGTTGCAATAACACTACTGGCAGTAGTGCTTGCCCTATATTGCTTTATCTCTACTAGTACCACCAAATTGATAGTTGGACACGTGCCGCATTTGTTTGAGCACTGCCTTCGGGGTAGTAAGATATTATTAATAGTACTGCACGTGTTTTCTGAACTTTTCTTTTGCTTTTTCTGATTTTTCAATTTTCACTCGTTGCCTCGTAACTGTTGAAATTCAATTCACGTAGCGCCTGGTATCGCTCCGTCTGTCTCTTGAACAGTCCGTGAATGAAAATAGAATCTCGGTAGAAGTAAAAATCAGGTAGATCTGGTGATAGTCGTCGAGTCTAAGATATTATAGAAAGTATGAGCTATTCCTCGTATTTTCCTTTTGTTTCTTTCTTCATTCTCTTTCAATCTTTCTTCGAATCTCTTCATCTCTCCATAGAAATCTCTCGCAGTTGTAGTCGTCTGATTCAGTCGTATTTGACTCGTGCTTCAGCGTTCACTATATGCGCCTAATTCAGTACTCTTGATTCATTCATGTGATTCATCGTCGCGAAATATCGCGTCCAACACACTCCTGCCGGCCAATCGGATGTAGATCTAGTTGCCCATAATAGCCTTCCGAAATGCATGAAACTTCGCTCCAGTCAATGGCTTGGTCATGTAGTCTGCAATCATCTCATCCGTTGGGCGGTATTCGATAGTAACTTCCTTTCGCTTGATCAGATCTGTGATGTAGAAGTACTTGATATCGAAGTGTCGTGTCCTCTTCCCACAGCTTTCTTTTCCATTTTCCTCCAACTTCATTGAACTCATATTGTCTCTGAATATCACGTTTGTAGTCACTTGAATTCCTTGCGCTTCCATGAATCGTCGCGTCCATAGAACTTTCGAAATGATATCGTCGCCTGAAATCAGTTCCGCTTCGGTAGAACTTCGCGAATTGGTTTTCTGCTTCGTAGAAATGGTAGTAGGACAACCTTCTCCAAGTGTCATAGCAGCTCCTGTGTGACTCTTCATGTCTGGATGTACCGCGAATGCTGCGTCCAGATACCATTTGATCACGTTCAGACTCTCTGCCTTCAGCTTCATCACGTCGTCTTTGGTAGTTTTCAAGAACTCCATCATACGCTTAAGTTTCTCCCAGTCGCTCTTGTTTGGGTTGCGTACTCGCGTAGTCAAGAATGAAATTGCGGGTTGTAGATCCTGCCTTCCGCGCTTACTTAGAAACAAACCCTTCGCCACAAAGGTATGAAATTCGGCTGCGCGCGCCGCATCGAGCTGAGTTGCCGTGTTGTCGACTTTAAACAATTTCTCGGTCCATGGGCAGGTGCGCTTTCCATCCGTCGTTTCAGAATATTCTTCAAGCATCGTATGCACGTAGTCTCGCATATCAACAATCAATGTTCCGGGCTCCGTATAATCCAGAGTCATTCCCAAATAGTCGTGCCTCTTACCGAAGGTTGCTTTTACCTCGGCTATTCCATCATCGGCATATTGCTGGTTCAACCACTTGAGAAAGTCTTTGTTGACTTGTGGGTCCACATGACTTGACTTCAAATCGTCGACGTGCCATACCACAGTATGCTGTTTCCCGTTCACTGTTCGATTGGCCACACATGGGTCGTATGGATTGACCTTGAATCCGATTCCTTCGATGTCCTTTCGAAATCTCTTGTAGTAAAGTAGCGAAGATTTCAACATGCCGTATCTCTTTAGGGGATGTGGATACCTCCGTATCCACATTTGCCTATCTTTGTTACTACCATAACCACCAATCAGACTAGAAACCTTTTTTATGACGCACACCAATGTCTTCGGCGTAGTCAGCACTTTTCTTTTTGTATGGGCAGAATCGGCCCAATCGCCTACCTTTACCACTTACTACTTGACGGAAGAGCGCCCGTGCCACGCGCGCGAAGATGGTGAGCCACATTTCGACAATACTTTAAACAGCTCGTCATCCTGCACAGACCACTCATTATGTTAAAGTAGTTATAATGTATTGTTAATCAAGGCATTCCTGAAACATTTGTCGAAGTAAACTGTTGCTAAAGCCGCTGGTTACGTTGCTTTCCCCTGTAGTAAATCTAGTCAAACGAGTCAACTGATTTCAACCGGCATCTTGGACGCTCCCAACAGCCGTAATGTTGGTAAAACCCTCGTTTAGCTACAAATAGTTGTAACCAATTTTTCGACTATGATAAGAGAGCTGACCGCTGCATTGAAATGTTTATAAAGCTCCTGGTGGCTACGCTATTCACAGTAGTTACTTCAGTCCAATGAGTCAACCATACGGTCCGATGAGTCAACCGGACGGTCGTCAGCGTGAAAATTACGCGATAGCGAAGTGACAACAACTAGTTCCATTTCGGCTGTAGTATCAATCGATCAACAAAAGCTAAGCAACAAATCGCATAGTATTTCACGTCTATTGTATCTAATTGAAGTAAGTTGCCTACTGAAACTTTCGAAAGCACTCGTAACTAGGGCATACTGAGTCGCGCCAATTTTTTGCACAAATTCGAGTAAAACGAACGAAATGGCGCAGCTGCGTCACTACAAACGCCTGTAGTAACACGAAATCAAGTAGCAGGCAAAATCTAATGCGACGCCCTGTTACAGCATAGAATGTAGAATTTTTGGGCACTAGTGCAGTGTGGTAGGACTATTCTAGCAGCGATGACGGAGTTTCAATTATATAGCTAAATGTGGATACGGGCGGAGTCACAAATTAATCCCGTTAAGAGATAGTGCCTTGACCATTCGCACGTACAGTATCTTCTTGTTGTTCTCGATGGTCACGTAGTCGCCATAACGTAGTGGGTCGATTTCGACTAGGTAGTCCACCATGTCACCACGTATCTTCATCAGAATAACTCCATCGTCGGGATCGACTTCTGTCTGAACAAAGGCATTAGGAATGTCAGCCGTCATGACGTCTCGGCCTTCATATGCTTCGATCACTCCTGTAAGGAGTATAGCGTCTGTACTTGCAGTTGGGCTTGATGCATCGTCCTTGTCAATGTAGGTTCGTTGTATACTGCCGTTCGCGCACGCTCGACCCTTAATCGTTCCATCACGCTTTTCCGTGAGAAAAATGAGACTCTCCATAGCGCGGCGCTTTTCTTCAGTCGATAATGATCCAACTTTCACGGGTTCAAACACCGTGCGATCGTGCAGTTGGCGTAGTTCCTTGATCGCCGCCTGTCGACCTCGCTCTCCAAATTTCTTGATGCCCATCTTAAGACTGTAAGTTTGCGCATGCTGTTTTCCAACGTAGTCTTTTCCGCTGTATTTGTCGCCGATGTGATATAACACTCTTGCAATCACTTTTGCCGTGTCCAACGCATATTCAACAATCTCGTCGTTGCCATGTTGCTCCATCACATAGTCTCCAGTAGTTAGGAACTTGTTTGGGATCCTGGTGCGTTTTGGTCGTTCTTCGATCGTAGGTTCCTGCTCTGGCTGCTCTTCTTCATTATCATTGTCATCGTTGTCTGACTGTTCTTCTTCGTCATTGTCATCCGTGATCTCTTCGTTGCCGTCGCTCGCATGATTGTCGTCGTCGTTGGCTTCCTCGTCAGCTTGTTCATTGTTCTCCTCGTTATTTTCGTCTCCAACATTCTCTTCCTCTTGTTGATTATCATCATTCGGCTCGTCAAGATTGCCTTCTCCGTCGCCGTTGTCATCGTAATAATCTCCGTCATGTAGATCGTGATCGTCTTCGTCGTCACTCGAAGCGTCATCTTCGTCGTAACTTTCGTCATCAAATTCTTCTTCGTCAAAATCCACTCCTGCAATCCAGGTGCTGTCAAACAATATATTGCCCGTCTTGTTTTGGATCTTAAGTCCATTTGGCATGTTCTGATTTGCGGCCAATGCTTCCACTTCTTTGAGAACTGCTGGGGTAATTGGAATGGGGGTAACGTTGCGTCGCACGATAATGCGATTTGTCGGGAGATGAAATAACTCGTGTCTGCCCTGCGCGTTTCCAGTAGGCCTTAAGTAAATGCAGTCCAAAGTTCGTGCTTGCTGCGTATTGGTTGGTTGCGGTTCATCATGAGCTTGCACGTAGGTACCAAATGTAAACTTGCAATGCTTGTCGTAATCGAGCGCTTGTTGGTGCAATATCATGCGCGGGCTATAGAAGCTCGAAACGCCGTACTTTGATGGAAAGAAATTCAGTTTGCGCGCTGCTTCGGACACCATTGTTTTCACCATTGTACGGGGAAGTCTGTTGTAGGGTAGTCGATGGTATACTGCCCGTACACGCTCTTTCAACACTCTGTTGTTGCGTTCTGCTTCGGGTACATGCTCTTGCGGATTGGCGTAGTTGATCTCAATGTCGAATTCCGGGTCTTCAATCAATTGATCCATAATCTCAACAAATTCGTTGTCGCAATGAATACGTCGCACTTGGAAACCTGCTCGATTGTAGATTTGGATAACTGATCGCAGTGCTTCTCGGTAACATTCAACTGTTTGATTCTCCGTGTATTGCGCCGTGCGGTAGTATATATGCCTTGAAATTGTAGTTAGGAACCACAATCCATTCACTTTCATTGCATCCATACACAAAGTGACGTCTCGTTGCGCGTCAATCAACTCTCTCGGTATCTCGATATAATCCGAAATCACGGGTGTTGGTTTGGCTCGCGTAGTTTTGCCTTTCAATGTTCCGATGTCGGGTCCAAATATTTCTTCCGCAATTTTGATGTCGTCGACAGTAACTGGATTGTTTCTGACTGCGTTGATTGTGATCATTGCCTTGAAATCCTTGATCGACGGCGTTCCCAATGCGTGGTACAAGTCTCTGGCTCTCTTTGCTCTCTCAAATTGTCGCGGGGTATAGAAAGTTTTGTTCTCTTCCAATGTCGTCAAGAATCGCAATTCTTCTCGCATTTCGCCTTTCAACTTAGGCTTGAATCCATATAGTCCGACGGGAGTCCTTTCAAATTTCACCATTTTAGTGCCAAGATGCACTATAAAGACATCGTCGTCGTAGTTGTATTCCACACGGTACCGGTCCCTGACTTGCGCGTAGCTCAGAATATTCGTCACCGTTGCAGGATCAAACCAGACGTCGCCCCAGCCAGGTAGAGTTGCCTTCAGGTTTGTTGTCATCACTCCTGCACTCGTGGTCAGGTAAAGTTTGTCTGGGGTCTCGCGAATGTTCTCCACCATTAGTGCGTTGCAAAACACGTTGGTAGTGCTCTCGTTGTCCAACAGGATCATATTCCGCATCTCGTCCGCTTGATAGAATTGAAAATGTACTCCGGCCCATGCCTCTGCTTTTGCAGTTTCGATATTCCCTTTCGCCGACTCATTGCTTTCGGTCTTCTCTGTCTGTACATGAGCTTGCGCTGATTCCTTGAGTTTGGGGTCTTTGTTGATTGCCCATTCGTCCTTCGGGATTTTCTCTTTCAATCGACATTGACTTGACTTGTGATTTGGCTTGCCACAGCAGTAGCACACCGTAGTAGCTTGCGCAAAAGATAACTTGGGATTGTCTTCTTCCTTGTCCTTGTCGTCTTTCTTTGACTTGCGTTCGCTCTTCAATTGCTTGTAGTTGTCAAAACGATGATTGCTCAAAACGTTCGTTGCGTCGGTGATCGTTTTCGGATATTGCTCGTTTCCAAGGGATTTTTGTGTCGACAAACCAGCCAAGATTGAGCCGTATTTGCCCTGATCGGCGTTCTTCAGGTACACATATGCCATGTATTGCTCATATGCCCTTTTCTCACATGAGGCTTTCTTTTCTGCACTGTCGGCATACCCGGGCATTGATTTTGCGATTTTTGAAATAATCACAGGCCCGCCCAGGTGCGATTCCAATACTTCTTTGGCAACCCTGAACCTCTTGGTGTACTCTTGAAGTGTTTCTCCTTCCTTCTGCGTAGTTGTGTGCACCGCAGTGAATGCATCGTATACGATCGCCATGTTGTAGCGACTCTCTTGATAGTTCAACGCATGTTGCTTGATTGCTTTCAACAATTCCCGTGGATTCTGTTTGATTGATGTTTCGTAATCGGCACGAGCTTGTATCTTCTCTTTCATGCCTTTCGAGCAACGATCCAATAGGAATGCGAAAGCTTTGCCTTGGTTCTTGCTGTAAGCCTCCACTCGCTTCATGTAGATCGCGAACTTTTCCTTGAATTCCATCTCAAATTGCTTGTTTTCGGCGTTTTTCTTATCATTGTCTGTCTCGCTGCTGACCTGCAACGTAGGCTTGTGAATCGATAGATCGACATCCGTCAATGTGCTCAATGATTCTGCGATATCATCGCCGTAGTCAAACGTTTGCTGAATGTGGTTGATGAGGTACTCAGTTGTCGTCTCATAGTCTGATGCTTGTTTCGATGATCCCAAATAGTAAACGTAGTCTTCGACGGACTTCTTTGCCGTCGGCTTGCTCTTGTTGGCTCCACGTCCTGGCCCGTTCCTTCGATGGTCTTTAGACCGAAAATTTCCTTTTCCTCGACCGCTCATGGTCGGATAAACTTGTTGACAATTCGACTTCTTCCAAAGTTCAGTATCGTGCGCACTTGGCGTCTTCTTCGAACCTTTTCCACGGCTCGGATCTCCACAAAGTTGCTTTTCGACTCTTCAGCCGGTACTTTCTATAATATGTTGAAATTCAATTCACGTAGCGCCTGGTATCGCTCCGTCTGTCTCTTGAACAGTCCGTGAATGAAAATAGAATCTCGGTAGAAGTAAAAATCAGGTAGATCTGGTGATAGTCGTCGAGTCTAAGATATTATAGAAAGTATGAGCTATTCCTCGTATTTTCCTTTTGTTTCTTTCTTCATTCTCTTTCAATCTTTCTTCGAATCTCTTCATCTCTCCATAGAAATCTCTCGCAGTTGTAGTCGTCTGATTCAGTCGTATTTGACTCGTGCTTCAGCGTTCACTATATGCGCCTAATTCAGTACTCTTGATTCATTCATGTGATTCATCGTCGCGAAATATCGCGTCCAACAGTAACTCCCACGAGGGCTACATTTTATTCGATGCAACCGAATGACCAGGACGACTAACAAATTCGCAAATTCTGTCTCCTTCTAATCAGTCTTGTCACGAGTGCGAATTTGTTTAACAATCTGTATCACGAGCCTGATTGGGCAATAATAAACCCTTAAGGGTTCTGAGAGGTTCTCGATAGTTTCTACAATTCAATCGATTAGAAATCCGGCAAGAATCAATTTCATTATTTGCGTCCATCCATGGCATAAGCCCAAGACGTAAATTTGTGCCTCGCATTCTCGTTGGAAGTGGCTCCCCAACATCAATAGGCATATCACGGTTAGTCTTGCCACCATCTTGTCTCGTTGCTTCGAAATGACCCCATCAGGATTTAACACGCTCTTATTTCAATTTAAATTCTCAATTTGTCGTTCAACAAGATTTATCGCCCAAAGAATTGGAGTAGAGCATATTTACCAAGTTTTTGGTGTGATTTGGCGCGGAGTATGCAAGATGATCATAGCGTTTGGTGAGTATCCAGTCTTGGAGGTGTCTTGGGCATGCGTTCTTCATATGGCTTCGGCGCCAAGTAGCATTGTGTAGAATTTGTACTGGTAGAATCATTCGCCGGGATCCCCACCGCTTCTGCTGTCCGCCGGACAAAGCGCGAGCCCGTGAGGCCGCGATGCTACCTGGTATGGTCGCTTCCCTCATCACTCTTCCCCACCATTATCGTTCCATCTCTGGTTGTGGGCCTTCAACTGTCTCTGTTTTTAGTGCTGCGCATTTGTCTTGGCACCACTTGACTATAAGCCTTCTCATACATTTGAGCTACATTCTGTCGTCTCTCATTTCACTGAAAAGCACCCTCTGTAACCTTGGAATGTTACTGGCATCCCACGGAACAGCAATCAGGAGACGATAAAGATCATGGAGAAAAGCGAGCCTGCGAGCAAGCAAGAGTTAGAATCAGAATGCCAAGACGACGAGAGCGACAACATGGGAGAAAAAGCACTAGAAACGATGCCCGATTCCGTGGACAAGAAGAAGCGGAAGAGGCGCCCCCCTCTTGTTCCCTGGAAGAAGCCTAAGGACATGCCTCGCCGTCCTCTTAGCGCGTATAACATCTTTTTTAAGGAACAGCGGGAGGCAATGATGGCTAAGGTGGCCGCCGCCGAGAAGGCAGCCGCTGAAGCAAACCCTGAGGTCACTGAGATCGTGGGGAAGTCGCGTCGAAAGCGATCGAACAAGTCGGTGGGCATTGGATTTGCTAACCTTGCCCGCACAATTGCGGCTGACTGGAAGGATCTGGATGAGGCGACCAGAGCTCCTTATGAAGCCATCGCTGCCAAGGAAAAGGCTCGATACAAAGAAGAGATGCTCGTGGGGAGAGCCAAGCAAAAAGAAGAGAAAGATAAATCCGGGGGTTCAGGGGACGATCAATCCCCGTATCCTGGCGGAGCCCTAGACAGTAGTGGTGAGACTACTATGGACGATTCTCACGCTTCTTCTCGTGCAACCCCCACATCGTTCCCGACTCAGGCCACGAGACCCATGGAGGTGGACTCCCCGAAGCGCAGTCGATTTGCCTACCAGCAGCCCATCCGTCAAAGCATGCTATCGCAGATGGGGACACTGTTGGATGGTGACTTTACTCCAATCCAGCTTACCTCGGACGTACGGGGTCGCTGGTCCGAAGTTGGCTCGCAGTCATATCCTCTGGGCATGGATCAGACTCGAGCTGCAGCAGCCTACATGAACCAGCCACTCCATGCGTCGCTAAGCCGCCTGGACGCGCTCCAGGCGAACGCGATGATGGCAGATGATTCTCGATTCGGGCTTGTAGGCCTCGGTGCAGTTGGCGAATCTACCATTCCCGGTCATGGCTTGCCTGGAGTCTCGATGTTCAACCCCCATGCTAGTGATAGTGCCATCGGAATGAGCTTCTCAGCACAGGCTACCAACAGGGACAAAATGCAAAACAACCACTTCGGGCGAAGTGGCATTGTAAGCCCATCTCACATGTATCAAAACGAAGAGGGACGCCTCATCATGCAGCAACAGCGCCTACTCCAACATCAAAATGTACTTCAACATCAGTTCTTGCGTCAACAAGAAGACTTGCACTCTTTCCATGGGCAGCAACACCACCCTGCTGCGCGCAGGAATACATGGTCTGGGGGACCTGCCAATATTGCGACAGTTGACAACGCCGAGCCAGGCTTTGGCCGAACGATGCAGCATGGAAGGAATGAGATGCGTACGTCTTACACCCCTCCCCCGACTGCTTCTTCCAGCGCCGTGGCTTCGAACATCCCTGACTCGTGGTTCGAGCCTGAAGATTATCAAGCAGTCGGTGAAGTTCATCATCACAGACGGGCATCGGCTCCCCCGAGCCAACCAAATCAAGTCTCGTCACAAATTCCCAAGACTTCTGCGGGCGGCTCTACTCTCTATCCTGACACATGGTTCGAGGTTGCCGAAGAGGAACCGCGCGGCGTTACCGTGGAGGAACCAATGCGCTATTCTCCAGATGGTGATCTCACTGGTAAACTTCCAGGGTCGTCTGGATTATTCGGCAAACATTCCAACGACACCCCCACGTTTCACAAGTCAAGTTCCGGTGAAGGCAAGATGGAAGATCGTTTTAATCCGCCAATGCGTTCGTTGGAAGACATTGCTGGAAGTCGTAATGCCACTTCGATGATTATGCTGACAAGTGTCCAGGAAGAAGAGCCTGTGGATAAACAGCAAGAAGAGTTCGGCGCTCTGGGGATGCACTTTGATGATGATACTATGGACTTTCTGGCAAGGCTTCGACAAGATGCCAACCAAATGGGGAATCCTTCTTCTACCTCAGACACTCACTAAGACTAGTTTTGACTTCTTTACTTGAAACAAATGGAGTTTCCTGCACCACCACGTAAATTAAGCGTCATACAGCCTTCGTCACACCTGAGATTGCTGTCTGGACACTCTTCGGCGCGCTCTTTTTCTTTCCAGCTCCACCTCCCGAGGCCGGCCGCCGAGAATTGGGAGGCGACAGCAACCTAAAATCCCTGAAAAGAATAGAAAGCTCCCAATTGGATAATAAACGAGCAGAGCCAACGCAAAGGCGCTCACGTACGCCACAAGGAAATGTACATCGTCAAAATCAATATCCCTGTAGCGGTTAAGCTCCAATTGATCATCCATCAAGCCAGCAGAATCCAGCAGCGACACATCCACACCTTGACTTTCTTGTTGTTTCTCCAGAGAAACCCGTAGAAGCACGACCAAGGCAGCAACTGCAGATATGAAGAGCACCACAAGAATAGCCGCCATTTTCCCGTACTTTTGGCATTTCATGTTTAGCGGACAACACCCACAAGACAAAATGTACCAGACACCCAAATCATAGGCAGCATGCACAGACCCACCTACAAAAACCATCATGAGCATCCCTGATGTGACAGATTGTTCGTGCCCATATAAGACAATGGTGAACACGACTTCTTTAAATTTGTCATTGGTCAGAACGAGTAAATAGAAGAAGCTGCTGACTGTCAATCCAAACAACATGCTGGAAACCAAAATTAAAATCCGGTAGCCAGTTTTGATGGGGTGAAGAGGATGACGGAAGCATATTCCAAGAAGAGGATGGTTGTTGTTCAAGTATTGGCAGAGATCGGTAGAGTACCCGTACCCTGGCAAATGATAAGCTCGATTCGCCATAGCGGCAATGAGCTCTTGCGCATGTTCATCGAACGCCACCTCTACTGATTCGGGTGGAGCTGTTGATATTGTTTCGATAGTTACTGGGAAAGATCCTCTCCTTGGTCTTTGTGACCTGAATTTGTCACCCATCGTGTTGAGAAGACCAGTTAAACGCAGAGTTCCTGTTGTGAGCAGTGGTGAAAACGCTACGAACCCTCAACCAAAGGCAAAAATGGCGCAATTCCAACGCATCCCCATGCACCACCACGGATATCTCCTGTTTGAGTAGCGCGCACCTCTCCCATCCTCTCACTCCAAACTCCACTTCCTCGAGATTAGGCGACATTATTCCTGGCAGGAGCGCAAGCTGTGGCTCTCTTCTCGAAAGAGAGCAAAAGTTCGACTGTCAGCAACTGTGAATATATCGTAATGGAAATAGAACTATATTAAAGGTAAACAAAGCGACTCCGCAACTAACGGGTTCGTAGTAGACTCAACTTTCTCTAGTAGAGATTTGGCATTTCGAGGTCCTTCGGTCGTGCCGGGACTCGACAGGATCCTTGAGGTTGCCCGTCTTTCGGCGACGTGGCCATTGGTGTCATTCGGCCTGCGCATCTGATTGGTTGTTGACTTAACCGCTCTTACTACGGATGACGTGAGTGTGAATTCAATTACTACGTCCTACGTGGTATCTGGGTACGTTGATTTGCTGGTTTCTCTTTCGGGTATGCTTGTTGTTGCTGCTTTTGTGCGGTTGTAACGTCAATAGCAATTGGTTATCTTTAAGGTTTTTTGAGTTCGTTCTACTAGTTCATCAGTACCCATTTGACTCTGTGTGTGTTGGGGAGGCGTTCAGGACTGTGGGCAGTGGTTTTGGTCTCTTGAGGGTTTGAGTGAGTCGGTTGTTGTTGGCGTTACAATCAGTGCGTCCGTTGGAGAAGGACTCTCCATTCGTAAAAGACTGAAGGAACCGCCCAAAATCCGATAACTTGAGGCTACGGAGACGTTTGACCAAATTGTCAACCATACGGATTGTCTCTCTTACGAGAAATCCAAGGTATTTCTACTGGCAACGCCAAGTAATCCAATACATCCAACCCACTTGTACAAGATGTACCAATTGTGTGTTTGGAAGTTCGTCCCGCTCTTTTGTGCGATGAGCTTTCGTTATTTCCCCGAAGAAGTGGCGTCTTACAGTCCAGTTAGTCAAGCCAGGTGTTCGTATCCCACGCAGTAGTGCCATAATATTTTGTTGCAATGACTTTTATTAGAGATTTCCTGGCTTCCATTTGCGCTTCCCACGCGAAGGGTATTTGCAAAAGATATCCTTTGCTCTTTCCTTTCCTGCTGGCATTTGCGCTTGGAATTTACGCTTCAGGGGACCGACATTTATGTGTATGGGGAGCCAGCCAGCCACTCAAGCCTTACTACTTGGGGTATGGGCAGTAGCTAGCAAATAAAGGCTGCCTACCATCGTCATCACTACTACTAACTACTGTTGTCGCCAAGCCAATCAATCCTTTAGTTCTTCAGTAATTTGCGGTGAAACAACAAGAGTTGTGTTGAAACAAGCTACAGTAGCAGATCAGAACGAAATCGCGTGTTGCAAAATTGAATGCAAACGAAATCACGTCTTATGAACTCGAGTAATGCGAAACCACTTGTTGACGCTCATAAACAAATACTTAACACCAACTGTCACGAAACTGCGTATCACGATCTCAAATGTTGCAAAAACGCATTTTAAATGTTATAACGAACTCAAGAGTTGCGAATCCCCTTTTTAATTCTTATAACAAATACTGACGAAGTTCAGGATGATATTTTTGTCGATGCGAACACAAGAGTGGCTGGCGTGCGTCGGCCCACTCCCTCCAACAATGACGATTCTGATTGGCCACTGGATGAAGCGCAAACGTCACAAGATGAAGCGAAAACCATAAAAGTTTGCGCTTCATTTGGGCCATTTGGAGCATATTTCCTTGCTTCATCCGATTCATTTGCTCTTCACGACTAAATTGACTGGAAAATGAAGCGCAAACGGGAAGCGCAAATCGAAGCCAGGAAATCTCTATTGTTGTTACTACGTTTTGAGTGGCTCCGCATCACTCTGTCAATCATTTCTCGGTTTATCAGACCCAAGACCTTAACTACAATACCTGGGGAGGTTTTGACAATACCTGGCTCTTCGATTGATGAAGGAAGAGTCGGCGAAAGAGCCAAAAGAAAGAGGCTCATGGTCGTCAACCATGTTTCGTGTCGAGCATCACAAAACGATGATTCAGCTGGCGTTGCTCGCTCTTGGCATACACAGCCATCTCGCCACACGGGTGGACGCACCCACACGCACTCTATGCTCGGAGCGCGGCAGCACGGGTTCACTCCAGTGTCTTGGAAACTGGAGAAACCCTTAAGTAAAATTGACCACGTCAGACGGAGCATATGCTTTTGTCTTGATGGGCATATATGGACGACGACGTGTCACTTTATTTTCCCACTCTCTAAGCCAATCAGATGTGACGAACATGAAAAAGGAAATCCAAAAGATGTGCTGCCTCTCAATGCTGATGATTCGCACCTCAGCTCGATGTTTTGTCGTTCTTGAGATGATGTTTGCGTTTTTCCTCACACCGAAACTTTTGTTTTCTTGGGAACTTGTTGCATTATCTTTGCTTCTTTATTGTTACGATGGCTGCTGCTGCTGTTGATCCTGCTGTCCAGGAATTTGCCGACTACCTTGGCGACGTTCTTCGATCCTGAGATTGTTGAGGCCTTGGCCTGGCAGGGATACTCAAAGTTTGATGATGTGAAAGGTATCGTTGACGAGGATGAGTTGGATGCTTTGTTTTCCGCCATCCGGTGTCCTGGTGGTACCATATTCAACAACAACAACGTGGAGATCAACAACCCCGGTACTTTCATGGGAACCAATCAGCAGAAACACTTCCGCCAATGGTTTACTACATTCATTACATGGAGACAGTCCAGAGGCAGTTTGTTGTTGCGGAGGCTTTGCTTGGCCATTATTGTGGAAGTTCAAAGTTGACTTGGATAGGGTGAAGAAGGATGGTAACCCTACCCTACCGGATAAGTTTACTACTGGCAAAAAGTCGAGGGAAACCATCGAAGACATTGAATTGTGGATTGGTTCTTCCTATGGAACCGAAGGAACTCCTCTGGAGTATGTCATTCGTCCCGAAGTTCAGTTGCCTGCCACTGATCGTGGTTTTGGAAATCCCACCTTTCGTTCCGAATTGGTTCGTCGCGCTCACCACACCGGTGACACCTACCAGATTGACAACGAGACGGTGTTCAACCTCATGCGCCATGTTACTCATGGCACCGATGCATGGGCGTTCGTTAAACAGTTCAATCGCACCAAGGATGGGCGGGGTGCCTACTTGTCTTTCAAGGCGCAGTATGCTGGTGCCTCACACATCAGTCAGGTTAAGAATAAGGCGGAGAATACCCTGAACACTATCTTTTGGAATGGCAAGGCTCGGAATTTTCAATGGGATGGCTTCATTGCGCGTCACAGGAGTGCTTTTGCTGATCTTGAGGCGTATGGAGAAGGCCGAACTGAAGAGGCCAAGGTACGAAATTTGCTGTCCCGTATTACTGACGAGCATCTTGCTGTTGCGAAGGGAGTTGTTTTCTCGAATGCTACGCTGTTGACAAATTATCAGCTGGCCATCGATTATCTCGGAGGCCAACTGGATGCTGCTGAGACCATGGTGAAATCAGCACCGGCGAGGAATATTTCGAGCACCACTAGCTCCGGTGGCGACGGACGGGGTAACGGATATCAGGCCCAAGGACGTGGTGGAAGAGGCCGAGGACGAGGTTTTGGACGAGGTGGTGGTAGAGGTGGTCGAGGCCGCGGGCGTGGAGGTGGAGGAAGATTTTCCGAATCCGGCCACTTGTTGAACAACGGCTCGTACCCCTTTGCTATCTGGAACATGTTCACAAAAGAAGAAAAGGATTATGTGATGGAATTAAAGCGCAAGGCGGGGAATCGCAATGTATCAAGCACAAAGATGGAAGAAACGCCTGCGACAATTTCAACCGGTCCAAATGAGGCTGGTAGCTCCACCTCTACTATGAGTGTGGACAACAGCCATGTTGCGTCTTCAATGACTCGGCGAAAGAAATGATAGAAAATAAGGTAGACGAGCGACGGACGGACGGTCCGCGCGTGACGTCAGTAGTGTGTTAGTCAAGTTAGTCATTCGCTCCGAGTGGTCGGACGACGCGCATGCGCGCATGACAACGAGGAATGATGCTCGAAGATGAGTGACCGCCGTCGGCGGCAGACGTAGATAACTCACAATATTTAGAATCACTTACGTGAACGTATTGTCACCCATTTCCCCCCAAAAGCTAAGTATACTGAGCGCCTCTAGCGTAGAGAGGCATAGTTGTAGTTGTTGCTGGTTCTCCCAGGTCGTTTGTGGAGAATCGTCAGCATTGTTGAGCAAGCGCCGCCACATCTGTTGATTGTCGTCGCGTTTGCCGTCGCGTTTCCTAAGAGTCCCTACCAGATTCTTGTCAGATTAACAGTCGCAGTTTCGCCCCGCTGAGACTGCGTTTATCATTTGTTACTTGTGACTGGTACGCCCTGTATCAGTCCACCTGAGCCCCGTCGCGGAGCCGTCGATCGTCATCGTCGTCGTCGTCGACGGCGTGTTTTCTTGGTTTGTCGATTGCGTAGGGCGCCGTAGGTTCCCTACCGGTACTGTTTTTCCGGCGCTTTTACGCGTTGTTAGGCCCCCTTTGTCCGATTCGCCGAAACTTCGGTTGGTTGCTGTGTTGTCGGCTTGTCTGTCGACTGTAGTCTAGAGTAGCCGCGCGCCCCGCACACCTGCGAAACAACTTCCTATTGGGGTAACAACGCACATGAGATGGCACAGAGGGCAATGCACCCTCCCAATGACCCGAACGCGCGTGCCCGCGCCTATTACGCTTCCGTAGTTAATTTTCAGCGCGGCATGAAGCGTGACATGAATGTGTACCCTAAGTTGAAGCTTGTAGAGAACTTCCAAGACTGGGACCGGCAGATGCAGATTCACGCCCGGGCTCAAGGCGTTTACAACGTCATTGCGGATGACCGTGACTATATCCGCCCTGTCACTGACGAAGACCGTGCCCTCTTCAAGGAACAAGAGGTCTACGTCATGGCTGTACTGAATAACTGTGTGCTTACTAATTATGGTAGAACCCTAATTACTAGCTAAGTATGGCAAACGTTCCTCCGCCCGCCTTCTGTACCTAGACTTGAAGAAGGAAGCGACCACGTCTGTCGCTGCACGCCAACAAGCCAATGCGCTGATGAAATGGTTATCAGCCACCAGACTGACTGCTGATTGGCCGGACACCACGCACACGTTCGTCCTGTGTTGGCACGCTCGCTACGAGGACTACCAGCGTCTCTCGCCGCCCGACATGCGCATGCCCGAACACCTCGCCGTCAACCTGCTCCAGTGCGCCGTAGAAGGCGTACCACGCCTCAACCAGGTTCGCGTGACGAGCGACAAGTACCATGTACACACCTCGCTCCACATCGGCCAGCTCGTCGACCCGAACGACGTTACTGCAGCCACGCGTTCCCTCCCGTACGAGACGTATCGCCAGCTCCTGCTCGCCGCCTGTGAGCAGTATGACCAGGAACGCGCCACGCACGGACACCGCGCCGCCGGCAAGCGCCGCACCGCATGCGTCTATGCCACGGATGTCGCCTACGACGACCCAGAGCCTATGTACGGGGAGCCCTATGATGTCGCCGACGACGCGCCCGCCTTCGAGGCCTTTAAGGTCTCGATAAATACTCCGATTACTGAGCTCCAGCGTTACCAGGCCTACCAGGCGCGTCTCCAGGCTTCCACGTGGCATGCACTTTCGCCCGACGGACAGCGCGCATGGGACACGCTGACAGACGCTGACAAGGTGGTGATTATCGCCAACCAATCGTCAGCCGCCAGTCGTGGGTCCGGGTCCAGTCGTACCCCAGGACGCCCGTCTGGCCGTCCACCCGATCGCGAACGGCGCGCATCCCGCCCGCCCACCCCGCGCACCGCCATGTATGCCTCGTCGTATCCGCCTAGCAATACGGGGAGCGATGATGATACTGATGATATTGCGGCAGCGGAAGACGAGCAGACCGACGACACGGTAACGGCTATGTCTACCCAACAGAAGAAGCCGAAGTCGCCTGCCAACCTCGCTAACATGATGTCCCCAAGCAAGGCGCGCCCTAGTAATAGTAGTCGTAAGGTTAATACCTGCGAGATTACCTATACTGTTTCTAAGGTTCAACGGAAGACCAACGGACAAGCGCTGGTCGACCGCGGTGCTAATGGCGGCATAGCAGGGAATGACATGCGTGTCATCCACATACAGCCGTACCGATCTGTCAAGGTAGAAGGCGTGGGTAAGCACCAACTAGTTGACATACCTGTAGTTACCGCCGCCGGCGTCCTTAGTACCACCGACGGCGAGGTCATAGGTATCTTCCATCAGTACGCGCATATCAACAGAGGACCTAGTATTCTGTCCGCCGTACAGATGGAGGCCTACAAGCAACAGGTAGCCGATAAGTCTTCTAAAGTTTCCGGCATCAAGCAACGTATTACTACTGTAGATGGATACGCCATTCCGATTAGTCTACGCAACGGTCTGCCGGACGTCCACCTGCGCCCGCCCAGTGATACCGAGCTGGCAACGCTTCCACACGTCATCATGACTAGTGACGTCGACTGGGACCCCACCGTCCTAGACGATGACGGGGAGGACCCGGACGACACGCGTCCATGTGTGAAGTCAACGGCCGAGCATGCCATCCATGACGGTTTCGACGAGTATGGTAACTACGTAGATGAAGACTATTACGTTATCTCAACTGCTATACTCCACGAGGACGCCCTGCTGCGTGAGTTCTCCAATCGTTATGTAGTATTCGCAGCCAACCTCTACCGGGACTACACTATCATTGATAAGGCACCTCTCCCAGACCACCTCATGTACGTCGATACACATGAGCCCTTCGACGACTCCGAGGGCCCGGGAGATCCCGAACCCGAAGCCACGAAATCTCCGCACCCGGACACTGGCGATCCAGACGTTGAAGCCAATAAGTCCGGTGGTCGCGCAGTGAAGCCCGAAGAACCCGACTATGAGAGAAAAAGGCCCCTCTTCGCTTGGTTGCCTTCCGAGGTCGTTAAACATACCTTCCGGAACTCAACCCAGTATGCCCGAATGCCAGTAGGTACACATTTAAAGCGTACTTTTAAATCCCCGTTTCCCGCTTTGAATGTACGTAGACGAGAAGAACCGGTGGCAACGGATACCGTCTATTCCGACACGCCAGCTGTTGATAACGGCGCCACACAGGCACAGTTCTTCGTCGGCGTTCACACGGGCATATGTGATGTGTTCCCGCTTCGCAACGAGCGACAGTTCAAGAAGGTCCTCGCGGACATCATTCGCAAACTGATTAGTGACTCAGCTAACTTAGAGACTAGTCAGGGCGTTAAGGACATACTTAGAGCCGTGTGTACTCAGGACTGGCAGAGTGAACCGCACCAGCAGCAGCAGAACGCGGCCGAGCGTAGGTACCAAACCATCAAGCGACTTACCAATACGGTATTGGACAGGACCGGCGCGCCGGCGTACTGTTGGCTACTGGCACTCACGTATGTCTGCTTCGTCCTCAACCACACGGCGTGTAAGGGGCACGGCTGGAACATCCCGATGGGCCTGCTCACAGGAGTCACCCCTGACATTAGCCCGCTCCTACGCTTCCGATTCTACGAGCCCGTCTACTACGCCGTGAACGAGCCTGCCTTCCCATCCGAGAGCCGGGAGGCCCGTGGACGATTCGTGGGGATCGCGGACAATGTAGGACACGCCATGACGTACCGTATACTAACGGACAATACTCTAAAGATAATTGATAGATCCTTAGTGAGATCTGCTGAAGACCCTCTAGCCCCCAATATACGCGCCGACGACGCGGCTAGGGGACCTGCCATATACCTTAAGTACTAGAAAAGTACTAAGGTTACAACCCCTTTTGCGCATAGGGCATAGTGAATTCACTGCCGCTCTACGTAGGATTCTACACAAAAGTAGAAAAATTCAGTAGAGGAGGGGTACAAACAGACTCGCAGAAAGACGAGGTCTGAGGTTCGAATCCATAGCAAAAAAAGCAAAAAAATGGAGCCCTCACGAAAAGGGGGGATAGAGAACCATCCCACAAATGCAAAAGAAAGTGGGGGAAGAAAAATCTGAAAAAGGGGGAAGCCCACCCAACCCACCCAAAAATATGGGGGAGTGACGAGGAAACCCAAGCAACGCGTGACACCACTGCGCAGGAAAAAAAAAATCACTTCGGAGCGAAATGCACGAAGCCCCGCGAAGGTGCGCGATCAGCACTGCTATGCCACAAGAGCACAAAAGGGCGGTAAAAAGACACGCAACAAGCGTAATGTCGCTGATCTTAGGGGAGCATGCCATATACCTTAAGTACTAGAAAAGTACTAAGGTTACAACCCCTTTTGCGCATAGGGCAGGACCAGAGCAAGTAGTTAGATCTAGGTCTGATGAGTCCAACCTTGGCCCCGACGACGGCCATGCCGTTGAAGCCGACGCCGCGAAGCCTTCGTTGTCGCTTATCGACTACACGGACTTTATCGGACGGTCGTTCCTGCTCGACAAGGACAAGAACGGGGAGGTCCATCGGGCCACCGTTACCGAAGTCGTCGACTCCATCGACCGCCATCACTATGACCTCGAGCACGAACAGAAGCCAGTCATGTTCAAGCTCCGCATCGGCCAATCAGAAAAGAGGAGCTGATGACGTACGACCAGGTCATTTCGCACATCGAACGAGAGCTCGAAGGGAATGTTCTCTGGAAGTACAAGGGTATTGTCTCGCATGAGGGACCTCTCACCGCGAGTGACCCAAGGTACAAAGGCTCCATGTACAACGTCATGGTTGAATGGGAGAACGGGGAGACCACTAGCAAACCCCTTACGACGATGGCTGCGGACGACCCGATTCCCCTAGTAGAGTACGGCATTAAGAATAACCTATTAGAGTTACCAGGTTGGAAGCGTTTCCGCAACCTCGCCAAGCGGCAGAAGAAGCTTTACCGTATGGCGAACCAAGCGAAACTCCGCTCGTTCAACAATGCCCCCAAGTACAAGTACGGGTTCCAGATTCCACGGAACTACAAGGAAGCCGTCTGGCTCGACAAGATGAACCGGAACTCGAAGTGGGCAGACGCTACTAAATTAGAGCTCGCACAGTTGGACGAATACCAGACCTTTCAGGACGTAGGTAAGGTCGTACCGACCGGTTATAAGAAGATCCGTGTACACCTTGTCTTCGACGTGAAGCACGACGGACGACACAAGGCCCGGCTTGTCGCCGACGGACACCTGACGGACATACCTGTAGACAGTGTGTACTCTGGAGTGGTCTCGTTGAGAGGGATTCGTATGATCACGTTCCTCTCCGAGCTTAACGGACTTCAACTCTGGGCTACTGACATAGGTAATGCTTACTTAGAGGCCAAGACCAAACAAACAAACAAATTTCTTATTTTATAGCTATCACCGTACTCCCTCACCATAACTGGTAAGAACAGTAGTAGACTCACTCGGGCGGCCAGGGGCGACCCAAAGTAGGAAAATGAGGTGTACTAGCCGGGATGATCCGGCCAGAACTCAGACAGCTTGTGTTGTGACATCCGGGAGAAAGGTTGTGATGAGGTGGGTTGCTTCCGAGATCGGTAGACCGGAGTGGGACGATGTGGTCCGAATGGTGGGAGAGCGCGAAGATAAGAGGTGATGTGTGTAGGCCGTGTGGATTTGAGTGGATTGGGTATACGGGTGCGGATGCTGTTTCGGCGCGCAGTGCGAGACTTCCGAAATGCTGGCGGGGTCGGAACCTTGGGGAATATCATCGCAATCGAGGGTGTGTGGCGGATGGCTTCGAGGCGTGCTTCGTTGATGCTATACTTGATGAGTGGACGGTTGATGTGAATCCAATTCTGAATGGAGCGCAGAGGAAGTCTCAGGTGATCATCCACCGTATCATAAAAACGGTCGCGATCTTCCACTTGTACTTTGTCCTTCAAATTGTACAGACGACGCAATTCGCGTTCGACTTGTGCTTTCTCAGCTTGATATGAAGTGGCTCTATCATGTCCGTGTCGGTCTTCGTTACGACGAAGCCAGAGTTCGTGGCTCTTTTCAAAAAGAATACTGATCAAAGTCGTCAACCAGGACGCCTCGGAGGATGTGGGAGAATGACCGATCCGACGCCAGTAGTCGTGTTGGAGTTCCCTCCAGGTGTATGCAAACTTGCCCCGAAAAATTTGATCCCAGCCTAGGATGTTTTGGTAACGAATGGTTCGACGGAATGAGGGAGGATAATCGTCATAAGAAATACCGTCCCCGGATGGATGGAAGTAGAGTTGCATGCCAGAGCGGAGGAGGCGTAGAAGATCGGGGTCCAGAATGGAATCAAATTTGTGAACAACAAATAGAATCAGGTCCTTGCGCCATTGAGAGCGAGTATTATGAGGGCACTGGAAGAGGTGGTTATCGGTTTCATTTTCAGCAAGGCAGCTTGGGCAACGATGATCATACTTGGTATCCCGCTTATGGAGGCGGCCACCTGTGGGCAACTGGCAGAATGATAACTTCGTGAGGAATTTCCGCTTCTGCTGATGCCGCTTGGATGCTTGACTGAACGAGTCCCAATCAACGTAATCCAGGAAACCTTCGGGCCAACCGAGTCGTTCGCGATAATATTGCACCAGCGGAGGCAGACTGGCAGCGGTGCGGAGGGTGGTTTCAATACGTCGGGTAACAGTACGTCCGGCAATGGTGAGTTGCGCTCGCGTGAGTGGATCAAATGGGACTTCGAGGAAAGGCGTGCCGAAGGATTCCATCGCCTCAGTGCTAAGCTGGTCGGCCTCGATATTCAGCTGAACCTCCAATGGTAGAGATGACACTCGTACTCCCTTGTTGTCTTGGTGACCTTTGACGTGCTGGATCGAAGGAGGATCGGGATAAGCTTGGAATAGATGATGATTAGCGACCACCAAATCCCACTCGGAATCGAGGACGACGCGTTGTAACGCCAGGCGATAAGAGCGAACGTATAGTTGCTTCTTGATGAGGCCTTGATTGTCGCAGCGAAACTGAAGGGAGCCGGAAGGTAGCGGCTTCCCCACGAACTTGAAACCCAACTGGAGGAACAGATTCGCGGCCTTGGTGCCATAGTTTTCAGCGCGATAAGATTTTGGATCATGGCCGAAGGTGAGACCTTTACCACGTGCTAAACGGGCTTTGGAGGAGATCCTGGCAATAACCCATCCGTAGCCGCCATATTCATCGGTTGCTCCACCATCAGTGACCAGCATAATATCAGATAAGTCAGTAATAGAGGAAACAAAGGAATAAATCTCGCCGTCCACGATTTCCCAGTGTTGTAGAAGGGAAGAAATATGATGCTCCTGTTGATCGATATACTCTTGAAAAGTGGAAGCCTCAGCAACAACGGAGGAGGGAGTAAGACCGAGGAAGGTGGCAGGAATCTGCAGTCCATCACGGATGGCGGAGTGTGGGACTGGGATACCGTCGGGACATGACTCGGATGAAAAACTGGGCTCTAATTGAAAAACCGATGGGCGGACGACGGTATGATGATGATATTTCCCATCCGCGAAGGTAACAAGGGACTGGTTGGCCGGGGAGTAGAGGACTGGCCAAGCGCGACGGAGAGAACCATTTGAGTGCAACCACCGCCCCAGGGGGAGGTGGAGCTTGCCTTGGGAGTCCGCCAAGATGCGTAGAAGCTTGCGCCATTTCGCCCAATGGGGATCGGCAGGACGATCCTGTCGAGGCTCCAGAAGACGGGAGCGACAGTGATCAATGCCGGGGATCCCCCGATAGACTTCAGGTTGAATAAATTTGCCATCCACAGTAGCAATATCAGAGAGAGTAAGTACCTCAAGATACAGTCGACATGCATTGATAACACATAGCTCAGCATCGGTAAAGAACTGGATTTCGAGGGCAAAATCCATCAGATATACATCGCGTTCCCGCTGTAACGGTTGAACGCGAAAGTTGGCAATGGTAATGGACCCGTCAATTCGGGATAGAAAGCTTCGGAGAGATTTAATCCACAAGCCGTCCAGGTACGGAATATCGTACGATGTGTCCTGCAGCAAAGGTCGGCCAACACCTGCCGTATACTGCAGATTTTCCAACGTGATAATCGCAAGATCACCAGCCTGGCTTGCAAAAATTCGAAGATTGCGAAGTAGAATTTTTACCTGCAAAACGCCCTGTTCAACACGAAGATCAGGAAAGAACATGCCGCCAAAGCGACTGGGTCCAAACACCACGGCGCGAGGGAAGGTGCTAACGTAGTTCATCTTTTGGAGGGTCACGGAGACCATGGATCGCTGGAGGTCGTCCAACTGCGATTCGGATAGATGTGCCACAGCCAAAGGATAACTGATGCTTGGGATGAAGAAGTTGTAGTAGAACGTCCAGGCTTCACTGTATCGGACAAAACTAGACGCCAGGGTGCGTGCATATTTCTTGGCCTTGGACAGTAAGTCCAGATATTGTGACTTCTGTGAGGATACCGGCGCTTGAAAGCTACCCAGAATCTTATGTGCTGTGCCAAACGAGAGCTGTTTTATCTGTGTCCGAACACCGGAGGAGTCATGGACTTCGAGTGGTGGGCCGAAAGTGCCAGGGCGAAGAACCGGTGCGCCTTTCGACGAGAAATTTATCCAGAGAAGATGATAGTAGCATTTGGATAATTCGAGGTCGCCCCCGCTTGCGTAAAGCAGGTCTCGCCAAAGTTGTGCGTCATGGGTTGCATTCCCAATTAACTCATCCAATGTCGTATCCCGAGTACCTGACGCCGAGTTGTTGTTATCATCAACAAATCCCACCATACCAAGTTTCAACTGTTTGCCCGAGTCCACCGTGGAGTAATGAGCACCGTGACAGTATTGATCGTACACGTCAAAAAGTACCGAGCTGGTGAATCCCCAGGCAGGGGGAGAAGACGTGCTGCCTTGTCCATTACCGAAGACTGGATTATCCCCGGAATGAGAATATGAAGATTCCGAAACTCCAAGGGTAGTTTTAATGAAGTATTTCACAAATTCGAGAAAATCGCCTTGTACTTGTGCCACCGTTGCCTGCAAACCAAAGGATCGAGCGATGAGGGTAGTGATGTAAGCGAGCATCCGATCGTAACATGAGGTTGCGTCATTGTTGAATTTGAGATGAGGCCACCGAGTCGCAAACACATAATCATACTGCAGGATCTCGATAAAGACTGGGTCAAGTGCTTGGCGGCCGGGCCGCGATCCGTAGCAACCAGCATTCAGGAGGTCGTGCTCTTCAGCGTAGTGTAGGAGATCGCGAAATTTTATCCCAAAGAAAGCATTGAGCGTGGCTTCGTAGAGATGAATAACACGAAGACGATGAAGGTAAGGTTGCCCCGGTTCTTTCTCGATCATAGCAGTCACCACTCTCTTCCATAAATCAAAGCAGTAGCCTCGTTTTTCAGCAAAACTCAACGTTGCAAAGTGTGCATCCCAAAGTTCACGTCGCGCATTCATGAACCGCTCAAATTGAATTGGATCAGTGGTCGGATCGAGTCCTGACGGTCGAAATAGAGCATGGTAGTGACTCAGATGACGGCCAGAGGGGGATGTCGTGGTGCGTTCGTCCCATAGTTTGAATTTTTTAATCATTTCTTCTCGGGTTAATCGATGTTGCCGTTCAGGGACACGGCGTTGGCAGGCCCGAAGGATCCGTTGTGCATGGATATCCGACGTTAACAAAGATACATCGAATTCACCGTCAAGAATTGACTCTGCGGTGTCTGACGTGGCGCTCCAACTCAGTGCGTCGGCAACACTCGGGTCAGCCAGAGGCGTGCCGTGTGCCTGTCCGAAATGAGCATAATTCCGCCGCAGTAAAGTGTCTTCTATATCCGAGGGATCTTGGACGAGGCGCCAAAGAGAGGGGTCATCTCGTGGGACAGTTTTGGGGTCAGCAGAAGGATCGCGAGGGACCTTAAGAACGGTGATGCCGCTGGATTGACGGGTTTTCACAGACGGGATGCGCTGGTACATATTCTTCATTTCCTGTGCCTTGAGGTATTGTGCTTCCAGCTTGGCTGGATCTTTGTCGGGAAACTCCTTTTTCAAGGCCTCGATACGAAGTTGGTGGTACGCATCCTTCTTGTCTTTCGCTTGACGAGCCGCCTGCCGACATTCCTGACGTACTCGACGGATGGCCTTAACAGTATCTTCATAGGTCTCTGGGAGCTCAATCGGTTTTTGAAGTTTGGCTTGACGACGGTGGATTTGGGAAGACATATCCCACCCAGTGCGCATCTGTGACAGATGGCGTTTAAGAATGTGAAGTTTTGTCATGGCGGTGTGTACTTCTAATGTCCACGGGAGGCGCTGGTAATTCCGACATTTAAGTTCCGCTTGTAGCATGCCTCGGAGTAAGTCTTTCTCAACGGTTTCAGCGAGTTCGGGATCAACATCATCATCGTTCAACAATCTTTTTGCACGTTCATATACTCGATGGAGCTGGCAGTATTCGTCGAGAGCAAATACGTACTTTATGAGGATAGGTGGAACATCGGTACGAACATGCCGTTGTGATGGATTGGCGATGGGAACCGGGGCGCGATCAAAAATGCCAGGCAGCCGGAGATCAACAAAGAGGCCGCGGTGGTCGGAGAAGATCCGATGATTGAAAGGTTCAATGCCACCGGCTTTTAGATGGGGAAGGAGGCGTTCTGACGCAAAAATATAATCAACTCGCTTGACACCGCGAGAGTATGTAGGCGTCTCGCCCTGCAGACCGTGAAGGTAAAGGTGACAATCCGATAGATGGCCTGCGTCCAAAATACGTTGTAGGCCTTGGGTATTCTCGCCGGTTTCTTCATTGAAATCTCCCATAAGAATTATGTCATGGCCTTGTTGACGCAGGCGCTCAACATAGGCAGAGAGATCCTGAATAAAGATTGCACGGGGATTGGGATCGCGGTATCCGGCCTGTCGGAGTAAGGAACGTTGTTGCTCATAATATGTCGTATCACCATGATCACCAGATTCCTGAACAGCTTGATAGGCCACAATGAGATGTACTTCTCTGTTGTCACGACCAAGGAGACTGATACTGCACCAGCGGCCATATGGATCGCTAAACTGTGAACGGACACGGCCAACGAGGCAATCTGTAACGCCTAAGAGTAATCCGCCTGGCTTGTCAGGACCGTGAAATGGGATTTCGGATTCTCCGAATTGGATCTTGCAATGGTCCCAGGTGGACCGTTTGTATCGATAGAACAATTCCTTGGTAGACCGATGGAGTGTGTTCAACTTCGTTTCAGCAAAGGCAAATGCGTCGGCTCGAATTTCACTCATGTGGCAGAACAAATCACCGATATCCACACCGTCATCACCGAGGCGTATGCCATTGACGTTTTGGAAATAAATGCGAATCGCTTGTGATTTCCAGCGATCCAGGCCCTCAGCCATAAGGTCCTTGCCTTCGTCGTCCATCGACAGTAGTTCATCAAGATCGTGGCCGTAAGGATGATTAGATTTAAGGTTTTCGTAACGTAGGAGGGCAGGAGAGCGTTGACGGTTGCGGAGGATCGTGCGGGGAGTGGGAGGTGGGAGAGAGGGAGTGGGATGATATTTGATGCGACGGAGGGAGCGTGGCCTGGTTTGAGTGTCGTGTGGATTCGGAGTCATTTTTTAGGATTGTCGGGTACCACCGGGGCTTCATCCATAGCAGTATCCGCAGAAGGCTTCGGGGAGTGCACATTGGCAGGACGCTTGGCTGGAGTTAGATCTCGAGGCACCGGAGACCCAAAGGGTTGAGTTGGAGGGGGACCCATAACATGACTAATCAAGGCTGTCATCATTTCGGTCTGCTTGCCCATAAAGTCCATCATGCGCTTGTTGGCTTCCTCTTGACGGCTCACCACCGTGTCGAGCATGCTGACGACCGTAGATAAATCCCCAGAGGCGATGCTTTTGGGAACCGATTGTCCCGTAGTCGACAACCCAGAAACGGACGGTCCATCGTAGGTGGAAGGATGGGTCCCAGAAGGAGTCCCAGACACAACTGAATGCCCAGAAGAAATAACAGCTGTAGAGTCAGCGGGCCCTCCATCCGGATGGGATACGCTACTGAAATCAAATACCAATTTAGGTCGACGGTTCCATGCATTGTCTTCGGTCGTGGCGGCCGGGCCACTTGGACGGCTGGACGTACTCGAGTCCTTGAGCATTTTTCGCAGAGTGGTGACTTTCGACTCCATGTCCTTAGTGAGTGACGCTGAGAAAGCCAAACTGGGGTATCGGCCGTAGTGGGTGAGGTACTCTTGTCCAAGAAAACTTGGGAACTGTTCACGGAAAAATTTCGTGAGTTCTTGTTGCAACGCGTTAAAATTATCGTCCTTAACGATAAAGATATAGCGGCCCGTGCGAGAGGAACTGTCGGTTGCCTCAATGTTTTCCACGAGAGAGCTGGACATGAAGTATTCTGACATTGTGCCGTTATATTTCAATCCGCTGGTCGACATGTCCCAGATGGAGGGATGGAAGTTAACAACGGTAAGGCCTCGAAGCTTGAGAGTCACGTCGTTGTTGTGCATGAGGAGCTCGCGATATTCTGCCGGGCTGGCGGCCAGATGGAATCCGTAAGGTACGATGTGGTAGCCAAGCACCGTGAAGGGAATGCGAACAATGAGACTGCCAATCAGTTTCCGAAATTTCTGAACACAGCATAAAGCAACCACATCCGAGCCGACCCTTGAGTCACCATTGCCAAATTGCATCAGACGTTTCGTCGCAAACACCTCGGGAATGAGCGCACCCACACCCCCCACCTTGTCGAGTTCTTCTTGTTCTTCTTCAGTGAGAGTTAATTCCGACAGAGCGTTGTTCAACCTAGCAGTCACAGAAACTTTATGTGTCATATCAGGATGTGCACCACTGAGCCATCCGACCACCACCGTCTGTTCCCCTTTGAGATCATCACCGTCAATCCACAGGTTGTGAATTTGCAGATACGGAATCAGTTTCTTCTTAATCGTCAGAATACTGGTGTCGGAAATGGTGCAGTGAGTTACCGTAATGATAATCTGTTTCGTGCTACGGGATTTGGTCTCTTTGCGATGAAAGAAAGCCCGATGTTCCGGGTCGGTAGAAGGAAAATCATCCAGCGAACAAAAACTCTTGGGTTTTGGATCCGAAGTTTCGTTTGTTGGGAGATAGTAGACTTCTCCTGTAGCAATTTCAGCAATCTTAGAAAGAAGTTCACGATGCTTTGCGGCAAGATTAAACGTAGAATCTGCTTGGCCAGCAGACACGCGAAACGACACGCTGAACGTAGTTTTGCCCTCCTGCGCCTTTAAAACGGTCGTTGTCGCCCGGGCTTTCAAGATGCTCCGTACGGCAGGGGAAACGGGAGCCTTAGAAGTGGGAGTCACCTGCTGAGGTGCTCCGGTACTGGTAGAAACGGGGTTAGAGGCCAAGACCAAAGAACGTGTCTGCATTCTAGTGGGACCCGAATTCGGGCCCGAAGTTGAAGGGCATATATTGGTCATCAAGAAGGCCTTATATGGACTCAGGACCAGCAGATTACGATGGCACGAAAGATTCGCCGAGTGCCTCCGAAACGAAGGGTTCTTTCCGTGCAAGGCGGAACCGGACATATGGATGCGGAAGAACGGTGACGTCTACGAGTACATAGGGGTATATGTAGACGACCTCGCAATGGCAATGCTGGACCCTAAGTCCTTCACTGAACGACTAATGGAGACCTACAGGTTCAAGTTGAAGGGAACCGGGCCCATAAGCTTTCACCTCGGATGCGATTTTGTCCGCGATTCCGATGGCATACTGTGCCTCAAGCCCAAGAAGTATATCTCGCGCATGGTCGACACGTACAAGGACCTCTTCGGGCACATGCCGAAGCGTCGCGTACGTTCCCCGCTTGAGAAGAATGACCATCCGGAGCTAGACACTACGTGCCTATGTAACGATAAGGAAACTAAAGACTACCAGTCTGTCGTAGGTTCTCTACAGTGGGCCGTATCCCTCGGACGTATCGACGTCACGACGGCCGTTATGACCCTGTCACACTTCCGTGCGCTTCCCCGGATCGGGCATTTGGATAGGGCGAAGCGTGTCGTCGCGTACCTCGCGAACATGTCCGACGCGTGCATCCGTATCCGCACACATATGCCTGACTACTCGGGAATACCAGAGGTAGAGTACGATTGGACGACGTCCGTCTACGGAGACATCGAAGAGATGATTCCCTACGACGCCCCCGAACCCCTCGGGAGTTACGTACTATTGTCCCACTACGTGGACACGAACTTGTACCACGACATGCTAACTGGTCGTTCGGTCACTGGGATACTCCACTTCCTTAACGCCACTCCGATCGATTGGTTCTCCAAACGCCAAGCGACCGTCGAGACAGCGACCTACGGATCGGAGTTCGTCGCCGCAAGAACATGTGTAGAGCAAGTAATGGACCTACGTAACACGTTGCGTTATTTAGGTGTCCCAATCCTTGGTAAGAGCTACATGTTCGGCGACAACGAGTCGGTGGTTAACAGCTCTGCTAAGCCCCATGCCAAGCTACATAAGCATCACACTGCACTTAGCTTCCATCGCGTTCGCGAGGCTATTGCAGCGGGCATAGTCGGCTTTTATCACATGCCTGGGCCTGAGAACCCCGCCGACATCCTCTCTAAGCATTGGGGATACCAGCAGATTTGGGCACAGCTCAAGCCACTTATGTTCTTCGCTGGTGACGTCGCCAATATGGGAGAGGTAGAATTGGAGGAAGAAGAAGAAGAGGAAGAGGATTTGGAGGAAGACAGAAAGGAGGGCACCACCCCGAGCGCGAAAGAGGGGAGTGATAGAAAATAAGGTAGACGCGCGACGGACGGACGGTCCGCGCGTGACGTCAGTAGTGTGTTAGTCAAGTTAGTCTTTCGCTCCGAGTGGTCGGACGACGCGCGCATGCGCGCATGACAACGAGGAATGATGCTCGAAGATGAGTGACCGCCGTCGGCGGCAGACGTAGATAACTCACAATATTTAGAATCACTTACGTGAACGTATTGTCACCCATTTCCCCCCAAAAGCTAAGTATACCGAGCGCCTCTAGCGTAGAGAGGCATAGTTGTAGTTGTTGCTGGTTCTCCCAGGTCGTTTGTGGAGAATCGTCAGCATTGTTGAGCAAGCGCCGCCACATCTGTTGATTGTCGTCGCGTTTGCCGTCGCGTTTCCTAAGAGTCCCTACCGGATTCTTGTCAAGAAAGATTGAGACATTCACCCACAACGCCATGGCATTTCTTGGCTACGGCGGGTTGTTGCATCTTATTCATCTGACACACACACACTTGCATCTCGTTGCGAACTGGATTCACACGCCGACACATGCACATTCTCTCTCGAACATTGTTTCGTACTACATACTTACAACACCAACATCAACGTCAGCGGCTTCCATGACAGTATGGAGCCGATCAGAAATGTTATCAAGGCCCTTGTGGCCGTGGCGTATGATTGCCCGGTAACTATGCACACTTACATTCTTCTATTTGACCATGCACTCATTCTACCTAATATGTCTTGTCATCTTTTGTGCCCTGATCAATTGAGGGAAAACCAAATCATTGTTAATGACGTGGCTTTGCAACGCATTCCACCGGATAAACGGGCGGCCACCGACCACAGTATTTTGGACCCCAAGAGCGGGTTGCACATTCCATTACAATATGACAAGCCCTTTTCATATTTCCACGTAAGGAAGCCGACTCGTGCCAAGGCTACCGATCCCATCAACTACACACATGTCCGTATGACCAGCGAGTTGGAATGGAGGCCATCGGATTCTAATTCGAATCTCGTGGAAGAGCATCTTCGGCGACAAGTCGGTGGAGATTCTTATTTCAACGCGATTTCGTCTACGCAAACAACGAATTTATTCTCTCTTTCCTCCTTTCTACAGGATGAAGAGAGTATCTGCTCTGCATTTCACAACCTTGCTCTCGCCTTTAGGGGACAGAGTAATGGCCACGCTTTCTGCAATGAAAACGGCGGCGAAATCTACGCTTGTGACCGCTGACCAATTAGCGCGGCGATGGCGTATCAGCCTGGAAGCGGCGCAACGAACATTAACAAAGACAACACAACGAGCTGTCAGAGACTGGAGCCGAGTTTCAGGGGACCGATTGTTTCGGCCAACGGAATATGCACTACGATACAGACAACTTCGAAGCAAAATGTTTGTTGACGTGAAGTTTGGGCCTACAAAGTCACTCGAAGGAAACACTTGTATGGCCGTCTACTCCATGCCCTTCCAATGGGTAGCTGGTTTTCCACTCCCGAAGGAATCTGAAGTTCACACTACCTTAGACAAGGTCTTTCGCACCGTCGGATTCCCAGAATCCATCGTTCCTGACTCTGCTCTCTCCCTTACCAAAGGTGAATTTCTCAAACGATGCCAACGCGCACAAGTCCCAGTCTTGCCAGTCGAACCGTATCAACACAACCAGTCCCAAGCCGAGAATGTGATTTGTGAGGTCAGTCGGCTTTACGAGCGGACGATGCTGGCCCGAAATGTTCCTGCTTGTCTCTGGGACCGTTGCTATGCAACATGTGCGGAACAACAAAGCCACACTGTTTTAGGCCATCCAGAGCAGAATGGCGAATGTGATGCGACGATAGCTTCAGGGGACACTGCGGATATCTCGCATCTGATTAACTTCCCGTTTTACGATTGGTGCGGGGCCCGGTCACCACGAGAGTCAAGCCAGCCTCAGAAACAATTGTGTCGTTGGCTAGGACCAAGCTTCGATGTTCCTGATGTTCTTTGTCAATCTGTTCTCACCTCGAACGGTAGCATTTTGCACCGCTCTTCTGTTATTCTCTCGCAGGACGAGCACCAGAACGAGGATATTAAGCAAATGAAGGTGGAATTTACCGAGAAGCTTGCGGCAAAGCTTGGCGAACGAATTAAAGGTATTGAAAAGAAGCCAGACGATGGCGACAAACGATTCATCCGCGCAGAGAACAATGTGCCGGATTTTATTCCATACGAGGATGATGAAGCGAACGAAGTCGATGAACAGGATAAAGAATTTGTTCCGCCTCCCTTCGATGAAGAGGACAAGCCAGTTGAGTATGATCACTACGTCTCAACGAAGATACGAAAGGCTACAGGGGACGGAAACAATGTTTTAACAGGAGTTATTCGTGGGCGGAAACGAGATGCAAAGGGAGACTTTATTGGACAGTATCACGAGAATCTGTTGCTTGACACCGCTCAGTATGAGGTCGTTTGGGCTAATGGAGACGTGGAGTCTGTCGCAGCTAACCAAATTGTTGAGTCAATCATGGAGTCTGAAGACGATGACGGTTACTCATTTGCTTTTGTGAAGGAGTTTGTTGACCACAGGCGTGACGGTACGGCTCTCAGGAGAGACCACGGTCATCGAACAAGCGGGACAGAAGATCCCGAAGCGCACTACAAAGGGCTGGGATATTTGTGCTGAGTTAAATGACGGAAGTACCTTGTGGATTCCGTTAAAGGACGCGAAAAGGGACAGTGTTTTAAAAGCCGTGAAACGCCGTGCCGTGCGACGCAAAAATGAAAAGTTCGGAATTGAAGTTCCGGGGCCGATGGATGTTGCTCGTGCACTGGAAATCGATCGTGAGACGGGGACTCAACACTGGGCCAACGCCATGGCCAAGGAAGTCAAGACGGTGTTACCGGCTCTCAAAGTATTTGATTCGGAAGAAAAAGTCCCGGTCGGATCGCAGCTGATCGATTTGATGGTTGTCTTTGATGTTAAAATGGATCTCACCCGCAAGGCGAGGATCTGTGCAAGGGGCGACCAAACTGAGTCGCCATCTTCCGTCACATACGCAAGCGTTGTGACAAGGGAAAGTATTTGTCTTGCATTCTTACTCGCCTCTTTGAATGGATTGTCTGTTCTCTCTGCTGATATATCAGGCACCTATCTAAATGCACCGTGTGCCGAAAGGGTCCACACAATACTTGGACCTGAGTTCGGAGCATTAAAGGGCAAGACGGCTGTGATAGTAAAGGCCCTCTATGGGTTAAAATCTGCTGGATTTTCATGGAGAAGCTACTGTGCCAAGACTCTTCGAGAAGAATTGGGGTTCACTCCATGTCGTGCCGATATGGACGTCTGGTTTCGAGAGGGTGTCAAACCGAATGGTAAAAAATATTATGAATATCTGTTGGTCTACATGGACGATTTGTTGGGGATAAGTATGAACCCGAAATTTATTCTTGATGATCTTAACAAGCGTTTCTTGCTCAAAGAGGACTCGGTTGGAGAGCCTACGAGATATCTTGGTGCAACGATCTCAAAGTTTTGGATTGATGGTGACCCTCTACCGAAGTGGGCGATTGGTTCAGGGGACTACATCAAGGAGGCAATTCGTGTGATTAAATTGAGGCTCGTGCAGATGGAGCTTGAGTTAAAATCTGGAGCAAGCGCACCATTCCCTTCAGGCTACAAGCCGGAGCTGGATGTTACCCCACTACTCAACGATGAAGGTGCTACTTTTTATATGCAATGCGTGGGAATTTTACGTTGGATTGTGGAGCTCGGTCGCATTGATATTTGTACCGAAACATCGATGCTGGCTGCGTACAATGCCTGTCCAAGAGATGGTCATCTGAAGGCAGCCCTCCATGTTTTTGCCTATTTGAATAATCATGAGCAATCTAATCTTGTCATGGATGATGGGTATCCGGACCACTTGCCCGATCTGCCAAAGCACGAATGGAAGGAATTTTATCCGTGGGCGAGTGATGATTGGCCGCCTGATGCTCCAACTCCCCTTGGAAAACCCGTGGTAATTGTCATGTTTGTTGATGCTTCTCATGCTGCTAACGTTGTGACTCGTCAGTCAAGAACAGGTGTTTTGATTTGGGTTAATCGTGCCCCTATCGTTTGGTATTCGAAGAAGCAGAATTTGATTGAAACGAGGTCTTTTGGTTCTGAGTTCATGGCGTTGAAGACAGGAGTGGAGCTACTGGAAGCACTACGTTACAAGCTACGAATGTTGGGTGTTCCTATCGACGGGTATGCTGATGTCCTTGTTGATAACATGTCCGTTGTTTGCAATACGAGTGTCCCCGAGTCTACGTTGAAGAAAAAGTCGAATTCGATCGCTTACCACTACGTGCGATCAAAAGCGGCGGCTGATATTCTACGAATCGGCTATGTTAATACGAAGGCGAACCTTGCCGATATGCTGACCAAGGTTCAGAATGGAGCGGATCGAAAGGAGCTTGCAAGACAGGTGTTGTTTTAGCTTGCGTCTGACGCGTCGAGGGGGTGGCCTAAGCTTGTTGGCCATTCGTGTTGGACGTCCTGGGATAGGGCAGGTACCTCGGTCAATGATCTTGATGATGTTGTTGTTATTGGATGTTGGTCTTGGTTTGGAAGATAGTGCGATGTGATCGGATCCCTAGCTCCGTCTCCCATCCAGGGGACCGTTATTTCCCGAAGAAGTGGCGTCTTACAGTCCAGTTAGTCAAGCCGGGTGTTCGTATCCCGCGCAGTAATGCCATAATATTTTGTTGCAATGACTTTTATTGTTGTTACTACGTTTTGAGTGGCTCCGCGTCACTCTGTCGATCATTTCTCGCTTTAGCCCAACCGAAGATTCTCTATCCGTTGAGGCTTCTGCAATGACGTTTTCTGCAAGAACTTTGGCGAGAGGTGCGCAAAGACGCCATACCCCGCTCGTTCTCTTGTTGCATTGCAAGGAGAGAACCGCTCTGCCCGATCCAAGCCTTTTGACTAAGGCAATGGAACGCCCCCACCGACTTACTGACTATACACAACTGTGTTTTGAATTCTTCGCGAGCACCCCAGATGACTGTATTGATTCAGGGGAGATGATTACTTTGGAGCCCACGAAGAATCCAATCTCCACTGGTCGAGGCATCTTCCAATGCTTCCGCCATACCAGATGGAAATAAGCTTGATTGTTGTGTCCTTTTCTTCTGGCGAAGCAAACCAGGCTTGCAGACTACCTGGTTCTATTGAGCTGGCGACTCATTCTTCTGTTAAGATGAGCAATGCACGATGAGGATCGTCTTTGTTTTGTCTATTGTGTTGCGATCACATTTGGGTAACAGGTTCTAAGGCTGAACCTTTCTGTCGTGATAAAACACCTCCCATTGTGACTAACAATTGCATGTTCAATATGAAGATGCTACAGTGTCGAATGAAGGGGAGTAGTAGAGATTTGGCATTTCGAGGTCCTTCGGTCGTGCCGGGACTCGACAGGATCCTTGAGGTTGCCCGTCTTTCGGCGACGTGGCCTTTGGTGTCATTCGGCCTGCGCATCTGATTGGTTGTTGACTTTACCGCTCTTACTACGGATGACGTGAGTGTGAATTCAATTACTACGTCCTACGTGGTATCTACGTTGATTTGCTGGTTTCTCTTTCGGGTATGCTTGTTGTTGCTGCTTTTGTGCGGTTCACAAGCTGTTGTAACGTCAATAGCAATTGGTTATCTTTAAGGTTTTTTGAGTTCGTTTTACTATTCTCTACCATATTATCTACCGCACAAACCGCAGTCGTCTATGTCGGAGGGGTTCGCAAACTGCGCACAAGCATTTGTTCGAGTCCAAGTCGTTGAGAAGTCGAGAATCAAGAAGACGACGCATGTTGACCAACCGGATATAGCCAACAGCTACCATTCTCTAGCTAGCTACTATAACTGTTTCTTGACATGGGTACTGTTCCACTCTATACTGTACACAATAAAGTACTGTGCTGTATGTTCTAGCTCCTGGTAGTCGAATGTGCGGCAACGTACCGATGGACTTAATTTTAGTACTTACTAGTAGTGCACAAATGTGTGGTCGACCCTTTTACTACTAGTTAACAAGTCTAGAATCTACTACAATGACAATTCTTGCACTGGAATAGCAGAAGTACGAGCAGGACCAGCTTTGAACTCAGGCATGGAGGGATTCTCTGATTCTTGTTGAGTACATGTAGATGTTGCTGCTGTACTAACACGGTCGCCCCCAAGTCCAGCCCCAAGTCCAGCGACACCTGATGATAATTGTCGCAGTAGGCAACATCATTGTGGAAGCCTTGCCCTTAATATTGGGTCGTCGTCACCGTTGTTTTTTCACCTCTTCTTGCACGCTGCTGCCAAGCTTCTTTTTCAGCCTCTCTCGTCGCTCTGGCTCTTCCAATTTTTGTTGAAAGGACTTGGCTGCAACAACTCTTCTTTTCTTGCTTGGGTCCTTGTTCTTCTTTTCTTTGGGTCAAAATGAATCATTGGCATCGCAGTCGTACCGGCCAAGGCATTTGGGTTTGTTACCTCAAGCTCACTGGCAGGTTGTTGTTTGCTGCTGGAGGGGGGCGCCTTTTTTGCATCTTTTTGGCATGCAACTCGTTTGGCAAATCCAAAAATGACAAGGCTTATAATCCCATCGTGCCAATGCATGCATTCTATCTGCTGTCGAAGTAAAGTGTGACAGGAATCCGGCATTGGCACATGGGCCCAGGTGCATTGGTGTTGTTATTGTTGTTTGCTTCACGAGCGTTTTCATGTAGAAATTTGTTAATACCGCCTGCATGACTTGTGTGAGTAGACGGTGCATGACGGTATGATTGGGCATGAAATCGCATGCCACGTGGGCTCGGAAGGAGGGTCCTTAGAGTAGCCAAAATGCCCTCAAAATGTCTACTTTTTTGGCGACATCGCGGTAGAATCTACGTATGGGATACGGTGCAAATTCTACAAACTACGACGACCGTATTGGGGTTGCTACATACGGGGAAGGGGGATTCTGGTAGATAATAACTACTTCGGTAGAAATTTGAACATTACGGTACTGTAGCCCGAACGGTAGCCAGTATGATAGCAGAACGTCGATTGTTCCATACGAATATGCAGTAAGATCAGGCGTAGATAGAGCGCTCGTTATTAGCCATGAAGTATTCTATACACTTTTTCAGATGCGCATTTGGTCTTGGAAAGGCAACGTCGGCGCCGATTTTTGCTCATTGTGACTTCTTGCTGCCCCAAGGTGTCGGCACTTGTGTGTTTGCTTTTCGAATGATACGTAGATGCACGAAATTTCAAAGTTACATTGCAAGCTCATCATACAACGGAATGTCACCCAGCTCATTCAGATTATCCATGTACTTTCGTAGACCTTCTGGCCACACAGCTCCTCTAATGATGTTTATTGATCGAAGTCGGGCCCAAAGATCAATATCATCCAGCGACAATCCACCTTCCGTGCAATATTTCTCACTGTAGATGATATCATCAAGTTGAACTAGCTTGGCATTCAACTCTTCAATCATTGGAACAGGGTCGCTGGACATCACTTCAGCGTAAATCCTCTACTTCTCTTCCATATCCATCTCCTTGCACTCGGCCTTATCGTAAGGAGGTAGCTGATGGTTTTTCATAATTGCATGCCTCGCGTCCAATTGTTGGAATTCTGGCAACAGCCCAGTCGCAACATAACGTGATCGCTGAAGGGTTCGAAGAAGACTTTGTACAGATTTTTGCCATTCTTTCAAGTCCGTTCTACCGCTTCCAGGTCTAATGGTACCATTTGTGCCGAATCTTTCATCAGAGTCAATCAATTCGATGATATCCATGGATTCTGCCATGACTACACCATCTTCGGGGAATTCCTTTCGAGACAAATGTGGAAAGAAAAGAGTGAGCCAATCAAGCAAGACAATCTCTAACAACTTTCTCTGGACGAACTTACAAAGATCGGTGCAATCTTCTTTCCAACGAGGCTGGTCGGTGTTGAGACATCGTCGTTGGCCATAAAGTTAATCTTATGCTTCACATTTTTTATTCCAAGGGCAAGGCGTACCCGGACGCAAAATGGACAATGGTCGTATACGTAGACTGTTGGAAGATCGTCCATAATATAACTCTTTCAGGCTTCACATACGAGTCGGAAGATACTGCGGTCGAAAGTTGCAACGAAAATGACCGATGCGTCTGCAATACGCCCGCTGTCCCCTCGGGACTGGACGCACGATTCAACATTCGTCGCCCCTGACGTGGCGACCCAATGCCGATATCCATAGAAAGATCCGTCCAGCTAGAAAGGCTCGATAGATCTACCTTTACAATAGACTTATTATTTTCACCTAGTGCACCGTGAATTCACGCACGGATTTCTTTCGAAACCTTCTTTGTTGCACACCATGGCCCCCAACCAACTTTCGATCCCAAGCATAGTGATGCCTACCGACTTCAACGGCAAACGCAAGTCTCTGAAAGGTCCTACTGTCAAGTTCGAGTTGAGGGACGAGCCAGCCAACGCGAACGGAGGGACCCATGAGAAAAAAGTTACCGTATACGATGGAGAATACGGCGACGACAACGCCCGCTTCTGGTGCCAATTCGAGGCCCGATTGCGAGACGTTTTCCTTCGCAAGCCATGTGGTAATGGCCCAAGCAAGTTCGGAGTGACCGCCAGTTGCTTGGCTGGAAAGGCACTGGACGACTTCGAGCGGTACAAAGACGAATACGTCAACGACGATGACGCAGCCTTCGAGGCAACCCTAGCGGACCTCAAGGCCGATATCTTTAACGGCGACACCCCAAGGTCCGACCAAGTGGATTACCTCGAGACCCTGAGGAAGCCGGCGAGCGCGACCTTCAACCAATTCATCTCGGAAATTGACCGGATGATTGCCGACTTGAAATATTTCCCCCTCGATCTGGACGCCGAAGGAAACCAGATCGACGAAGACGACCAACCCACGCTCTCCGAGGAGGCGTACCGCAAACTGATTCTGCGTTCAGCACCTCAGGCATGGTACGACAAGTTGACCTCCAATGGGGCGGACCCAAAGCAAATCCCGGTCAACGACCTGAAGAAACGGTTCCGACGCATGGAACAAAAAGAGCGACGCGATCGGAACAGATTTCCTTCGCGACCCAAGGATTCTGGAAGCGGCAACCCGGAAAAGAAAAGAACTCGGCATGACCGCGACTCTGATAGTAGCCGCAAAGGCAAATGCTGTCACATCTGCAAGATGGACAACCATAATACCTCTGACTGTGGCTACAACGCCCGACGCGAAAAGAAGCAGCGCGTTGAGGGCGGAAACAAATATAATAATAAAGACGGAAAAACTCACCGTGACCGTGGCAGACACAGGCACGACATCGAGGAGAAGGATCACGAAGACGATGAGGTAAGCGAGAGTTCGAACTCGACTCGTTCGTCTAACCACAAACGATCGGCGGGACGCGCTAAGAAACGCCGTAACCCAGCCCACAAGAAAAACCGCACTAGCGACTCAAATAGTGAGTCTAACTATTCTAGTGACGATTCTGAATCCTCGTACTATAAGTATTTCAGCGCCCTAAAAGAAAAATTTTTACCCCAAGTCTTGGAACGCGAGCGCTGTCACGCCATAAGCCGACGGCACACACGATACGTCAACCCGATCCAACCACGACGGATAAAAACGACGAAGAGGCGCAGAAAAGCGGCCCTCACAGTCAGCATCTTACCGGAAGACCACCGGATGGACCCAGCTAGTGCCAATGCGTTACTAGACTCGGGCTCATCGAGCAGCTTTATCAATGCCTCTCTTGTCCCAAGACGGTACTGGAGAAAATGCAGACCCGTCGCCTTTGACACCAAACCAGGCACATTCATATCGAATCATTTGGTAGCAGTCGACATAATGTTACCAAAACTCTCGACTGCCAAGACCGCCCGATGGACGTTCTACATAGACGACTCGGAGCTGGACTCGACATACCAAGTGCTCATCGGTGCCAACTTTCTCGATGAGATGGGCATCGACATCAAGTACTCGAACAAAACGATCGAATGGGACGATGCTGTTGCACCTATGATGACGGTGGAAGAGCTCGAAGAACCCAAAGACATCAACCACGTCCACGCAATGAACGATACGGACGATAAAGAAGCGAGCAAGCCGGTAAGAGAGACGGCTAAGCGCGCTCAAAAGATTCTGGACGCCAAGTACGAAAAGGCGGACCTAGACGACATAGTATCTAAGATAAAAACCTTGGATGCTAAACAAAAGAAAGCTCTATTGAAACTACTGAAGAAATATGAGCCATTGTTCGACGGAACACTTGGCGACTTCGAATGCGACCCGGCTGACTTCCTAGTGAAGCCCGGACACGACGAACCTTACCACGCGAAATCGGCCTTCGCCGTACCGCACATACATCGAGCGACTCTCAAAAAGGAGATCGATCGCCTCGAAGAACTAGGCGTTCTAAGACGCGCCGAAAACAGCCGACATGCCTACCCAACATTCATCATACCTAAAAAGAATGGAACAGTGCGCTTCGTGAGTGATTTCCGAAAACTCAACGAGAAACTCTTACGAAAGCATACACCTCCACCAACGATCGCCGACATCCTCCACAATTTGGAAGGATTCCAATTTGCGACGTCGCTAGATCTCAACATGGGCTACTACACAGTCCGACTTACCCCGAAAGCACAAGAAATGTGCACTATCATCACGCCATGGGGCAAGTACGCCTACCAACGGCTACCCATGGGCGTCTCATCATCATCCGATATCTTTCAATCTAAAATGATGCAATTAATGCAAGGGTTAGAACACTTTGTTCGCACCTACCTCGACGATCTATTACTGATCGGACGAGACACGTTCGAAGCCCACTTACAAGATTTGGAGACCGTGTTGGGACGACTCGAAAAGGCAGGACTGAAAGTCAATGCCGCAAAGAGTACCTTCTTCGCGGACCAAATCGAATACCTAGGCTTCTGGCTGACGCGACAAGGCATCACGCCAGTCAAAAAGAAAATACAAGGAATAATGGACATCGCTGTGCCCGAGAACAGGAAACAGTTGAGACAGTTCATCGGCATGGTGAATTTTTATCGCGACATGTGGCACCATCGGTCGCACATTCTTGCGCCATTGGCTGAACTTACCTCAAGTAAATCTAAAAAGTTTGAATGGCTGCCAAAACATACAGCTGCCTTCAACGCCATGAAAGAAGCGATCGCGTGAGACGTGATCTTAGCCTATCCCGACTTCTCGAAGAAGTTCGTGATATATACCGACGCGAGCGACTATCAGCTCGGCGCGGTGATCATGCAGGACGGCAAACCAATCGCCTTCTAGTACAGCAGAAAGCTCACGGAAGCGCAGCAAAAATACACGACGACCGAGCGGGAGCTGCTCAGCATCGTCGAAACCCTTCGGGAATTTAGAAGCATCCTGTTAGGATACGAAATCGAAATTTACACCGACCACAAAAATCTTACCTTTGAAAATTTCACTTCCGACCGCGTTCATCGCTGGCGGATGTACGTCGAAGAGTTTGGACCCGCCATCCACTACATCAAAGGGAAGGCGAATATCGTCGCCGACGCACTGAGTCGGATGACGCTGATACCGGCTAAGGATGCCGAAGGCCGAGGAGGCAACGCGCGCGATAACACCAATTCGTCGGACGAGCCCGAAACCGTGGCTACGCCGACCTTACATGCTATCCAAACTCGACGAGAACGAAAGCTTACGGAGAAAGCCAAAACCTTTTTCGAACAACTGAAACAAAAAGAAAAGGAAAGGCCGAGTAAGCGACAGAAGACAAAGCAAACATCGGCAGAAGTCACCTTGGAACAAGCGGTGCCAATCCGTTACGACGTCATCGCCGCTCACCAATGGAAAGACGCCGAGTTGCTACAGAAACTAGAAACGAAGAGCAATTACTCGGTGAAACACAAGGGAAAGCACCGTATCATCGTCAAAGACGACAAAATTCCCGTACCTGAAACACTGCGGCTACCTCTAATTGAATGGTACCACACAAACCTATGCCACCCCGGAACGGACCGGACAGAGCAAACAATCTGCCGCAGCTTCACATGGAAAAACGTACGTCGAGACGTCCGTTGACACACAAAAATTGTGAGGAATGTCAACGGTTGAAAACAAAAACGACAAAATATGGCCACTTACCCGCAAAGAAAGCAGAGTACGTGCCATGGAGAAAATTATGTGTCGACCTAATCGGTCCTTACAAAGTTCAAGACGGCAAGGGACACGTCCACGAACTATTGGCTCTGACCATGATCGACCCCGCGACATCATGGTTCGAAATATGCAAAATACCAAACAAAGAAAGTGAGACAGTTGCGTTGGCTCTCGACAGGCAATGGCTATGCCGATACCCTCGACCTACTTACATTACCTTCGATCAAGGCGGAGAATTCACTGGGAAAGAATTCCAGGAACTGCTTGACAGCTACGGAATAAAGGCAAAGCCAGCGACGAGCAGAAACCCTCAGTCAAACAGTGTTGTCGAACGCGTTCACCTCACACTGCATAACATGTTACGCACCTTCGACCTCCAAGTCCGCGATATGGACCCCCTTGATCCCTGGTCCGGCTACCTCGCCGCCGTTGCGTTCGCCATTCGCAGCACCTACCACACCACGACTAAAGCCACGCCAGCTGAACTCGTTTTTGGGCGCGATATGATCATTGAGAGATCATTCGAAGCCAACTGGGACGACATCAGACGACGAAAACAAAAAATAATTAATGACAACAACACACGAGAGAACAAAAAACGAAAATACCACGATTACCAAGTCGGTGACCAAGTACTGTACCGACGACGCAAAACAGGAAAACACAATCGCCCATACGATGGCCCATTTACCATAACCCACGTGCATGCCAATGGCAACGTAACCATTGCTCGTGACAGCCGCGTTAAGCAACGCGTAAACATACGACTCATTCACCCATTTTCCCCTCGCACATCGTGACGTGCCCTTGGAAGGAAGCGAGTGCAATACGCCCGCTGTCCCCTCGGGACTGGACACACGATTCAACATTCGTCGCCCCTGACGTGGCGACCCAATGCCGATATCCATAGAAAGATCCGTCCAGCAGCTAGAAAGGCTCGATAGATCTACCTTTACAATAGACTTATTATTTTCACCTACATCTACTTTTCATCGCTAGCGTAGTGCAGCGTCCGTTTCGTCGAAGGGAGCCACACCTGAACATTGCCAGCGGCAATCACAAGAAAAAGAGTTACCAGTCTCATGGTGTTCTCTGTCTTCCAAACTAGTTCAATCCTCAACAAAATTCAGTAGCAAAGATGCTGCGTCGACGATTCGTTGGCCCTCCTCGTCCACCTCGTCCACTTCGCCCTCGCCCTTTTGGCGCTTCGGCATTTTGGAAGACATGGTGATGAGGAGGGCTGGTGTCTCTTCCAACAACAACACGTCCACCACCACCACCACGTCCCCCACGGCCACCTGCCATATACCTTAAGTACTAGAAAAGTACTAAGGTTACAACCCCTTTTGCGCATAGGGCACAAAAAGTCCTTCTTCGCGAAAGCGGAGCTTGAATACCTGGGCTACTGGATTACCCGAGACGGCATTCAACCAGTAGCAACCAAAGTGCAAGCAATTCAATCCATGCTCGCACCGCGCAATAAAAAGGAACTACGCGCTTTCATCGGTAATAATTAATAGGTTAGAACGACCGCGCCGTTATGGCTGCGAGAAAAATAATTAATCTGCCCGCGCTGTGATGAATCATTATGACTTTTGATATTCAGGAAAATCTACTGAATGACTTTTAGAAGTCAGTAGAATCTACTTACTTTAAGGAAAATACCCTTAAGGAAAATTTCCTTAAGGAATTTCTACTTAACGAAAATATACTGAATATGAGTCACGCGAGCAATCATTGGAATTCCACCGAATCGGACTCCAGGGGTGACTGCAATTATATAGCCCTAGTCTGACCTTCGTACGTATTCCCGAATGCTCCAGCCCAAGAACTTTGGGACCCGCCACCAAAAACTGGGCTTGGGGCGGGTGGCATGCTAAAAAGAAACCTCAAGACGTGTGGTAACGGAACCGACGCGCGAAATTGGAAGTTCCAGTTCTATGATACACTACGGTAGAGAGTCTACTCTTTCCCCATGATCCCTGGGTGCGTGAAACTGCACCACCACCAACTCTGGCTTTCAAGAGCAGAGGGCATTACGGGGTCTTTGTCTCCATCTTTTGTAATTACTTACTTGGTCTTTTTCAATGGCAATACAAACGGTTCTCCAACAAGGGCAGGGCCACCAGGAGCAGCAGCAACGAGATTCTTGTGGAAGCAGTGGGATGTGTGGTGGTGATGAATTGTCCTGGTTATCTTTGTTAAAATGGATGGTGATTCTGGCGCTAGTGGTAAAGACGGTATTGTTTCCTCCACGTGGCCTTAACAACTTCTTGGCCGTCACTACAGCAGTGGTGGAGCAAACTGCTGTTGTTGACAGTGGCTACAGGAAGAAAATCATCACCAACTACACCCCATCCACAATCGAAACCTATTTTTTGGAGCATGCTGTGGAGCTGGGCTTTGATAAGACAAACCCCCTGCCAAAGGGATGTACTGCCTGGACTGAGGCATCAAATCCCCTCTTCTCCCAGCTAACAACCTTTCGAGCCGAATTAGAAGACTACCGACACCGGTTTCAGGCATTCCAGGGAAGGCCTGGCAGGTGGGATCTCCGTGATCACATTGTTGCCAATAAAAATTACTCCATTTGTGATACTCTTGATTTGCACCCCCAGGGTCTTGCAGGCATCTTTCCAAGTGGAGCTCTTTCAAAAAACAAATATGGAGACTTGCTGGAACCATTATATCCACCACTTCGAAGCCCCAATTTTTGCTTCTCAGAGAAAAGGTTAATGTCGTTAGATTATTTGGTGCATGACTTTGCAGCATACTGTCGGCGACTCAAACCTCACTCTCGAATTGTGCTAGTGGACATGGGAGCTGCCTTGGATTTTCATGGGGGTCAGGAATCACCTGCTATTTACTTGACTGCAACCTTTCAACGATTTGGATTTCACTTTGATCACATTTATGCCTATGAAATAGCTGGCAAGGATCCAGCACAAGTGTTTGAACGAGTACCTGATGAGCTATTGGAAGCCTATCATTGGATGAATGTTGGAGTGAGTGCCGAGAAAGATGCAAAGTTAAATCCTTGGAAGCGGTTGCTCAAAGGCTTTGGAAAAGACGATCTTGGTAAGTCCAACAACCAAACAATGCTTTCTCCTTCTTCACAGTTAGGGGTTCTTTATAGTACTGAGGTTGCTCACAATTCTTTCTTCTTCTTCCTCGTCTACTACTAATTCTTGCCTCTTCTTGTGCTAGTAATTGTCAAGTTGGATATCGACACTCCTGACATTGAGAATCCATTGGCACAACAACTACTGGATACACCTGAGCTCCATGAACTGGTTGATATTTTTTATTTCGAACATCACGTGTTTCTTGGGGAGCTTGCACCTTCATGGGGATCGACCATGCAAGGGACAGTGCAAGAATCCTTGCAACTGTTCCATAGCATTCGAAAAGCTGGTATTGATGCCCATTCATGGCCCTAGTAGTAATGCCTACTAGGGATAATATTATTTCTGTGACAACTGCTGTGTATACTAAGATTTGCTTGTTGTTCTGAAGCCTTTTTCAAGGAGGTGTTTATTGTGGTTGTTGACGAGGGCAGGAGGAAGTGGGTGTCCTGGGGTTGGCCAAAGCTTCCAGGAAGGGCCAGCCATCCCTTTTTATCCACAAACAATACCTTGGCAAAGGAATCCAGCTAAAAGGGACTTCGTCATTTGCCCAAGGGGGCAAAGGCTCCCACCAGCTCGGAAAGTCGCCTTGGCCAAAACCCTCACCATTGGAAGCCTCCAGCAGGGCATTACCAGCCAAATCATAACAGCCCTCGGGCATTCTCTACCTTTTCAGAGTTTTTTAAATGCCAGCAGTGCAACGGTCAGCACTACAATTGTTGAGTGCAAGATATCCAAAGAGCAAGGTGATCTTAACCACCCAATCTCCCCCATCCTACTAGTAGCAGGCACAACAAAGAATCAACCGTGGACTCTGGATCAAACCCAAGTAAAGTTGAGTTCCAGAGAGAGACTGAAAAATTACAACCAGATCCCAAAACCAAAGCCAATGATCACAGCCCACTTATTGGAAAATCTTCCGGAGATGAAGCACCAGAAGCTCTGTTTGCAAGGCGAGAAGTTTTTGAAAGATTTTGTAGTGGGTGCCTCAAATGCCCCACGTCCCAAGAACCCCGTCCAGTCTGCACCAGATCTCTCCTGAGGCACTCGGTCATGTTTTCTCGTTGTGAGACTCTTGAACATCCACCTGGTTCACCGAAACGAAACTGCTAGTTGCTTCGTCCAATGTCGATGGACACGAGTGCAAACGCTCCCTAACTGTTTGTCATTCTTGTGCGTCGCCTTCGTTCGTTACCTTACCTCGCTGGGAATATCCTTTTGTATCTTGACCATTGTAACTTCTTCGCGCACTTTTCCTTCAATACATGTAAGTACCAGGTGTCAGTTTATTTCTGTCTTTTGTCCTACGAAGAGTGATCGACGCTAATTTTGTTCCAATCTACAGTGGGAATCCTGAGGAGCGAGAGTGGGGAATAAGGAGCCAGCCTGTAATGATTCCATCTCGAGCCGTGGAGGCGGAGTACCTCCCACTCACATCAATGCGTACTCCGTAGCGACATAATTATGCTCCGTAGGGACATAATTATGCTCCAATGTCGCTGCATATTGTTCCCTATTGATTGTTGGTTGACCATTTCGGATACCGTCAGGCATTTGAGATTGCGCTCTTGCAAACCCTCCACGAATTCCAGCAATGCGTCAATCGTAGAGTCTCGCTAAAACCCCGCTGGGGCATGTGGAAAATGGCGATACTTCCAGCCAGAACTTGCTTCAACAGCAATGGGGCTACCGTCTCTGTTGTTGACCCGACTTTTTCCGCAAAGGCCCAGTCATCACAATAGCAATCGCCCATGACGTTTGTCATTTGTCGTTCGTAAAGTACATTGCACATAGCTTTGGACATGGCGCCTTGAGGTGCTCTGAACCAAGATATTCTGGGCTTTGTGCCTTCATCCTGCGCTACTATGAACTCTTGTAGAATCTGATTCGTCTCGTCAAGCTCCTTCTGAAATTCTTCCTCGCTGAGATTGCAATAAAATCCAGACTTGTCTTCTCGCAAATGATTGCCCAGTTCGTGACCATTTTCCAACACAATTTGTGCGTCCTCCTTGGTTGTATAGTCAGTGCATACAAAGAAGGTCGCAAGCGCATGCTATTGTTTCAACAAATCACAGACTTCCTCCACCATGCTGGCGGACTGCATGCCGTCGTCATCATTGGAATTGCCACGGACGAGGCCGTCGTCAATAGTGAGGGCAATGCTTCGTCTGTCGGCCATTTCGCTGCCATCGTGTACATCAAAATAAAAGATCGAGTTACCATAGGCGGATGGATACCAACGTTTCAACAAGTTCCCAAGTCGCCGCAATCCAATTCGACTCACCAAGCTCCAAAAAGAGTGGATCGCCGAAACTTGAAGGCGACCAGAAACAGACATTGGCGGTGGCAGAGAAGCGAGATGTCGCTTTGATTTTCTCGCCAGCGATACGAACGAACGGTTATGATCCGAAAGGATGAACCCTATTCCATGGATGGACATGACAATTACTGGCACCGCTGTTGCTCACCGATAGCAACAGTACCTACCAACATACAAATGCCGATGATGGAGATGGCGGGTTTGGCGTGCGCCTTTGGTATGTTGTGTGCAGGCGCGGATGGCAGAGAGGCGGCATTTGGTGGGTGCATATGTCCAAGTCGATGTCAGGTATCATACGTGTGGAGTGTGCAGTACTCGTAAGCCGCGGTGTTTGCTAGAAAAGTGAACCTATTTTAAGGGAATGTAAATGTAGGAGGGAACTCAGCGATCCCATCCAAGATTAGATGAAGAGTTACGAGCTTGACGACAACAGCGTAGGATAGGACAGATACGAATCTCTTGTCGGGCCTCTTCTAGAACGATGCAGTAGTCTTGTGGAAGTTTCTTTTTTGTATTGTTTCTTTGATAGTCGTAGTAGTGTCGTAGTGCAGTGGGAATCCCGAGTCGTTCCCGCGAGCCGATTACTTAGGGACGAAGACATCGCCGGGACAGGTCTCGATCTTCCCACTTGGGGGATGATTAGAAGCGGGGGAAATGAAACACATGGGCAATGAACATTCTTCGCCCGATACCGGAAAGTTCCGCGCAGGTCAGACGGCGAACAGACGGGGGACCTGCACTCCATGGGACCCCTTCAAGGATTTCCACTTGGCAGGCCTTGCATATCGCGAGAAATAACACGGTGGCATTATTTAAGAAGGAATTATTTTTAACGAATATTTAATTCCCCCTTTCACGTATTCACTAGAAATTAACTCAAAAGTTTGCTTTTACCACAAAAATATACCCTTTGCAGCAGAACAGATTACCACGCAGTAGCTTCTGCACTGTTTCCACGGTGTTCATTGGCATCGACTATGGAAGCTGAAGATAGAACTACTATTTCGGGAATATATGCACTTCTATATTCAGAATACTACTAGTGCACCCTTTGGCAATGCAGGACAAGCCGATGCTGCCGCCTACAGCCAAAGCACCACGCAGTGTAGTCGCCTCAGCTCAGGCATCGGTCCGCCACCACTGCCTGTTGGAGTCCCCACGAGTCGTTCATTCTTGTTGTTGCCCACACCACATGACCCTGGAATCAAAGCCTTGGCAGCAAAATTCTTCTGCCCCTCAAGTAGAAGCTGCCGCCTTGAAGATTCGATGATTATCTATTGTTTTCTGGGGGGAAGCAACCTCTGTAGCCGACACCGGACCGTCAAGAAGTAATAGTAGCAGCAGCATCCATCTCCAATCAAGAAGAGGCAAAATGAGTCCAGATACTAAAGCCTCCACGTTTTGTCAGCTCACACGCCACCCCAGGGGAATCTCATCCATCATGCTTACAGTCTCTAGGCTGTTGTCGGCTCGTAGTTGGCCCACTACCGTCAAGCATAAGCCTCAATTGGCCCATTTCGACCATGTCACTTGCCAAGCATATTGCTATTGTCGGGTATGTAGGCAACAATGGATTCAAAATCAAGAGCCTCCCTATTTCCTTGCAAGAACAGCAGCATCCGGGAGAAAGAGGAGCCAGGCGTTGTTGTCTGCATCAGGTTGTTGTACTGATGACAATAAAACGACTCCTGCCAAGGCACAAGCTGGTCATGATCCACATGGCAATCAAACACACTAGCCGTGGCCCCATCGAAACCAGTCCACTTCGGAAATCACAGCGCGGTTGCTTGAATCCCATGAACATAGTGTCCAATCAAGTCCCCCAGATCTTCGTACCCAAAGCAGCAGAGAACAACCCAATCCAAATCCCTAGCCAGAAAGGGCTCACAAAAATCATGTTTGACCCGCATGGGGGGGCGTCTTGTTGTCATTGTAGATTGCAATCTTGGCGAGACATGATGCTGTGGCTCCCTGAATTCCCTGAATTTATTAACCCCACACTGTTCAGCGATATTCCCACATTTTTTGGCCAACAGAACGCAATCCACTGCACCTCCTCTGCAGATAGCCTACCGGTGGAGGCAATGCGATTGAACACGGTGAGAGGAAGAGAGGAATTTGGTGTGGGAAGAGGAAAGCAGCAGTGCGTTTTGTTGTTGTGTCATTGTTGTGGCGCTGCTCCGGGAGGCGGCGCTGTTCGGGTTTATGGTGGTATTCGTATCCGTGTACGTCTAAGTATGGCGCGAAGTTGGATGAGCGTTAAGACGAACCGTTTTGATCAAAGTGACTGAAAAGTTGGTGAAAAACGGGTTAAATGCATTGGGCTTGCCGAAAACCACATCCTTAAAGTAAATTGTTTGATATACCGTGTTAATTTGCGCGATAGCCAAGGCCTGCCAATTCCAAACCTTGAAGGGGTCCCATTACAAAAAAATTTCAGAGCACGTCTGACAGGCGCGCAAAAAAACGAGTCATCCGGCAGGCGCACTCTGTTGAACGATTACGAAAATTTGTGTAGGACTAGGATAACTGCATTTCCGACTCGTTTTCCTAAGTAGATTTGACTAACTGTAACTTTTAACCAATTCAAGATAAGTGTTACGAGGCTTCAGATCTGCAAGACGGGGTATTCTGTCGTTTTCCTGTTAATTAAATTAATTTGTGGCGAACAGGTTGAAAATTTGGCTTCGACAAGACCTATTATGTGCGACGGTTAAACGTGAAGCATTTTGATTGGATAAAGCAGTTTTCTTGCAGTCATAGAATTCTGCGAGCTCCAACGGTTTCTCCGGTGGTGAGGCAATATTTTAAAAGTAGACACTGTCTTCTTTTAAAGTTAAAAACAGACATTGTCTTCTTTTAGAGTTAAAATCAGACAGTGTCTGTTTTTAGAGTTAAAACCAGACATTGTCTTCTTTTAACTTTATAAATAGACATTGTCTTGATTTAAATGAGACGGATTGATTGATAACATGCCTTCTTCTTTCATTCGAATATGCCTGATCAATACCCCCTTCCCACGATAGCGAGGGAGAGTAAGACAAATTTGTTTCGAGAGGCGCCTTTAGTAAAGAATGGCCCTTGGCACTTTAAAGGCTTAAGAAATTTGAAGGGCATAAGGAATTAAAAAGAAAACGAAGAAAGTATCGGCTGTTAGATTTAATTGCAGACAATGTCTTCTGTTAAAGTTAAAAACAGACATTGTCTTCTTTTAGAGTTAAAATCAGACATTGTCTGTTTTTAGATTTAAAAACAGACTGTGTCTTTTTTTAACTTTAAAAGAAGACATTGTCTGATTTTAGAATACGAGGTCGACTTTAGTTGCACGAACTTCAGGGAGTTCTTCCGAGGTCAATAGATTTGAAACGAACCCGACGTGCGCGCTCATTGCCGTTATGATAGAGCGAAGGTTGGAACAAAAGACATTATTCTGTTCGCCCCCTTAATTCTTTATCATATATAAGCCCATATACCTCGTCTTGCTGTCTCTAGGATAGTAAAATGAATGCTGGCGTGAAGTTGCATAACACTTATCTTGCATTGGTTAAAAGTCGATTTTGCAGCAATTTCCCTTTGGGACTAACCAGTCATGCACATGCGTGCACGTAGGTTTATTACCAAGTCCTACTGGGACCAGGGTGGAAAGGTGTTGATGCTCACTAGTCTTTACCACTTACATCCAGCGTGAAATCCTTTTGATACTCTTTTTCGTGATGCCTTAAAGAATGAATCCCGAAAGTTACTACGCCTGAGAAGCCAAACTCAGCTCAGTAGCACCTAATTACTGACTATGTACAAATTACGCATAAAATAATGCATCAGTGACGTGCGATGCGCCGTGTTATAGAGCACGGTCAGAAGAAGTCATGAAACTTTTGCTACAGACCGTTTCAAGTTGTGATAATGAACATACGTACTCTTTAGATGTTTAATAAGTCGCCAGTATAGTTTGTTTTGTCATCTTGCTATGGATTTGTAACGAGGCAGGGCGCCAAACTTCAATGATATTTGGTCCTTTTAGTCCAATCCGAGGTTTTGCTGCCCAATATCTCGTTGCCACTTACATTTGGCCTGAAAATCTTTTGATATCCTTTATTGCGATGCCACGAAGAATGGTTACTGAGTGTTTCTACGCATGGCCCCAACCAGAACGGGCTCAGTAGCAACTAATTACTATCTGGTGCAAATTAGGTACAAATTGGTTCAGTCATTTGTGTCGGATGTTGATCGTGGAATCCAAGTTTTGTGGCGGGAACCTCGGTTCTCGGTGTTATATATCATTCCAGATTGTATTACGTATGTAAAAATTTAGAAAACCTCATTATTGCCCTCAAGAGTTGGCAATGCTAACGTTGGCGGTTATTTCAAGGGAGGGCGATGCGCGAAACGATGAAATCCTCCATGGGGAAATTTTTTTAATGTGCTTCTCCCCTAGAGCGGAGTACCCTTGAAGGGACGGATGCATCGTATGTTAGTACGTTCGTACACATCGGCGTCATGCTTGATAGTGACGGTACCATTGACATGAACTTGGACAATGGTAAAGGGTCCCGTAGTCCTTTCCTGCAATGTAACAGGGTCATGAACAAGGACTAGAACAGAGTTGCCGACTTGATAGTCCTTGAATCGCCGACGGGGGTTGGCTCGACGATTGTTGTCGTCAATGACAGCTTGCTTCCTCTCTTGAACCAATTCGAAGTCAATGATGAGAGGAATAGGCAACAGCATGTCACGGCCAAAGACAAGAGAGCCAGGGGACACACCAAGGGTCCGATGGACAGTGATGCGGATCGCTCAAGATGCCGTTGCAATGGCAGTGTCAACGAGATCCAAAGCATTGCCCATGTTTGCTGGGGGCTCACGCTTGAAGAGGACTCGAATGGTGTCCTCAATGGTCTTGTGCATCCTCTCGCAGATCGTGTTTGCTTGAGGATTCTTGACTGTAATAGGACGCGGGTGAATACCTTCAATATCAAGAGTAGCTTGGAAAGCTGCTCCAGTAAACTCAGAGCCTTGATCGAAGATGCACTGAAGCGGTCGCGGATAGCGAGCCAGCCAGTGATTTTCGAAGAGTAGAGAAGCATGGGCGGCAGATCGATTCTCGATACGAATGGTCTCAGAGAGAGTAGTTGCAATGTCGACTATGGTCATGGCTTGGATTGAAAGTCGTCCCATGTTGGGGACTTCGACTGACCAGGGTCCAATAGTGTCGACGGCAACGACTTCAAAGGGGTTAGCAGTGTCGTTGCGCAGCGTAAGATGACCATAGGCCATGCCTCCTTCCTTGAGTTGATCGCAGCCGCAGTTGTCGATGAAGTCACGAGCCTTCTGCTTGAAGCGACTTGTAGAGACGATCGGCTCCCGAATGACCTTGAACGTTGTGATACCAATTCAAGGTTTCATCAACGAGAGCTTCAGGGATGACAATCAGCCAGTTGTCTTCGGGGACACGACGATAGGCGATGAGATCATGTCCATGAAATTCTTGCTTCTCGTGGTGCTCATGGTCCAAGAGGGCGATGCAATCCGGATCGTCATCTTGGTGAGCTAGGATGTTGGCAAAGTTGAGTGGGAAGGCATCAATTTCTTCTGGGTAAAACAACATGCACTCGGCGAGCAATGATTCTAGCTCGTCGGGGTCCTGCTTCTCCCTCGATAGCGGAAGGCAAGGGAGAGAGTCGTCGGGATCAAATGGACTTGGGTCGTCTGGGTCACCAGTATCGACAGTGTGCACGCCGGGCGGAGCATTCAAAGCGCCGGGCGCGTCGGACATAGGCAGACGAGAGAGCGCGTCGGCCACGACGCGCTTGTAAATAATCGTAGGCGCGAATTCCTCGATAAGTAAGGTAACTTGCCACACTGACGGATGGGGAAATGAAAAATACTATGGAGGTCGAAGTCGATTCGGCGCGCAGTGCTTGGAACTTAGCTTAAGTATTCCTCGCAGAGCTTCAAATTTAGCGTAAGTATTCCACGCAGAGCTTCAAATTTAGCATAAGTATTGCACGCAGAGCTACGAATTTAGCTTCACACGCGCATCACGTTGCTTCCGAACCACGCACAATAACACAACAATAGCCAAAACAGTGACGAACGCGGCTTTTCCGAAATCGCGGTGTTGCAAAATAGTGTGTTACGAAACTGCGTGTTGTGAAATCTCGGGAAATCACCTGGAGTTACGAAATCGCGTCTTGCGAAATCGCGTTGTGGTGCAAAATGGCTTCTTATTAAATCTTGTTTTGCGAAATTGCGTCTTGTGAAGTCTTAGGAAATCGCGTAGTGTTACGAAAACGAGTGGTACGAAATCGCGTCTTATGAAATATTGTGTTCCAAGAAGCGTGCATTGCGAAATCTAGTGTGAAGAAAGCGCGTGCTCTACTAGCTACCGATAGTACTTGCGTCGTCGTCTACTGGGGGCGTGAAGTAGCTTAATGTTAATGATAATGCTCTGGTTAGCACTGGCGTCATTGACGCCGACGCCCCTGCCGCTATAGTCATATGGTAAAGTAACATAACAAGACAGAGCAAGAACATTAGCAGTGATGTGGCTCTCGCAGATCTAGCTAGCTAGAGTAGTGGTGTTATTCGTTGAGTGAATGTAGTCATACAGCTCGAGGAGCATGCAGCTTACAGATCTTTCGGAGAGATCCAAAGGGATCCTCGTGGCTGCCTCGGCAAGAAGAGTAGCAAGGATCTTAGTTTACCAGAAAGCGATTCTGCGCTTCGCGCGGAATCAAGCTAATCAAAATCTCATCCGTCATGTGGAAAATTTGCCGATAAGTAAAAGCTGGTAGTCCGAAGAGTCAGTTTCGATCTCGAAGGGAAGGTTTGGATCTGGATAGGCCAAAAGGACTTCCCTAGCGATGATTGCCTTGATCTGCAGGAAAGCCTTGTCGCAGTCGGCGTTCCAATGCTTTTTGAATTTCTTGGGGTCAATCTTGGTCAAGGCCGTTAGCGGCGCCAAGACGTGAGCTCTGCGCTCCCAAAAGTCGCGGTAAAAGTTGACCATGCCGATGAAACCTCGCAACCGGCAAAGGGTTTTTTGGCTTGTCTAGCTGAAGAATACCTTGGATCTTCTTGCGCCATGGCTTGATGCCATCAGGCGTCAACCAGTGGCCCAACCAATCGGTTTCCTTGACGCCCCACTCACATTTAGCGGGGTTGACAGAGTAACCATTGGCTTGGAGCCTTGCCAGGACGTCCTCGATCGACTTGAGATGTTTGGACCAAGTCAAGCTAAAGATACCGACGTCGTCGATGAATGCTTCGACGCACTCATACAGTAGGTCACTCAAGACCTCTTCGATGGTCACTTGAGCCCAGTCAGGTGACTGGCTCAGGCCCTGGGGAACTCACTTGCGGCGGTATTTGCTGAAGGGAGTAACTAGGACACAGCACCAGGACGATTGCTCGTCCAGTTCATAGCTGTAGTAGGCGCCGGTTATGTCAATTTTTGTGAAAAATTGATAACCTCGGCGTCGACGAAAGATATCTTGGATCCGTGGCAACGGATACTGCTTGCGCTGTACCCACTTCTTCAGCTCATGGAAATCATCGACAGTACAAATAGTTCCGTCCTTCTTGGGGATTGCCATCATCGGCATACCCCATTCGGACTCAAAGACTTGTTCCAGTAGGCCAGTCTCGCACTGCCGCTTCAGTTCTTCACGGAAAACTTTGGCGAGACGGTCGGGGACCGGGTACGGCCTTTGGCAATGATAAGGGACTGTTCCAGGCTTGAGGTAGATATGGAACTTACGATGGGGATAATATCCTTGGGTCCCATTGAATAGAGCATCGTACTTCTTGAAGACTTCATAGAGCTCCTCTCGTTGCTGAGGAGTCAAATGAGTCTGACTGTCAGCAACATCCCTAACGTCGGCGACTGTAGACTTGTTGGCTTCAATCTGCTCGAGGTGGCTCTCAGCTCGGTCAACAAGAGCAGGAGTCACATCAAGGAGTTGGCGTAGAGCTGCCGAATTCTTGAAGTAGTTGCGGTCATGAAAGGGGATCACGTCGTCGTACCACTGGCAAGACAAAGTGGAAGACTTGACGTTGATCTTGACTTGATTCAAGAAGGATCGTCCGAGGATTAGATCATACTCAACACTTGGGTTATTGAACAGATAAACCTTGAGAGTCTTGATCAATCGAGTGTAACTGAACTCGGGGAACCTCATGTCGTGAAAGTAGACGTACTCGGTTGCTTGCAGGGCACCCGAGGTAGTAGTAAACGTCATAGCTTCATCCTTGAACACTTCAATGTTCTTGGGAAGACTAGATTTCTTGGCCATGGGATGGCTTCTGCCATGGTCAAAGAGAGTCTTGTAGAAGTACTTGCCTTTGACGTCGTTGACCTGGCGGACAACAGTCAGCGTCTTCGGCACTAGATCAATGTCGACCTGAGCTTTGTTTTGGGTCTTGTTTGATTCAAAAGTCTTGTCCGAAGGATTGGAGCAATAGACCTTGGACTCGAATCGTTGCCGCGCAGCTTGCTCCGTATCATAGTACTCTGGATCGAGCTCAGCCACATTGGCAAAGAACGACTCAGCCGCTTCACGATCAGCATCGGGGCCATCTTCCTCGAAGTGATGACTTTGACCTTGAGTCAAGTTGCTTTCGCCAGGAGCTTGAGGATTGCTTGAGGCGTTGCCATTTGAGGCAGCAGCATTAACTGCATGGTTCTCACCACGTCTTCCTTGGTTGTTGCCACCACGATTGGCTCCTTGATTTCCTTGATTAGCCTCGCCATATCGATTGGCTCGGCATTGCCCCAAAGTGTGGTTGCCGTGGCCCGGCAGTGGGCAAGGATCGTTGGGCTGAATACGGCGCTGGCCATTGCCTCGTCCAGCATTGTTGTTGTTGTTGTTGCGGCCTCCGTTGTTACGATTGTTGTAGTTGCGGCCGCCATTGCCATTTTTGTTGCGATTGCCTTGCCTGTTATGATTGCTTCTGCCGCCGCCGGCATTTTGTTGACCACCTTGGTTGCTTGCTTGGCTGCTGTGGCCGCTTCCTCCTTGCTGCGGAGGGTTTTGAACCGCCTGTTTTTGAAGTTGACTTGAAAAGTAGATTGCATTGCCTTCACCTAGACTCTAGCCAGTTCATCGTCGTCAAAACCAACATCACTGCCATGGGATATCCGTCCAGATGGCTTGGAAACTTGGCAAAAAGCTTCGGTCCTGTCGTCCAGGACAGAGTTACTCGAGCCCTACCAGCAAAGAGGGCGAGAAAGGTCAAGATGGCAAAGGGGGTTGCCTCATCGGAAAGTCTTGGAACTCGCAGCTCAGTCGATTCCTCGATTCCATTGGCATCGGTCTCGGTCCGATGATGGCGGACGTATTCAATTTCCGACTCATCGTAGTCGGGCTCCAAAGGGATAACATGGCTCTTGGTCGGAGCAAGAAGGTTTGAGTTGAAAGGACGCCTCTCGTTGCGATACACGGTTCCTAGCAGAAACTCCTTACAATTTCTGATCAGAGTGCAGTAAGCCGCTGTGTTTGCTAGAAAAGTGAACCTATTTTAAGGGAATGTAAATGTAGGAGGGAACTCAGCAATCCCATCCAAGATTAGATGAAGAGTTACGAGCTTGATGACAACAGCGGAGGATAGGACAGATACGGATCTCTTGTCGGGCCTCTTCTAGAACGATGCAGTAGTCTTGTGGAAGTTTCTTTTTTGTATTGTTTCTTTGATAGTCGTAGTAGTGTCGCAGTGCAGTGGGAATCTCGAGTTGTTCCCGCGAGCCGATTACTTAGGGACGAAGACATCGCCGAGACAGGTCTCGATCTTCCCACTTGGGGGATGATTAGAAGCGGGGGAAATAAAACACTGATAGAAAAAAAGGTAGACGAGCGACGGACGGACGGTCCGCGCGTGACGTCAGTAGTGTGTTAGTCAAGTTAGTCTTTCGCTCCGAGTGGTCGGACGACGCGCGCATGCGCGCATGACAACGAGGAATGATGCTCGAAGATGAGTGACCGCCGTCGGCGGCAGACGTAGATAACTCACAATATTTAGAATCACTTACGTGAACGTATTGTCACCCATTTCCCCCCAAAAGCTAAGTATACCGAGCGCCTCTAGCGTAGAGAGGCATAGTTGTAGTTGTTGCTGGTTCTCCCAGGTCGTTTGTGGAGAATCGTCAGCATTGTTGAGCAAGCGCCGCCACATCTGTTGATTGTCGTCGCGTTTGCCATCGCGTTTCCTAAGAGTCCCTGCCGGATTCTTGTCAGAATAACAGTCGCAGTTTCGCCCCGCTGAGACTGCGTTTATCATTTGTTACTTGTGACTGGTACGCCCTGTATCAGTCCACCTGAGCCCCGTCGCGGAGCCGTCGATCGTCATCGTCGTCGTCGTCGACGGCGTGTTTTCTTGGTTTGTCGATTGCGTAGGGCGCCGTAGGTTCCCTACCGGTACTGTTTTTCCGGCGCTTTTACGCGTTGTTAGGCCCCCTTTGTCCGATTCGCCGAAACTTCGGTTGGTTGCTGTGTTGTCGGCTTGTCTGTCGACTGTAGTCTAGAGTAGCCGCGCGCCCCGCACACCTGCGAAACAACTTTCTCCCCCTGCCGACGGACGGCCGAGCTCGAAGGCGCACCACACCGATTCGAGAAGAGCCCGTTAAACAAAAGTGGCATCAGGTATTGGTAGCCTGCATACTGGTATCATACTGAACGTGCAGGCCCAAGCCCCGAGTGGCATTTGGATTGCTTGCCTTACGACAGTACGTTACACAGTGCGGTCCATACCGGGAGAAGGAACCTCCTTTATAAAACCCCCTAGTCGACTGTACACCTCTTGTGTGAGTGTACACTAGACAGGGACGACAGCGTCCACGCGCTCAGTGTATACATTGGAGAGTGTATCCTGGCTGTGGTAAGAGGGTCACATTGGAGAGCGATCTTCCCGGCAAAGCAGCGTGCCTCGTGACTAAAGCCCGACGTAACATCGGCAGCCACTCAGCGCAGGACAGATAGCTGCTCGCTGTTTTAGAGGCGGTTCCAAATATTCGCCCTAACCTGCGTTGGTTGATAGGCCAGTGGGCGACGTACTGCCAGCTCTTGTACAACGGTACGGATAAGAGTGTGCTTATAAAGCCCTATCCCAGACCAATTGCCGGACAGTGCACGGAGTAGGACACCCTTCTGTCCGAATTACCTGATTCGAGCTTGCCGTATCGTTCGGCAAGATCTCCGTTCGTTTCAGGTGACGTGTCGTCATTGGTATACAGTTTCAGTGCGTCTTACTGAGGTTGTGAGTGTGATAAGGCCTGATTTAATCAGCTCTTTCCCCTTAAGTGCATAATCCGAACCCGTTCAAAGTCCGGGTTACTGCGCTACAACACTTTTATCTGGTGAGAGTACCTAGTGTTCTCTCTTTGAACCCCTGTTCTCTAGAAAGCTTTAAGTCTAAAAGTCATTATGACCGACGATTCCACCGCCGGCATGGCTTCGTTGCCCCTCCAATTAGACGACCCATCCGGGATTGAGGCGTCGATTGCTGGTATGCAGGTTGGCATTGACACCGACGCCAGCCCCGCCGGAACGCCACGTAGCGCCGGCAGTACTGTTGTGCATACGCCCAACCCCTCTGTGAACAGTGCGAATAGCACTCCTGCACCCAGCACCACGTCATCGCATCATCCCAACGTCACGTCGCGCAGCCGAGCGGCGTATGACCACGTCATGGGTATCATCGGGATTAAGCCCAATCATTGGGTGTACCGCGCACTCGAGGAACAGGGCATCTGTTCTCTTGCCGACCTGTTCGCCCTGTGCCGGGCCGACTTTGCGAACCTGTCCTTCGTCGACGAGACTGGGACTGTACACCTACCTAAGCTCGTCGATATTAATCGCTTAATGCGCGCGAAGGGTTTCGCTGTCCACAAGATGGCCGACGGTGCACACATGACCAACGCCGCCTGGCTGGCGACGACCCCACTTGAGTACGGGGACTGGCTTGCTTCCCCCGCTTACGTCTATTGGGGCAACAACGCGCATGAGATGGCACAGAGGGCAATGCACCCTCCGAATGACCCGAACGCGCGTGCCCGCGCCTATTACGCTTCCGTAGTTATTTTTCTCGCGGCATGAAGCGTGACATGAATGTGTACCCTAAGTTGAAGCTTGTAGAGAACTTCCAAGACTGGGACCGGCAGATGCAGATTCATGCCCGGGCCCGAGGCGTTTACAACGTCATCGCGGATGACCGTGACTATATCCGCCCTGTCACTGACGAAGACCGTGCCCTCTTCAAGGAACAAGAGGTCTACATCATGGCTGTACTGAATAACTGTGTGCTTACTAATTATGGTAGAACCCTAATTACTAAGTATGGCGAACGTTCCTCCGCCCGCCTTCTGTACCTAGACTTGAAGAAGGAAGCGACCACGTCTGTCGCTGCACGCCAACAAGCCAATGCGCTGATGAAATGGTTATCAGCCACCAGACTGACTGCTGATTGGCCGGACACCACGCACACGTTCATCCTGTATTGGCACGCTCGCTACGAGGACTACCAGCGTCTCTCGCCGCCCGACATGCGCATGCCCGAACACCTCGCCGTCAACCTGCTCCAGTGCGCCGTAGAAGGCGTACCACGCCTCAACCAGGTTCGCGTGACGAGCGACACGTACCATGTACACGTCTCGCTCCACATCGGCCAGCTCGTCGACCCGAACGACGTTACTGCAGCCACGCGTTCCCTCCCGTACGAGACGTATCGCCAGCTCCTGCTCGCCGCCTGTGAGCAGTATGACCAGGAACGCGCCACGCACGGACACCGCGCCGCCGGCAAGCGCCGCACCGCACGCGTCTATGCCACGGATGTCGCCTACGACGACCCCGAGCCTATGTACGGGGAGCCCTATGATGTCGCCGACGACGCGCCCGCCTTCGAGGCCTTTAAGGTCTCGATAAATACTCCGATTACTGAGCTCCAGCGTTACCAGGCCTACCAGGCGCGTCTCCAGGCTTCCACGTGGCATGCACTTTCGCCCGACGGACAGCGCGCATGGGACACGCTGACAGACGCTGACAAGGAGGTGATTATCGCCAACCAATCGTCAGCCGCCAGTCGTGGGTCCGGGTCCAGTCGTACCCCAGGACGCCCGTCTGGCCATCCACCCGATCGCGAACGGCGCGCATCCCGCCCGCCCACCCCGCGCACCGCCATGTATGCCTCGTCGTATCCGCCTAGCAATACGGGGAGCGATGATGATACTGATGATATTGCGGCAGCGGAAGACGAGCAGACCGACGACACGGTAACGGCTATGTCTACCCAACAGAAGAAGCCGAAGTCGCCTGCCAACCTCGCTAACATGATGTCCCCAAGCAAGGCGCGCCCTAGTAATAGTAGTCGTAAGGTTAATACCTGCGAGATTACCTATACTGTTTCTAAGGTTCAACGGAAGACCAACGGACAAGCGCTGGTCGACCGCGGTGCTAATGGCGGCATAGCAGGGAATGACATGCGTGTCATCCACATACAGCCGTACCGATCTGTCAAGGTAGAAGGCGTGGGTAAGCACCAACTAGTTGACATACCTGTAGTTACCGCCGCCGGCGTCCTTAGTACCACCGACGGCGAGGTCATAGGTATCTTCCATCAGTACGCGCATATCAACAGAGGACCTAGTATTCTGTCTGCCGTACAGATGGAGGCCTACAAGCAACAGGTAGACGATAAGTCTTCTAAAGTTTCCGGCATCAAGCAACGTATTACTACTGTAGATGGATACGCCATTCCGATTAGTCTACGCAACGGTCTGCCGTACGTCCACCTGCGCCCGCCCAGTGATACCGAGCTGGCAACGCTTCCACACGTCATCATGACTAGTGACGTCGACTGGGACCCCACCGTCCTAGACGATGACGGGGAGGACCCGGACGACAAGCGTCCATGTGCGAAGTCAACGGCCGAGCATGCCATCCACGACGGTTTCGACGAGTATGGTAACTACGTAGATGAAGACTATTACGTTATCTCAACTGCTATACTCCACGAGGACGCCCTGCTGCGTGAGTTCTCCAATCGTTATGTAGTATTCGCAGCCAACCTCTACCGGGACTACACTATCATTGATAAGGCACCTCTCCCAGACCACCTCATGTACGTCGATACACATGAGCCCTTCGACGACTCCGAGGGCCCGGGAGATCCAGAACCCGAAGCCGCGAAATCTCCGCACCCGGACACTGGCGATCCAGACGTTGAAGCCAATAAGTCCGGTGGTCGCGCAGTGAAGCCCGAAGAACCCGACTATGAGAGAAAAAGGCCCCTCTTCGCTTGGTTGCCTTCCGAGGTCGTTAAACATACCTTCCGGAACTCAACCCAGTATGCCCGAATGCCAGTAGGTACACATTTAAAGCGTACTTTTAAATCCCCGTTTCCCGCTTTGAATGTACATAGACGAGAAGAACCGGTGGCAACGGATACCGTCTATTCCGACACGCCAGCTGTTGATAACGGCGCCACGCAGGCACAGTTCTTCGTCGGCGTTCACACGGGCGTATGTGATGTGTTCCCGCTTCGCAACGAGCGACAGTTCAAGAAGGTCCTCGCGGACATCATTCGCATTCGCGGCGCGCCGACCAAACTGATTAGTGACTCAGCTAACTTAGAGACTAGTCAGGGCGTTAAGGACATACTTAGAGCCGTGTGTACTCAGGACTGGCAGAGTGAACCGCATCAGCAGCAGCAGAACGCGGCCGAGCGTAGGTACCAAACCGTCAAGCGGCTTACCAATACGGTATTGGACAGGACCGGCGCGCGGGGGTACTGTTGGCTACTGGCACTCACGTATGTCTGCTTCATCCTCAACCACACGGCGTGTAAGGGGCACGGCTGGAACATTCCGATGCGCCTGCTCACAGGAGTCACCCCTGACATTAGCCCGCTCCTACGCTTCCGCTTCTACGAGCCCGTCTACTACGCCGTGAACGAGCCTGCCTTCCCGTCCGAGAGCCGGGAGGCCCGTGGACGATTCGTGGGGATCGCGGACAATGTAGGACACGCCATGACGTACCGTATACTAACGGACGATACTCTAAAGATAATTGATAGATCCTTAGTGAGATCTGCTGAAGACCCTCTAGCCCCCAATATACGCGCCGACGACGCGGCTAGGGGACCAGAGCAAGTAGTTAGATCTAGGTCTGATGAGTCCAACCTTGGCCCCGACGACGGCCATGCCGTTGAAGCCGCCGCCGCGAAGCCTTCGTTGTCGCTTATCGACTACACGGACTTTATCGGACGGTCGTTCCTGCTCGACAAGGACAAGAACGGGGAGGTCCATCGGGCCACCGTTACCGAAGTCGTCGACTCCATCGACCGCCATCACTATGACCTCGAGCACGAACAGAAGCCAGTCATGTTCAAGCTCCGCATCGGCCAATCAGAAAAGGAGGAGCTGATGACGTACGACCAGGTCATTTCGCACATCGAACGAGAGCTCGAAGGGAATGTTCTCTGGAAGTACAAGGGTATTGTCTCGCATGAGGGACCTCTCACCGCGAGCGACCCAAGGTACAAAGGCTCCATGTACAACGTCATGGTTGAATGGGAGAACGGGGAGACCACTAGCGAACCCCTTACGACGATGGCTGCGGACGACCCGATTCCCCTAGTAGAGTACGGCATTAAGAATAACCTATTAGAGTTACCAGGTTGGAAGCGTTTCCGCAACCTCGCCAAGCGGCAGAAGAAGCTTTACCGTATGGCGAACCAAGCGAAACTCCGCTCGTTCAACAATGCCCCCAAGTACAAGTACGGGTTCCAGATTCCACGGAACTACTAGGAAGCCGTCTGGCTCGACAAGATGAACCGGAACTCGAAGTGGGCAGACGCTACTAAATTAGAGCTCGCACAGTTGGACGAATACCAGACCTTTCAGGACGTAGGTAAGGTCGTACCGACCGGTTATAAGAAGATCCGTGTACACCTTGTCTTCGACGTGAAGCACGACGGACGACACAAGGCCCGGCTTGTCGCCGACGGACACCTGACGGACATACCTGTAGACAGTGTGTACTCTGGAGTAGTCTCGTTGAGAGGGATTCGTATGATCACGTTCCTCTCCGAGCTTAACGGACTTCAACTCTGGGCTACTGACATAGGTAATGCTTACTTAGAGGCCAAGACCAAAGAACGTGTCTGCATTCTAGCGGGGCCCGAATTCGGACCCGAAGTTGAAGGGCACATATTGGTCATCAAGAAGGCCTTATATGGACTCAGGACCAGCGGATTACGATGGCACGAAAGATTCGCCGAGTGTCTCCGAAACGAAGGGTTCTTTCCATGTAAGGCGGAATTTCACGAGGCGGGAATTCAGTAGGGTAATTTATCCTAGGCGCGTGTGCTTTTGCCTCCCAGTACTAAGTGTACGTCCCAACTCCATGTAAGGCGGAACCGGACATATGGATGCGGAAGAGCGGTGACGTCTACGAGTACATAGGGGTATATGTAGACGACCTCGCGATGGCGATGCTGGACCCTAAGTCCTTCACTGAACGACTAATGGAGACCTACAAGTTCAAGTTGAAGGGAACTGGGCCTATAAGCTTTCACCTCGGATGCGATTTTGTCCGCGATTCCGATGGCATACTGTGCCTCAAGCCCAAGAAGTACATCTCGCGCATGGTCGACACGTACAAGGATCTCTTTGGGCACATGCCGAAGCGTCGCGTACGTTCCCCGCTTGAGAAGAATGACCATCCGGAGCTAGACACTACGTGCCTATGTAACGATAAGGAAACTAAAGACTACCAGTCTGTCGTAGGTTCTCTACAGTGGGCCGTATCCCTCGGACGTATCGACGTCACGACGGCCGTTATGACCCTGTCACGCTTCCGTGCGCTTCCCCGGATCGGGCATTTGGATAGGGCGAAGCGTGTCGTCGCGTACCTCGCGAACATGTCCGACGCGTGCATCCGTATCCGCACACATATGCCTGACTACTCGGGAATACCAGAGGTAGAGTACGATTGGATGACGTCCGTCTACGGAGACATCGAAGAGATGATTCCCTACGACGCCCCCGAACCCCTCGGGAGTTACGTACTATTGTCCCACTACGTGGACGCGAACTTGTACCACGACATGCTAACTGGTCGTTCGGTCACTGGGATACTCCACTTCCTTAACGCCACTCCGATCGATTGGTTCTCCAAACGCCAAGCGACCGTCGAGACAGCGACCTACGGATCGGAGTTCGTCGCCACGAGAACATTTGTAGAGCAAGTAATGGACCTACGTAACACGTTGCGTTATTTAGGTGTCCCAATCCTTGGTAAGAGCTACATGTTCGGCGACAACGAGTCGGTGGTTAACAGCTCTGCTAAGCCCCATGCCAAGCTACATAAGCATCACACTGCACTTAGCTTCCATCGCGTTCGCGAGGCTATTGCAGCGGGCATAGTCGGCTTTTATCACATGCCTGGGCCTGAGAACCCCGCCGACATCCTCTCTAAGCATTGGGGATACCAGCAGATTTGGGCACAGCTCAAGCCACTTATGTTCTTCGCTGGTGACGTCGCCAATATGGGAGAGGTAGAATTGGAGGAAGAAGAAGAAGAGGAAGAGGATTTGGAGGAAGACGGAAAGGAGGGCACCACCCCGAGCGCGAAAGAGGGGAGTGATAGAAAATAAGGTAGACGAGCGACGGACGGACGGTCCGGGTGTGACGTCAGTAGTGTGTTAGTCAAGTTAGTCTTTCGCTCCGAGTGGTCGGACGACGCGCGCATGCGCGCATGACAACGAGGAATGATGCTCGAAGATGAGTGACCGCCGTCGGCGGCAGACGTAGATAACTCACAATATTTAGAATCACTTACGTGAACGTATTGTCACCCATTTCCCCCCAAAAGCTAAGTATACCGAGCGCCTCTAGCGTAGAGAGGCATAGTTGTAGTTGTTGCTGGTTCTCCCAGGTCGTTTGTGGAGAATCGTCAGCATTGTTGAGCAAGCGCCGCCACATCTGTTGATTGTCGTCGCGTTTGCCGTCGCGTTTCCTAAGAGTCCCTACCGGATTCTTGTCAAGAAAGATTGAGACATTCACCCACAACGCCATGGCATTTCTTGGCTACGGCGGGTTGTTGCATCTTATTCATCTGACACACACACACTTGCATCTCGTTGCGAACTGGATTCACACGCCGACACATGCACATTCTCTCTCGAACATTGTTTCGTACTACATACTTACAACACCAACATCAACGTCAGCGGCTTCCATGACAGTATGGAGCCGATCAGAAATGTTATCAAGGCCCTTGTGGCCGTGGCGTATGATTGCCCGGTAACTATGCACACTTACATTCTTCTATTTGACCATGCACTCATTCTACCTAATATGTCTTGTCATCTTTTGTGCCCTGATCAATTGAGGGAAAACCAAATCATTGTTAATGACGTGGCTTTGCAACGCATTCCACCGGATAAACGGGCGCCACCGACCACAGTATTTTGGACCCCAAGAGCGGGTTGCACATTCCATTACAATATGACAAGCCCTTTTCATATTTCCACGTAAGGAAGCCGACTCGTGCCAAGGCTACCGATCCCATCAACTACACACATGTCCGTATGACCAGCGAGTTGGAATGGAGGCCATCGGATTCTAATTCGAATCTCGTGGAAGAGCATCTTCGGCGACAAGTCGGTGGAGATTCTTATTTCAACGCGATTTCGTCTACGCAAACAACGAATTTATTCTCTCTTTCCTCCTTTCTACAGGATGAAGAGAGTATCTGCTCTGCATTTCACAACCTTGCTCTCGCCTTTAGGGGACAGAGTAATGGCCACGCTTTCTGCAATGAAAATGGCGGCGAAATCTACGCTTGTGACCGCTGACCAATTAGCGCGGCGATGGCGTATCAGCCTGGAAGCGGCGCAACGAACATTAACAAAGACAACACAACGAGCTGTCAGAGACTGGAGCCGAGTTTCAGGGGACCGATTGTTTCGGCCAACGGAATATGCACTACGATACAGACAACTTCGAAGCAAAATGTTTGTTGACGTGAAGTTTGGGCCTACAAAGTCACTCGAAGGAAACACTTGTATGGCCGTCTACTCCACGCCCTTCCAATGGGTAGCTGGTTTTCCACTCCCGAAGGAATCTGAAGTTCACACTACCTTAGACAAGGTCTTTCGCACCGTCGGATTCCCAGAATCCATCGTTCCTGACTCTGCTCTCTCCCTTACCAAAGGTGAATTTCTCAAACGATGCCAACGCGCACAAGTCCCAGTCTTGCCAGTCGAACCGTATCAACACAACCAGTCCCAAGCCGAGAATGTGATTTGTGAGGTCAGTCGGCTTTACGAGCGGACGATGCTGGCCCGAAATGTTCCTGCTTGTCTCTGGGACCGTTGCTATGCAACATGTGCGGAACAACAAAGCCACACTGTTTTAGGCCATCCAGAGCAGAATGGCGAATGTGATGCGACGATAGCTTCAGGGGACACTGCGGATATCTCGCATCTGATTAACTTCCGGTTTTACGATTGGTGCGGGGCCCGGTCACCACGAGAGTCAAGCCAGCCTCAGAAACAATTGTGTCGTTGGCTAGGACCAAGCTTCGATGTTCCTGATGTTCTTTGTCAATCTGTTCTCACCTCGAACGGTAGCATTTTGCACCGCTCTTCTGTTATTCTCTCGCAGGACGAGCACCAGAACGAGGATATTAAGCAAATGAAGGTGGAATTTACCGAGAAGCTTGCGGCAAAGCTTGGCGAACGAATTAAAGGTATTGAAAAGAAGCCAGACGATGGCGACAAACGATTCATCCGCGCAGAGAACAATGTGCCGGATTTTATTCCATACGAGGATGATGAAGCGAACGAAGTCGATGAACAGGATAAAGAATTTGTTCCGCCTCCCTTCGATGAAGAGGACAAGCCAGTTGAGTACGATCACTACGTCTCAACGAAGATACGAAAGGCTACAGGGGACGGAAACAATGTTTTAACAGGAGTTATTCGTGGGCGGAAACGAGATGCAAAGGGAGACTTTATTGGACAGTATCACGAGAATCTGTTGCTTGACACCGCTCAGTATGAGGTCGTTTGGGCTAATGGAGACGTGGAGTCTGTCACAGCTAACCAAATTGTTGAGTCAATCATGGAGTCTGAAGACGATGACGGTTACTCATTTGCTTTTGTGAAGGAGTTTGTTGACAACAGGCGTGACGGTACGGCTCTCAGGACAGACGACGGATTCATCGAACAAGCGGGACAGAAGATCCCGAAGCGCACTACAAAGGGCTGGGATATTTGTGCTGAGTTAAATGACGGAAGTACCTTGTGGATTCCGTTAAAGGACGCGAAAAGGGACAGTGTTTTAAAAGCCGTGAAACGCCGTGCCGTGCGACGCAAAAATGAAAAGTTCGGAATTGAAGTTCCGGGGCCGATGGATGTTGCTCGTGCACTGGAAATCGATCGTGAGACGGGGACTCAACACTGGGCCAACGCCATGGCCAAGGAAGTCAAGACGGTGTTACTGGCTCTCAAAGTATTTGATTCGGAAGAAAAAGTCCCGGTCGGATCGCAGCTGATCGATTTGATGGTTGTCTTTGATGTTAAAATGGATCTCACCCGCAAGGCGAGGATCTGTGCAAGGGGCGACCAAACTGAGTCGCCATCTTCCGTCACATACGCAAGCATTGCGACAAGGGAAAGTATTTGTCTTGCATTCTTACTCGCCTCTTTGAATGGATTGTCTGTTCTCTCTGCTGATATATCAGGCACCTATCTAAATGCACCGTGTGCCGAAAGGGTCCACACAATACTTGGACCTGAGTTCGGAGCATTAAAGGGCAAGACGGCTGTGATAGTAAAGGCCCTCTATGGGTTAAAATCTGCTGGATTTTCATGGAGAAGCTACTGTGCCAAGACTCTTCGAGAAGAATTGGGGTTCACTCCATGTCGTGCCGATATGGACGTCTGGTTTCGAGAGGGTGTCAAACCGAATGGTAAAAAATATTATGAATATCTGTTGGTCTACATGGACGATTTGTTGGCGATAAGTATGAACCCGAAATTTATTCTTGATGATCTTAACAAGCGTTTCTTGCTCAAAGAGGACTCGGTTGGAGAGCCTACGAGATATCTTGGTGCAACGATCTCAAAGTTTTGGATTGATGGTGACCCTCTACCGAAGTGGGCGATTGGTTCAGGGGACTACATCAAGGAGGCAATTCGTGTGATTAAATTGAGGCTCGTGCAGATGGAGCTTGAGTTAAAATCTGGAGCAAGCGCACCATTCCCTTCAGGCTACAAGCCGGAGCTGGATGTTACCCCACTACTCAACGATGAAGGTGCTACTTTTTATATGCAATGCGTGGGAATTTTACGTTGGATTGTGGAGCTCGGTCGCATTGATATTTGTACCGAAACATCGATGCTGGCTGCGTACAATGCCTGTCCAAGAGATGGTCATCTGAAGGCAGCCCTCCATGTTTTTGCCTATTTGAATAATCATGAGCAATCTAATCTTGTCATGGATGATGGGTATCCGGACCACTTGCCCGATCTGCCAAAGCACGAATGGAAGGAATTTTATCCGTGGGCGAGTGATGATTGGCCGCCTGATGCTCCAACTCCCCTTGGAAAACCCGTGGTAATTGTCATGTTTGTTGATGCTTCTCATGCTGCTAACGTTGTGACTCGTCAGTCAAGAACAGGTGTTTTGATTTGGGTTAATCGTGCCCCTATCGTTTGGTATTCGAAGAAGCAGAATTTGATTGAAACGAGGTCTTTTGGTTCTGAGTTCATGGCGTTGAAGACAGGAGTGGAGCTACTGGAAGCACTACGTTACAAGCTACGAATGTTGGGTGTTCCTATCGACGGGTATGCTGATGTCCTTGTTGATAACATGTCCGTTGTTTGCAATACGAGTGTCCCCGAGTCTACGTTGAAGAAAAAGTCGAATTCGATCGCTTACCACTACGTGCGATCAAAAGCGGCGGCTGATATTCTACGAATCGGCTATGTTAATACGAAGGCGAACCTTGCCGATATGCTGACCAAGGTTCAGAATGGAGCGGATCGAAAGGAGCTTGCAAGACAGGTGTTGTTTTAGCTTGCGTCTGACGCGTCGAGGGGGTGGCCTAAGCTTGTTGGCCATTCGTGTTGGACGTCCTGGGATAGGGCAGGTACCTCGGTCAATGATCTTGATGATGTTGTTGTTATTGGATGTTGGTCTTGGTTTGGAAGATAGTGCGATGTGATCGGATCCCTAGCTCCGTCTCCCATCCAGGGGACCGTTATTTCCCGTAAGCATCAGCAAACGACGGAGGGAGGACAGACGCCAGAGGAACGACGACCACCAGTCAGATGACCCGTCAGAGAAAGTAGCTAGCTTCCGAAGGCAACCCCGATGAGTTGTGAGAGAGTCACAATCTCAACGGAACTGAACAAGATTCAGACCCTTTTGATTGTTGTAGCAATTTTGCTGGGAAGGCACTACAGTTTGCGCTGGGTGAGATCGACAGGGCCGCTTGGTCCTGTGATATCAACACCAACTGTCTTGTGCAGTTCTTCTCCCAAGGATACCTTGCAAGGGACTACAACACCTTGCCCAGTGGCCTGACAGTGTTCATGTTTTCCCCCAAGACGGTACCCAAGGCCTCTACTGTCAAGGAACGTGAGTTTGCGATGCGTTCAACATTTGGAGCAGAAGACCTAGGAGACGAGGGCGTAAAACTGTTTGCCAAGAGCGAACTTCATATCCCAAGCAACTTCGATGAGTTGGCAAAACAAGTGAATTGTACGGTGAAACTTGTACAACTGCTGAACGGACCCCACAATATTGCAATACAAGGGTACCAAACGGCCCTGATGAAACTGCGCGAACATGAAAGGATGCTGGTGCTTATTGCACCCACCAAGGTAGCCATGTGGGCCAAACTAGCATTCGCATTTGACCGAGCATTCCAACTCTTCTTGAGGAAGTTCACCGGTATCATCATAAGCACACAAGACGGAGAATCAGCCATCGAGAAGGGCCGGTACGAACTAGCCACATTTATGGAAGATGACGTCAAGACACTGTTCCTCCAGACAGCGTATGGCCACCTGCCTGATCTGCAACTACCGCCCTCCTTCAATGGGTCCGCGGTGGCTGTGACAGCCCCAGGCCCAGGGGGAGGACGTGCCAGAACTGTGGTGACAACAACAAGCGAGAGAGACAGCCCAGGAGGAAGGGCAGGGAACAGCGACCCAGCCTGGTACGGAACGAACCCAGCCCCCATCCAAGCGTGGAAGCTGCCCAGTGGTAAAGAGTTCAAGTCAGTATTCAACTTCGATGACCAGAGAAGGAACCACTTCACCCAGGGCTGGCCCAAGACCAAGCATCACAGGAGTGGGGAACCCCGCTTCCTATGCATACGCTACCAAGTCGAAGGAGTCTGCAAAGGACGATGCAGGGGAGCCCACAAGCCAAGTGACAAGCTGACAACTGAAGAACACGACATAATCAGTGGTAAGTTGGAGGCGGCATGGGCCTTCCGAGGGGAGAATACCCACAGTAACTGAGAAGTACGCCGGGCCGGTCGGACTCCTGAGATATATCGTATTCTCGATCGTCCACTGTGTGTCGATACTGACCGGTTCGGCGGCGGTAGTTCTACAATAGTAGATGCCCAACCTACAAGAGCTGCCCAACAACAACCACAACGAGGGAACAAACTTCACGCCAGCATCAGAAGGAGAGGTCCGGGCACAAAGTTTTTGTGCTCGGACCAAGAATTTTGGCCTGAGCGCGCCCCAACTCAAAAGACCGTTGACGGACAGACTCCACGAACCGACGTCACTAATTTTGGTCCGAGCCCCAAGTCATTGTGCTCGGACCAAAAATGTTGGTCTGCGCGCGCCCCAACCCAAAAGTTTGTCTCAACCTTCTCCACCTTGGAAGTACCGAATAAGGGGGGAAATAACGCAAAAAGGACCGTTGATGGACAGACTCGGGCACATGATGTGACCACAACAACTACTCACAAAACCCAGACACCCAGTGAACAATCGCGTTCTGTGTCGTGGCTAGTGGACCAGATGAGGGGAAACCCCACCAGACTACTTGATGATCAAACCAAGACCAGAAACATGAGACGGGTTGCAAAATTAAATGTGCGTGACGCCGAGACCATTAGTAAGTATCTTCCTTCGAATGTTGTCACGCTCTTTCCCACCCTCCACGCCCCAAATGACTTCTTCCAGCCACCTCTTTGGTTGACGCTCTCTGTGCGGTTGCTCAATGGTGCAGCGATGTCTGTCCCAGAGAAGCCACCCTTTGAGTTCGACACTGGTGATGAAGCCATGAGGAAAAATTTGGAGCTACTGAGGGAATTTGACTATGACTTGGACGCGATTAGCAAACACTATGCCAATTCAACGATTGGATATGGTATGGAGTTTAGGCCCGTCCCAGACCTGGAGAAGATATACAGGAAGCACCCAAGTTGGAACAAAATGAAGACATACATGACAGAAGGAGTCTCGTTCCATTTTGACTGGGAGCTGACAGAAGCAGATAGGAAGGAAGACCTCGAGCTGGCAATGGAGTATGGGAACCACAAGTCAGCGGCCAGCAACGAAGTTGAGGTCAGGAGATTACTCGAGAAAGAAGTACTCCATGGCTTTGCCTTGCCAATACCCCTGGATAGCCTTGTTGAGCTGCCGGGAGCCTTACTACAACCGATGGGAGCAGCAAAACAAGCAACGCTAGGCCCAACAGGAGAGAGGATCGAGAAGACGCGACTGACCCACGACAGCTCCTTCAACTTCACCAAAACTAAACGATCAATCAATGATCGTATAGACCAAGACGCCTACAATGAGCTAATCTATGGGTTTTGCCTGTCAAGAATACTACACTTCATGGTTGCCTTGCGGTTGGAGTTCCCGAACAAGACGATTTTTACGGCCAAGTTCGATTATGCTGATGCCTACAGGAGGCTCCACCACAATGGGAGAACTGCAATGATGCAGATCATAGCGCTAGGCAAAATGGCTCTCATCATGCTTCGATTAGCCTTTGGGGGAACGCCAAACCCAGCAGGCTGGACAACAATATCAGAAATGGTGACCGACCTAGCCAACGAGATCCTCATCGACACTCGATGGGATCCCACCAAGACGTACCCACCAGGTCGAGAGACGGTACCTCCACCAATTAGAAACAGCAAGGCCAAGGACATCAGGCCAGCACGGGAACTGGTGTACGACATACCTACCAATGTGCCGGCACGGACCGACGACTTTGTAGACGACCTCATCAACACGTGTATTGATGATGACAAATGGCTGGAGCGGTCAGGAAAGTGTATACCCTTGGCAGTGCATGTGACCAGCCGACCCTACGAAGGAGACAAGGAGCCCATCAAGAGACGACCAAACCTGAGTCCTGAAAAGCTGGCAGCAGAAGGGACCCATGCCGAAGTCCAAATGGTGCTCGGATGGGAACTGGATGGGAGGGCCCTAGAGTTAAGACTACCAACCGACAAGTTCCTTGCATGGAGCCAGGACATGAAAGTGGCAACGAACCAGAGGAAGATGACAATCAAAGCTCTAGAGTCTCTATTGGGAAGGCTGAATCATGCTGCCTTTACCCTGCCACTGAGCCGACACTTCCTGTCACGACTGAGAGACAAGGTTGACCCCAAGCGGAGAAAGTGGGGAAGGACAAACTTGAGTGATTCTGATGTGAACGATCTAGAGCAGTTCATGTTGTTTCTAGAGAGAGCACACCGAGGAATATCCATCAACCTCCTGGTGCACAGGAAACCAGGTGGCATTGGGGTGTCTGACTCATGCCCCGTGGGGCTGGGAGGATTCCTTGTGCACACAGGGAGAGGGTGGAGACTTAAAATCCCACCGGGCACCAACATACGAAAAGGAAGCGCCGCCAACAACGTCCTAGAGTTTCTCGCCCTGGCTATCACCATCTGGCTTATGTGTGATGACGCAAAGGAAGGGAGCTATGAATGCCTACTGTCACTGGCCGACAACACCAGTGCCCTGGGATGGATGTACAAGGCCGGGAGACTGAAACCAGACTCTCCCTACTTTGAAGCGGTCCAACTCATTGCCAGAAAGATTGCAACCCTCACCTATGAAGCTGACGTCTGCCTATGCCGCCAACACATCAAGGGAAAAGAGAACTTTATCGCTGACTTGCTTTCATTTGAAGGGAACGAGAGGGTGGAGGGAACTTGCCCGCTTACTGCTGACTGCCCGGACAATGTAACACTCACCCAGCGTGTCCACAAATACTTCCCACAGATGATTCCCCCAGGCTTTCAAATCTCCCCCCTGGAGCCCGAAAAACTCTCCTGGATAGTACAGGTGCTGCGAACGCTCGAATCGTCAATGATGCCAGATGTGAGTCCTCCAACGAGACCCAAGATAGATGGTGGCGCCGATACCAGCACTTCCTCAAGCTCATGGACCTTGATCAACAAGCGGTCGATTGTCTACCTGCACAAGAGAAAGAGATCATCGGAAAAGCTTTCCTTGAAGCCAGCAGAACTTGGCAATTTGACAGCAGCGGAAGGATGGTTGGAAGGCGTTGTGAGCCGCTGGCAAGCAACACAGTCAGAAGTGCCACAAGCGCAGTGGCTGCGACGATACGGGGCAGTTTCGGGGTCAGCCCCTTTCACGACAAAGGAGGGAAACTTACACCAGCATTGGGAAAGCTGATGCAAGCATATAAAAATGCCGACCCGCCAACGAAAAACCAGAAAGCAATAACACCAAAATTTTTGCTGCAACTGTATGAATATTTTGTGAACGACGAAGGAAGAAATCGGGGAGACACAATGAATGCCCACTTTGTGGACCTGTACCTGGGAATGTTCTTCTTCGCCTGCAGGTGCTGCGAATACTGTGAGACGAAAGGAGACAAACGAACCAAGCGTCTCACTATGGGAGACGTTTCATTTAGAGACAGCCAAAAGCTTGTAATGGAGGTGGATAACGAAGATGACCTCAACAGAGCACAGTATGTATCTCTAAGATTCAGAGACCAGAAGAATGGGGACAAAGAAGACACCCGTACCCAAGGACGAACGGGGAAAAGAGAATTGGACCCGGTGACAAGGATTGGTTGGGCCATCCTGCGACTGAAACGGCGGGTCAACGATTGGGGTCATAACACCGAGTTGTGCACAATTGGGGAAGTGTCGAACAGGCTACGAATCACAGACACTATAGCCTTGGAAATTGTTCGTGATGTATGCCGACTGAGAGGTGGGAAAGAGGTGTTTGGTTTTGACGCGTGGGAAATAGGGAACAAGTCACTCCGGTCGGGAGCAGCCATGGCTCTAGCGCTAGGACCAAACAACCACAATGAGATGAAGATAAAGATCTTGGGGCGGTGGAGGTCCACAGCGTTCATGGCTTATATCAGACCCCAAATTCTTGAACTGACAAGCAACCTAGCCGAAGACATGGTCTCTGGATCAGGAACAGACACCAGTGCCCAGACCCACGACATGAGACTCAACTACTAAACTGGGACTAACAACAACAACCACAAATACCAAGAAACAAGAAGGGAAGCCGAAGCAACAAGAGTTCAATGGCCGCCCACCATCCCTTTTGATCTTGAGAAATCGAGAGAGAGAGAGAGGGGAAGGAGGGTAGTCCGCAAGGACTTTAGCCATTTTGAAAGACTGCAAGCCTCCCAGCCATGACTAGTGATACTACATCCACACCATCGGGGCAGACGACTATGAGTGGGCTGAAGCGCACGTCGTGCTTGCACTACGTAAGCATCAGCAAACGACGGAGGGAGGACAGCCGCCAGAGGAACGACGACCACCAGTCAGATGACCCGTCAGAGAAAGTAGCTAGCTTCCGAAGGCAACCCCGATGAGTTGTGAGAGAGTCACAATCTCAACGGAACTGAACAAGATTCAGACCCCTTTTGATTGTTGTAGCAATTTTAAAAAAAAAAACCCGCCCACCATCCCTTTTGATCTTGAGAAATCGAGAGAGAGAGAGAGGGGAAGGAGGGTAGTCCGCAAGGACTTTAGCCATTTTGAAAGACTGCAAGCCTCCCAGCCATGACTAGTGATACTACATCCACACCATCGGGGCAGACGACTATGAGTGGGCTGAAGCGCACGTCGTGCTTGCACTACGATGAAGTGGCGTCTTACAGTCCAGTTAGTCAAGCCGGGTGTTCGTATCCCGCGCAGTAATGCCATAATATTTTGTTGCAATGACTTTTATTGTTGTTACTACGTTTTGAGTGGCTCCGCGTCACTCTGTCGATCATTTCTCGCTTTAGCCCAACCGAAGATTCTCTATCCGTTGAGGCTTCTGCAATGACGTTTTCTGCAAGAACTTTGGCGAGAGGTGCGCAAAGACGCCATACCCCGCTCGTTCTCTTGTTGCATTGCAAGGAGAGAACCGCTCTGCCCGATCCAAGCCTTTTGACTAAGGCAATGGAACGCCCCCACCGACTTACTGACTATACACAACTGTGTTTTGAATTCTTCGCGAGCACCCCAGATGACTGTATTGATTCAGGGGAGATGATTACTTTGGAGCCCACGAAGAATCCAATCTCTACTGGTCGAGGCATCTTCCAATGCTTCCGCCATACCAGATGGAAATAAGCTTGATTGTTGTGTCCTTTTCTTCTGGCGAAGCAAACCAGGCTTGCAGACTACCTGGTTCTATTGAGCTGGCGACTCATTCTTCTGTTAAGATGAGCAATGCACGATGAGGATCGTCTTTGTTTTGTCTATTGTGTTGCGATCACATTTGGGTAACAGGTTCTAAGGCTGAACCTTTCTGTCGTGATAAAACACCTCCCATTGTGACTAACAATTGCATGTTCATTATGAAGATGCTACAGTGTCGAATGAAGGGGAGTAGTAGAGATTTGGCATTTCGAGGTCCTTCGGTCGTGCCGGGACTCGACAGGATCCTTGAGGTTGCCCGTCTTTCGGCGACGTGGCCTTTGGTGTCATTCGGCCTGCGCATCTGATTGGTTGTTGACTTTACCGCTCTTACTACGGATGACGTGAGTGTGAATTCAATTACTACGTCCTACGTGGTATCTACGTTGATTTGCTGGTTTCTCTTTCGGGTATGCTTGTTGTTGCTGCTTTTGTGCGGTTCACAAGCTGTTGTAACGTCAATAGCAATTGGTTATCTTTAAGGTTTTTTGAGTTCGTTTTACTATTCTCTACCATATTATCTACCGCACAAACCGCAGTCGTCTATGTCGGAGGGGTTCGCAAACTGCGCACAAGCATTTGTTCGAGTCCAAGTCGTTGAGAAGTCGAGAATCAAGAAGACGACGCATGTTGACCAACCGGATATAGCCAACAGCTACCATTCTCTAGCTAGCTACTATAACTGTTTCTTGACATGGGTACTGTTCCACTCTATACTGTACACAATAAAGTACTGTGCTGTATGTTCTAGCTCCTGGTAGTCGAATGTGCGGCAACGTACCGATGGACTTAATTTTAGTACTTACTAGTAGTGCACAAATGTGTGGTCGACCCTTTTACTACTAGTTAACAAGTCTAGAATCTACTACAATGACAATTCTTGCACTGGAATAGCAGAAGTACGAGCAGGACCAGCTTTGAACTCAGGCATGGAGGGATTCTCTGATTCTTGTTGAGTACATGTAGATGTTGCTGCTGTACTAACACCGTCGCCCCCAAGTCCAGCGACACCTGATGATAATTGTCGCAGTAGGCAACATCATTGTGGAAGCCTTGCCCTTAATATTGGGTCGTCGTCACCGTTGTTTTTTCACCTCTTCTTGCACGCTGCTGCCAAGCTTCTTTTTCAGCCTCTCTCGTCGCTCTGGCTCTTCCAATTTTTGTTGAAAGGACTTGGCTGCAACAACTCTTCTTTTCTTGCTTGGGTCCTTGTTCTTCTTTTCTTTGGGTCAAAATGAATCATTGGCATCGCAGTCGTACCGGCCAAGGCATTTGGGTTTGTTACCTCAAGCTCACTGGCAGGTTGTTGTTTGCTGCTGGAGGGGGGCGCCTTTTTTGCATCTTTTTGGCATGCAACTCGTTTGGCAAATCCAAAAATGACAAGGCTTATAATCCCATCGTGCCAATGCATGCATTCTATCTGCTGTCGAAGTAAAGTGTGACAGGAATCCGGCATTGGCACATGGGCCCAGGTGCATTGGTGTTGTTATTGTTGTTTGCTTCACGAGCGTTTTCATGTAGAAATTTGTTAATACCGCCTGCATGACTTGTGTGAGTAGACGGTGCATGACGGTATGATTGGGCATGAAATCGCATGCCACGTGGGCTCGGAAGGAGGGTCCTTAGAGTAGCCAAAATGCCCTCAAAATGTCTACTTTTTTGGCGACATCGCGGTAGAATCTACGTATGGGATACGGTGCAAATTCTACAAACTACGACGATCGTATTGGGGTTGCTACATACGGGGAAGGGGGATTCTGGTAGATAATAACTACTTCGGTAGAAATTTGAACATTACGGTACTGTAGCCCGAACGGTAGCCAGTATGATAGCAGAACGTCGATTGTTCCATACGAATATGCAGTAAGATCAGGCGTAGATAGAGCGCTCGTTATTAGCCATGAAGTATTCTATACACTTTTTCAGATGCGCATTTGGTCTTGGAAAGGCAACGTCGGCGCCGATTTTTGCTCATTGTGACTTCTTGCTGCCCCAAGGTGTCGGCACTTGTGTGTTTGCTTTTCGAATGATACGTAGATGCACGAAATTTCAAAGTTACATTGCAAGCTCATCATACAACGGAATGTCACCCAGCTCACTCAGATTATCCATGTACTTTCGTAGACCTTCTGGCCACACAGCTCCTCTAATGATGTTTATTGATCGAAGTCGGGCCCAAAGATCAATATCATCCAGCGACAATCCACCTTCCGTGCAATATTTCTCACTGTAGATGATATCATCAAGTTGAACTAGCTTGGCATTCAACTCTTCAATCATTGGAACAGGGTCGCTGGACATCACTTCAGCGTAAATCCTCTACTTCTCTTCCATATCCATCTCCTTGCACTCGGCCTTATCGTAAGGAGGTAGCTGATGGTTTTTCATAATTGCATGCCTGGCGTCCAATTGTTGGAATTCTGGCAACAGCCCAGTCGCAACATAACGTGATCGCTGAAGGGTTCGAAGAAGACTTTGTACAGATTTTTGCCATTCTTTCAAGTCCGTTCTACCGCTTCCAGGTCTAATGGTACCATTTGTGCCGAATCTTTCATCAGAGTCAATCAATTCGATGATATCCATGGATTCTGCCATGACTACACCATCTTCGGGGAATTCCTTTCGAGACAAATGTGGAAAGAAAAGAGTGAGCCAATCAAGCAAGACAATCTCTAACAACTTTCTCTGGACGAACTTACAAAGATCGGTGCAATCTTCTTTCCAACGAGGCTGGTCGGTGTTGAGACATCGTCGTTGGCCATAAAGTTAATCTTATGCTTCACATTTTTTATTCCAAGGGCAAGGCGTACCCGGACGCAAAATGGACAATGGTCGTATACGTAGACTGTTGGAAGATCGTCCATAATAACTCTTTCAGGCTTCACATACGAGTCGGAAGATACTGCGTTCGAAAGTTGCAACGAAAATGACCGATGCGTCCGTTTCGTCGAAGGGAGCCACACCTGAACATTGCCAGCGGCAATCACAAGAAAAAGAGTTACCAGTCTCATGGTGTTCTCTGTCTTCCAAACTAGTTCAATCCTCAACAAAATTCAGTAGCAAAGATGCTGCGTCGACGATTCGTTGGCCCTCCTCGTCCACCTCGTCCACTTCGCCCTCGCCCTTTTGGCGCTTCGGCATTTTGGAAGACATGGTGATGAGGAGGGCTGGTGTCTCTTCCAACAACAACACGTCCACCACCACCACCACGTCCCCCACGGCCACCATAACAATGACGACCACGACCACGACCCCTTCCATGGTAGGAAGGAGAAAGTTGAAAGTCACAAAGAATGTGGTCAAATGAGTGCGCACCATTTTTAGAGTTTTGTGCAGCATCGTGAAAAGTGGAGCCGGCCGGGTTCGTTCATTGGGCGAACCGATGCTTGGCATCAATCCCGTTTTTATCCCAAGAACTTTGGGGCAGCCCAAGAACTTTGGGACCCGCCACCAAAAACTGGGCTTGGCGCGCGTGGCATGCTAAAAAGAAACCTCAAGACGTGTGGTAACGGAACCGACGCGCGAAATTGGAAGTTCCAGTTCTATGATACACTACGGTAGAGAGTCTACTCTTTCCCCATGATCCCTGGGTGCGTGAAACGGGATTGGGGGATGATGGGGAAAAAGAAAAAGAAGAAGGGGAAAAAGGAAAAAAGAAACCCATGGGGAAAGCGCGCCGGGGATTGATTGGAAGAGGGCGCGCGCCAGCAGCCCCAGTTCCCTATGTAGTTAAAAATGAAAAGCGCCAATAACGTAAAGTCAACCGAAAGTCCTCCAATCAACAAACATTAAGTCGTGTCTTTTTGGTTGACTTTCGCAAGCCCCGCCGCCGACGATTGCAGCTTGCTGTGCCGCTATCATTCTATTACTTAGTGTTAATGCACGATGGCGAGCTCCATAGCAAAGCGAACAGGTACCTGGTGCTGGTAAGCAACTATACTGTAGCAACAGCAAATGCTAGCTATCATTACTTTAAGCTATTCCCGCTAGAAGTTGCGTCGACAGCGGTAGACGACACCTCTCGTCGAATTTAGTGGTCACACATCCTACCAAAACATCTCGATCGGGCGTGCACGCGCGCGCGTACGCCATGACATGATCGTTTTGGTCAAAAAATGTGTCAACCTTCGATTTGACACACGCACGTCGCAATTAAAAATAATAATCACAACATCACAACATCATTCACATCAGATGATAATAATACTAATCGACATCCATTCTTTTGATGGTGGGATGCTTGCGTTTGCTGCCGATTGCACTTCGTGCATCAAAGCTACTCTGGATATGGCCATAGCCCTTGAGAAAACTTCTGGAGCAAGTGTTGGATGGAGGGAGGGTTCGCGCTAGTAGTTTTAAAAGCTACGGTTTAATAGCCTGCGTCTGCATGCACTTCAAGTGTCTTTTTTGCAGATATTCTCTGGGCGTCATCGATAGCCCGGCTCGTGGGGTACGCCAGCCTGCACAGCCTTTTGCGCGGTGGGCTATCGGGGGTTCCGGGCTTGTACGGGTCACCGTCGACGGTCGAGGACGATGGCCACGGGTTTTTTGGATCAACTCGGCGGTTTCTGGTTGTCCGTTTCAGGTCCAAATCCTTCCACAAAAGGGGCAAAAAAAGGGTGTGATACACCTCCCGGCTCTACCAGGGGTTACTGGTTATGTCGGTCAATCCCCGGATCTGGTTGAAAGTGGGTCCTTGAGGTTGCTTTGTTGACAGTCTGTCGATTTGAGCATCGAGTAGAATCCTACGGCGCGCCGTAGGCAAGGCCGGCTCGATGAAAATGTGAAAATGGGCGGCAGCATCAATCTCCTGTTTCTCTGCCATTTCAGTTCCAAATTTCTGTAACTCTCTTCGAACAAGTTCGGGTAGTGAGCTCACAGGTACAGCCATGGTCAAAAGTTTGCCATGCCGTCTGCTTTGCTCAGGCCGCCATTTTCGGCCACACAATGGGCGGCAGCGAAACCACCAATAATCGTTTGCGATACTTTTGATGATTTGCACTTCAAGCGAGTTATTGTATCAACAAATGCGTCACCAATCCCCTTTCCCTTCTCAAGGCGGGATAGGCGGTTCCTTGCAACAACAACGAATGTATTCGGCACACCACAGATGACGTGCCCACTTGAAAGTTTAATGTCAGACGTTTTGATGCGGCCACCCGAATTGTTGGTTTCGTCGCTTGTGGTAAAGCCATCGCTATCACCCAAGGTCTCGATATCTGTACAGTCATCGAGAGTAACCTCACTTGGACCAGGACCCGTTGTTGCTGTGGAAAGTAGGAGTGCAAGAGGGAAAGCAAGGGACGGTGGATAAAAATTATCCCATGCAACCCGGGCCATGTCAAGAGCACAGCTCAAAGTAGTTGGCGGAACATGCTCCTTGCTTTGCGTCAACAGCAATTGAATTGTTTCGGCCACTTTCATTTCAAGTTGTCGTTCGGCATGCAAGCTACTGCTTGGTGGTGGTGGTGGTGGTGGTGGCTCCTCATGGCGCAGTCGCTTGCTCGTCCGCCGTGGTTGGACGAATTTCATGGCGTCATCGTATGCCTTTTGCCAGAGATCTTTCCTTTTTGCGGCAACAAGTTCATTCGCTTGATTTGTTGTCGAAATCCGAAATAAAAAGAACCTGCATTTTGATTCTTTATTTGTTGCCATGGTCACATTGAAATGATGCTCTTGGAGAACAATTGTTTCATTCGCATTGTTAGGATTCGGGAACGATTGGTTAGTTTCCAGCCCATTTAATGCTATAGATACAACTCTTTTCGAGTATTCAACGCCAAATTTCACATCTAGAGCCGTTGCCCATGCTTCTGGCGGCATCCACTTGTCACGAAATGTTGCATTGGTGGCAAGGATTTTCAAATGCACCATGGCTTCTAATGCTACACCGTTTTTGACGCTTAGAGGGCCTGACATTTTTATTCCTTTTGCAGGATGGTCCATTGATGTGTTTTAGAGCTACGTCTAAAAGCGATAAAATAGTCTGGACCTATTGATGAAGATATGGTAATCCGACCATTGCCATGGTCGATGCAACAAATTGATTTTCGTGTTGTCATCGCGCAAGAACAAGTTCGCGCCCGAAAATGTGATCGGAATAATGTGATGCAAAGAGGACTACTTTGATTTAATTTATTCGTGACCCGGAGGGCAGTCACGGGCGCGAGATGTTTCTACGGGATTTGTGACCACTAGAATTGGTGTGGTATCAGGTCGGACTGATCATTTTATTGCGATGCACGAATGGCGTCCCCAGACGCCGTAAAATTTGTCAACCGAGTCAACGCGTTCGCCTCGGTAGAAAATCTACGGAATGCTGAATGTTAAAGTTTTGATTGGCTGATTTAACGTCGATCACCATAATTAGACCGGCGAATTACGGTTGATTCGGCCCCTATTGGGCGGGGAGAACACGTACATTTTGTACCAGTTCTACGAGAGTCTACTCTTTCCCCATGATCCCTGGGTGCGTGAAACGGGATTGGGGGATGATGGGGAAAAAGAAAAAGAAGAAGGGGAAAAAGGAAAAAAGAAACCCATGGGGAAAGCGCGCCGGGGATTGATTGGAAGAGGGCGCGCGCCAGCAGCCCCAGTTCCCTATGTAGTTAAAAATGAAAAGCGCCAATAACGTAAAGTCAACCGAAAGTCCTCCAATCAACAAACATTAAGTCGTGTCTTTTTGGTTGACTTTCGCAAGCCCCGCCGCCGACGATTGCAGCTTGCTGTGCCGCTATCATTCTATTACTTAGTGTTAATGCACGATGGCGAGCTCCATAGCAAAGCGAACAGGTACCTGGTGCTGGTAAGCAACTATACTGTAGCAACAGCAAATGCTAGCTATCATTACTTTAAGCTATTCCCGCTAGAAGTTGCGTCGACAGCGGTAGACGACACCTCTCGTCGAATTTAGTGGTCACACATCCTACCAAAACATCTCGATCGGGCGTGCACGCGCGCGCGTACGCCATGACATGATCGTTTTGGTCAAAAAATGTGTCAACCTTCGATTTGACACACGCACGTCGCAATTAAAAATAATAATCACAACATCACAACATCATTCACATCAGATGATAATAATACTAATCGACATCCATTCTTTTGATGGTGGGATGCTTGCGTTTGCTGCCGATTGCACTTCGTGCATCAAAGCTACTCTGGATATGGCCATAGCCCTTGAGAAAACTTCTGGAGCAAGTGTTGGATGGAGGGAGGGTTCGCGCTAGTAGTTTTAAAAGCTACGGTTTAATAGCCTGCGTCTGCATGCACTTCAAGTGTCTTTTTTGCAGATATTCTCTGGGCGTCATCGATAGCCCGGCTCGTGGGGTACGCCAGCCTGCACAGCCTTTTGCGCGGTGGGCTATCGGGGGTTCCGGGCTTGTACGGGTCACCGTCGACGGTCGAGGACGATGGCCACGGGTTTTTTGGATCAACTCGGCGGTTTCTGGTTGTCCGTTTCAGGTCCAAATCCTTCCACAAAAGGGGCAAAAAAAGGGTGTGATACACCTCCCGGCTCTACCAGGGGTTACTGGTTATGTCGGTCAATCCCCGGATCTGGTTGAAAGTGGGTCCTTGAGGTTGCTTTGTTGACAGTCTGTCGATTTGAGCATCGAGTAGAATCCTACGGCGCGCCGTAGGCAAGGCCGGCTCGATGAAAATGTGAAAATGGGCGGCAGCATCAATCTCCTGTTTCTCTGCCATTTCAGTTCCAAATTTCTGTAACTCTCTTCGAACAAGTTCGGGTAGTGAGCTCACAGGTACAGCCATGGTCAAAAGTTTGCCATGCCGTCTGCTTTGCTCAGGCCGCCATTTTCGGCCACACAATGGGCGGCAGCGAAACCACCAATAATCGTTTGCGATACTTTTGATGATTTGCACTTCAAGCGAGTTATTGTATCAACAAATGCGTCACCAATCCCCTTTCCCTTCTCAAGGCGGGATAGGCGGTTCCTTGCAACAACAACGAATGTATTCGGCACACCACAGATGACGTGCCCACTTGAAAGTTTAATGTCAGACGTTTTGATGCGGCCACCCGAATTGTTGGTTTCGTCGCTTGTGGTAAAGCCATCGCTATCACCCAAGGTCTCGATATCTGTACAGTCATCGAGAGTAACCTCACTTGGACCAGGACCCGTTGTTGCTGTGGAAAGTAGGAGTGCAAGAGGGAAAGCAAGGGACGGTGGATAAAAATTATCCCATGCAACCCGGGCCATGTCAAGAGCACAGCTCAAAGTAGTTGGCGGAACATGCTCCTTGCTTTGCGTCAACAGCAATTGAATTGTTTCGGCCACTTTCATTTCAAGTTGTCGTTCGGCATGCAAGCTACTGCTTGGTGGTGGTGGTGGTGGTGGTGGCTCCTCATGGCGCAGTCGCTTGCTCGTCCGCCGTGGTTGGACGAATTTCATGGCGTCATCGTATGCCTTTTGCCAGAGATCTTTCCTTTTTGCGGCAACAAGTTCATTCGCTTGATTTGTTGTCGAAATCCGAAATAAAAAGAACCTGCATTTTGATTCTTTATTTGTTGCCATGGTCACATTGAAATGATGCTCTTGGAGAACAATTGTTTCATTCGCATTGTTAGGATTCGGGAACGATTGGTTAGTTTCCAGCCCATTTAATGCTATAGATACAACTCTTTTCGAGTATTCAACGCCAAATTTCACATCTAGAGCCGTTGCCCATGCTTCTGGCGGCATCCACTTGTCACGAAATGTTGCATTGGTGGCAAGGATTTTCAAATGCACCATGGCTTCTAATGCTACACCGTTTTTGACGCTTAGAGGGCCTGACATTTTTATTCCTTTTGCAGGATGGTCCATTGATGTGTTTTAGAGCTACGTCTAAAAGCGATAAAATAGTCTGGACCTATTGATGAAGATATGGTAATCCGACCATTGCCATGGTCGATGCAACAAATTGATTTTCGTGTTGTCATCGCGCAAGAACAAGTTCGCGCCCGAAAATGTGATCGGAATAATGTGATGCCAAGAGGACTACTTTGATTTAATTTATTCGTGACCCGGAGGGCAGTCACGGGCGCGAGATGTTTCTACGGGATTTGTGACCACTAGAATTGGTGTGGTATCAGGTCGGACTGATCATTTTATTGCGATGCACGAATGGCGTCCCCAGACGCCGTAAAATTTGTCAACCGAGTCAACGCGTTCGCCTCGGTAGAAAATCTACGGAATGCTGAATGTTAAAGTTTTGATTGGCTGATTTAACGTCGATCACCATAATTAGACCGGCGAATTACGGTTGATTCGGCCCCTATTGGGCGGGGAGAACACGTACATTTTGTACCAGTTCTACGAGAGTCTACTCTTTCCCCATGATCCCTGGGTGCGTGAAACTGCACCACCAACAACTCTGGCTTTCAAGAGCAGACGGCATTACGGGGTCTTTGTCTCCATCTTTTGTAATTACTTACTTGGCCTTTTTCAATGGCAATACGAAGGGTTCTCCAACAAGGGCAGGGCCACCAGGAGCAGCAGCAACGAGATTCTTTGTGTGGAAGCAGTGGGATGTGTGGTGGTGATGAATTGTCCTGGTTATCTTTGTTAAAATGGATGGTGATTCTGGCGCTAGTGGTAAAGACGGTATTGTTTCCTCCACGTGGCCTTAACAACTTCTTGGCCGTCACTACAGCAGTGGTGGAGCAAACTGCTGTTGTTGACAGTGGCTACAGGAAGAAAATCATCACCAACTACACCCCATCCACAATCGAAACCTATTTTTTGGAGCATGCTGTGGAGCTGGGCTTTGATAAGACAAACCCCCTGCCAAAGGGATGTACTGCCTGGACTGAGGCATCAAATCCCCTCTTCTCCCAGCTAACAACCTTTCGAGCCGAATTAGAAGACTACCGACACCGGTTTCAGGCATTCCAGGGAAGGCCTGGCAGGTGGGATCTCCGTGATCACATTGTTGCCAATAAAAATTACTCCATTTGTGATACTCTTGATTTGCACCCCCAGGGTCTTGCAGGCATCTTTCCAAGTGGAGCTCTTTCAAAAAACAAATATGGAGACTTGCTGGAACCATTATATCCACCACTTCGAAGCCCCAATTTTTGCTTCTCAGAGAAAAGGTTAATGTCGTTAGATTATTTGGTGCATGACTTTGCAGCATACTGTCGGCGACTCAAACCTCACTCTCGAATTGTGCTAGTGGACATGGGAGCTGCCTTGGATTTTCATGGGGGTCAGGAATCACCTGCTATTTACTTGACTGCAACCTTTCAACGATTTGGATTTCACTTTGATCACATTTATGCCTATGAAATAGCTGGCAAGGATCCAGCACAAGTGTTTGAACGAGTACCTGATGAGCTATTGGAAGCCTATCATTGGATGAATGTTGGAGTGAGTGCCGAGAAAGATGCAAAGTTAAATCCTTGGAAGCGGTTGCTCAAAGGCTTTGGAAAAGACGATCTTGGTAAGTCCAACAACCAAACAATGCTTTCTCCTTTTTTACAGTTAGGGGTTCTTTATAGTACTGAGGTTGCTCACAATTCTTTCTTCTTCTTCCTCGTCTACTACTAATTCTTGCCTCTTCTTGTCCTAGTAATTGTCAAGTTGGATATCGACACTCCTGACATTGAGAATCCATTGGCACAACAACTACTGGATACACCTGAGCTCCATGAACTGGTTGATATTTTTTATTTCGAACATCACGTGTTTCTTGGGGAGCTTGCAGGTAATTGGGGATCATCCATGCGAGGGACAGTGCAAGAATCCTTGCAACTGTTCCATAGCATTCGAGAAACTGGTATTGATGCCCATTCATGGCCCTAGTAGTAATGCATACTAGTAGGGATAATATTAGTTCTGTTGTTCTGAAGACTTTTTGAAGGTGTTTATTGTCATTGTTGAGGGCAGGAGGAAGCCGGTGTGGAGTTTGGCCAAAGCTTCCAGGAAGTGAAGGGCCAGCCATCCCTTGTTATCCATGCAAAGGAATCCAGCTAGACAGGACTTCTTGGTCAAAACTGCCTCCAACACCTCCTCCTTGCAAATGGACAAGCCGGTTCATTGAGCAGTTTCTTCATTTGCCCAAGGCCACAAAGGCTCCCACCAGTGCAAAGCTCACTTTATCTTTACCTTGACCATTTTTGATTGCTCATAAAGCAATGTGGTCGCCTTGGCCAAAACCCTCACCATTGGAAACCTCCAGCAGGGCATTACCAACCAAATCATATCAGCCATTGGGCATTCTCTACCTTTTCAAAGTTTTTTAATGCCAGCAGTGCAACGGTCAGCACTACAATTGTTGAGTGCAAGATATCGAAAGAAGGTGATCTTAACCACACAATCTCCCCCCATCGTAGCAGGTGCAACAAAGAATCAACCATGGGCTCTGGATCAAACCCAAGAAAAGTTGAGTTCCAGGGAGAGACTGAAAAATTGCAACCAGATCCCAAAATCAAAGCCAATGATCACAGCCCAATTATTGGAAAATCTTCAGGAGATGAAGCACCATCAAGTTCTGCAAGAAGCTCTGTTTCCAAGGCGAGAAGTTTTTTAAAGATTCTGTAGTGGGTGCTTCAAATGCCCCGCCTCCCAAAAAGTCCTGACCGGGCATTGAGAATAATTAGAATCTCAAACTCGTAGCATTTCCAAGAATCCCATCCAGTCTGAACGAGATCTTTCATGAGGCACTCCGTCATGTTTTCTCATCATTTGACTCTTGAACGTCCACCAAAACCAAACTGCTAGTTGCTTCATCCAATGTCGATGGACACGAGCGCAAATGCTCCCTAACAGTTTGTCGTTCTTGTGCGTCGCCGTCGTTCGTTACCTTGATGGTGTAGCAAACGTCGCTGGGAATATCCTTTTGTATCTTGACCATTGTAACTTCTTCGCGCACTATTCCTTCAATACATGTAAGTACCAGGTGTCAGTACATTTCTGTCTCTTGTCCTACGAAGAGTGATCGATGCTAATTTTGTTCCAATCTACAGGGGGGGGTCCTGAGGAGCGAGAGTGGGGAATAAGCCAGCCTGTAATGATTCCATCTCGAGCCGTCGAGGCGGAGTACTGTACCTCCCACTCACATCAATGCGTACTCCGTAGAGACATAATTATGCTCTAATGTCGCTGTATATTGTATTGTTCCCTATTGATTGTTGGCTGACCATTTGGGATACCGTCAGGCATTTGAAATTGCGCTCTTGCAAACCCTCCAAGAATTCCCGCAATGCGTCAATCGTAGTCTCGCGAAAACCCCGCTGGGGCATGTGGAAAATGGCGATACTTCCAGCCAGAACTTGCTTCAACAGCAATGGGGCTACCGTCTCTGTTGTTGACCCGACGTTTTCCGCAAAGGCCCAGTCATCACAATAGCAATCGCCCATGACGTTTGTCATTTGTCGTTCGTAAAGTACATTGCACATAGCTTTGGACATGGCGCCTTGAGGTGCTCTGAACCAAGATATTCTGGGCTTTGTGCCTTCATCCTGCGCTACTATGAACTCTTGTAGAATCTGATTCGTCTCGTCAAGCTCCTTCTGAAATTCTTCCTCGCTGAGATTGCAATAAAATCCAGACTTGTCTTCTCGCAAATGATTGCCCAGTTCGTGACCATTTTCCAACACAATTTGTGCGTCCTCCTTGGTTGTATAGTCAGTGCATACAAAGAAGGTCGCAAGCGCATGCTATTGTTTCAACAAATCACAGACTTCCTCCACCATGCTGGCGGACTGCATGCCGTCGTCATCATTGGAATTGCCACGGACGAGGCCGTCGTCAATAGTGAGGGCAATGCTTCGTCTGTCGGCCATTTCGCTGCCATCGTGTACATCAAAATAAAAGATCGAGTTACCATAGGCGGATGGATACCAACGTTTCAACAAGTTCCCAAGTCGCCGCAATCCAATTCGACTCACCAAGCTCCAAAAAGAGTGGATCGCCGAAACTTGAAGGCGACCAGAAACAGACATTGGCGGTGGCAGAGAAGCGAGATGTCGCTTTGATTTTCTCGCCAGCGATACGAACGAACGGTTATGATCCGAAAGGATGAACCCTATTCCATGGATGGACATGACAATTACTGGCACCGCTGTTGCTCACCGATAGCAACAGTACCTACCAACATACAAATGCCGATGATGGAGATGGCGGGTTTGGCGTGCGTCTTTGGTATGTTGTGTGCAGGCGCGGATGGCAGAGGATTCTGACTAAACGCCACCGCAAACAGCGTACCCATAACCTAATCTTGGTCAGGTGACAGACGGACCCCCCTCCCCCAAAATCGGACCCGGGAACCACCGTCAAAACTAGCGAAGACCCCCGCCTACGAGCCTGCCTTCCAACCCATTTCAAATTTAAATAAGGTTGTCGCCCGCCCAGCCTCCCACCGCATTTTGTTCCCATTCACTCCACTTTTTTCGGACAAGTGATGTCTCCCACATGTTTTACCTTCCTGTAAGTATTTTCGGCCACGAGTCTTGTTTCTTTTCTTTCGACCATGGTGCTAATAATTCCTTCTCTAAATGCTTATCTGTTGAGACGCTACCTCTGCACCAATTGAAGTTCGAAAGTCGACGGTGTTGGCCTCACTACCTCTGCTTCTGTTGTCCCTGCCGTCGGCGTTGCTTCCTCTGCTGTCCCTTCCGCTGGCGTTGGCATCGTCGGCATCGCGTCGCTTCCTCTGCTGTCCCTTCCGCTGGCGTTGGCATCGCGTCGCTTCCTCTGCTGTCCCTTCCGCTGGCGTTGGCGTCTTCCGCATCGCTACCTCTGCTTCTGCTGTCCCTTCCGGCGCTGGCGTTGGCATCGCTACCTCTGCTGTCCCTGCCGTCCGCGTCAGTGTTGCTACCTCTGCTTCTGCTGGCCCTGCCATCGTCGTCGCCACCTCTGCTGCTCCTGCCGTTGGCGTTTTTACCTCTGCTTCTGTTGGTGTCGCTACCTCTGCAACAATCTAGTAGGCTCTATGTATTGTTCACAACTTGTCACAGCTATTGTTAAAGCAAAGGACATGGTGACAAAGATAGATGGGGCGATGAGCATTTTGGCCTTGACTACCGTACACCAGCTGATTGTAGCATTTGTGGTGCTGGGAGGAGTCTGCTCAACAATGTATAGACTAGCCAGCAGACGCTGGACAAGCTTTGTCTCTCTTCATGTGAAAGCTAGAACAAGAAGTTGAGTTGGAGCATGGAATACCATTCTGGGTTTACCTCCTCTTTGCCACTCCACTCCTAGCCATGCATTGCATTTCGTCGCCTTTGTTTGTTTGCCGCACACACTCTTTCAGCACAGGAATCATCATCACATCTCATTATTTGGAAGAGTCTCGAAGACTCGCAATGAAACATTTAGACACTCAATTCTGGCCCATCATCAATCAATGCAACAACAGGAGGGTCCTCATGGGGGTGCTTGTCAGCGTGGCAATACAACAATGGAATTCTTCGTCCTCCTCGTGTCATCGTAGGTAGCACCTCCTTCTTGTATCACAGTACGTGCCCTTGAGCAAGCCTAGGGCTTCAGCTAGTACCAAAGTGTTTGCCGATGCGTAGTTTGGCCATCGTGTGTGAAAATTGTGAAAGGAGAGTTGTGGGGAGGAAATTTGAATTGAAATGGCGAGCCGGCCAAGGCAATCAAAATATCGGGAAAAATTTAAAAAGAAGAGGGGGAATGAATCCAAAATGATCCCAAGATAGGGGGGGGGGACGATTTGGGCTTGAGGTTATGGGTTGTCCGTTTGCGGTGGTCTTTAAACAGAATCCATTTGGCGGGTGCGTATGTCCAAGTCGATATCAGGTATCATACGTGTGGAGTGTGCAGTACTCGTAAGCCGCGGTGTTTGCTAGAAAAGTGAACCTATTTTAAGGGATGTAAATGTAGGAGGGAACTCAGCGATCCCATCCAAGATTAGATGAAGAGTTACGAGCTTGACGACAACAGCGTAGGATAGGACAGATACGAATCTCTTGTCGGGCCTCTTCTAGAACGATGCAGTAGTTAGTCTTGTGGAAGTTTCTTTTTTGTATTGTTTCTTTGATAGTCGTAGTAGTGTCGCAGTGCAGTGGGAATCCCGAGTCGTTCCCGCGAGCCGATTACTTAGGGACGAAGACATCGCCGGGACAGGTCTCGATCTTCCCACTTGGGGGATGATTAGAAGCGGGGGAAATAAAACACATGGGCAAGGAACATTCTTCGCCTGATACCGGAAAGTTCCGCGCAGGTCAGACGGCGAACAGACGGGGGACCTGCACTCCATTACAAAAATTTCAGAGCACGTCTGACAGGCGCGCAAAAATAACGAGTCATCCGGCAGGCGCACTCTGTTGAACCATTACGAAAATTTGTGTAGGACTAGGATAACTGCATTTCCGACTCGTTTTCCTAAGTAGATTTGACTAACTGTAACTTTTAACCAATTCAAGATAAGTGTTACGAGGCTTCAGATCTGTCTCTAGGATAGTAAAATGAATGCTGGCGTGAAGTCGCATAACACTTATCTTGCATTGGTTAAAAGTCGATTTTGCAGCAATTTCCCTTTGGGACTAACCAGTCATGCACATGCGCGCGCACGTAGGTTTATTACCAAGTGCTACTGGGACCAGGGTGGAAAGGTGTTGATGCTCACTAGTCTTTACCACTTACATCCAGCGTGAAATCCTTTTGATACTCTTTTTCGTGGTGCCTTAAAGAATGAATCCCGAAAGTTACTACGCCTGAGAAGCCAAACTCAGCTCAGTATGCACTACGTCGTTTGTAGGATCGAAATAGTTGTGAAAATTATGACTAGCTTTAGGAATAAGCTTTTGCATCATGCAAAGTTGTCTCGTAGCCTCTCGTAGTTCTAGTAGAGTCGAGACATTGACATGCGTCGACAACAATCCGAACAGGAGGTTGATGCATCTTGTAGTAGACTAGCTACGACGTTCCACTAGGGTTCCTTGGACGTTGTCAGCTACAAACAAACAAACCATTTATAGTTATACGGCTATCACTATAGCCCCATTAACGGAAACTAGTAGACTCACCGGGATGGCCCCGAAGGGCGATCCTAATCAAAAGCCAAAAGTCACCTAGCTTGCGTTGCCGGGGCCTGAGGGGAGCACTAACAGAGTCCAGAGCGGGTGAGACCACACGGTAGGCCTCAAAGCCATGATGTTGCGCCAAGTGGACTGTCGGGAAATAGGCAGTCAGGCGAGAGGATGTGGGTGATGCAGTACCACGCGAACGACAGCGCCGTCCATGGCGGTGAGGAATAGGAGGTGGCCGGGGAGCGTGGCCAGCAGAAGAAGACGGCAAGGAAGATGGCGAGCGCTGTACCACGGGAAAGAACTGAGTGATTGGAGGCATGCATCGAACTGCTTCATGATGAGCACGCTTAGCACTGTCACGGATCAAGCCTCGATGAACCTGCATCCAATTCTGGATTGCACGAGTGGACTCCTCTAGATGGACCTCCACGGAAGCTCGAAAAATCCCGCGATCTTCCGCTTGGACAGAAGCCTGAGCTTTGTAGAGCTCCCGCAGTTCCCGTTCGACTTGGCAACGTTGAGCCGCAGCACGAGTGGCGGAATCATCACCATGACGCGCTTTATTCCGCTGCAGCCACAATGCATGGCATTGTTGGAAAATGAGGGATATGACAAGTGACAGCCATTGAGTCTCCTTGGTCCTAGGGGTTCTTCCTGCCCAAGACCAGCATTGGTGTTGAACTTCCTGCCACTCGGCAACAAACTTCCCACGAACGATCTGATTCCAGCCGATAATCAATTGGCGACGAATAAGACGATGGAACTCCACAGGAAACTCCTCGCGGTCAACGGAGCGCCCATGGAAGAATGCCGACAGACCAGTAACCAGCAGGCGGAACAAGGTGGGATCCATAAGTGGCTTGGCTTTATGATCCAGCAACAGAAGCAGATCACGGCGCCAATGATGGCCAATGATCACGATCCGGAACTGGACAGCAGAAAACATGATCATCCGTCTCATGGGGAGCAAGGCAGCTTGGGCATCTGTCGTCATACTTGCAGTCTCGACGATGAAGTCGGTCGCCCACAGGTAGCAGTCGAAAATTCAACTTGGTCAGAAAGTTGCAAATTTGTTTGTTCTTGGCAAAGGCCGAACCGAAGGCTTCCCAGTCGAGACCCTGGAACCACTCCTCCTCCCAGTGGAATCGCTCGCAATAATATTTCTTCAGGGCAGGCAGCTGAGCCGCAGTGCTGATAGTCTTCTCAAGGCGACGGGTGACAGAATGTCCATTCACAACAAGCATGACTTGGCTAGAGGGATCAAATGGGACAAGGGGGAATGGGGTACCGCATTCCTCCATATATTCATTGCAGAGCCGATCAGCATCAACATTCAGCTTAGCGCTAAATGATAGTTCCTCGTACGACTTGGTTTTGTCTTGATGTCCTTGCACGTGTAGGATAGTGGGCTGGTCAGGATACCGGGCCAGAGTATCAAAATTGGCTTGGAGAATGTCCCACTCCGAGTCCAGAACCGACTTCGTGAGTGCAAGACGATAACTAAACAGCCAGTTCAGTTTACGAATCATGCCCAAATTATCTGCACAGAGACGCAAGCTGCCAGTGAGTAATGGACGACCAAGGAACTCAAACGCTTTCTGGATGAATAAGTTACCAGCCCAAGATCCATAGTTCTCTGAGCGATATGATCGCGGATCGAAACCAAAGACTGGCCCCTTGCCTTGAGCGAGTCGACGAGGCGGATCCCTTGTGGCGACAACCCAACCAAAAGCCCCATAAAGATATGGCACAGCACCGCCGTCACTGGCGACAATAGCATTCGACAAATCGCCCAGAGCGTCGCAGAAAGCTTCCACAGAATCCACCAAAAGGTCAAATCGAGCAAAAGCGGTCGCAATGTGTTCTGGCTGGGAGGCAAGAAACTCGTCGAAAGAGCCCGGAGGGGCAGGCCGGGACAGAGTAACCAAACCCGGAGTAACTGCAGGAATGCAATAACCATCGCGATACTCTCGAACAGAAATTGGAATGCCATCATGGCAGCTGCGGCGAGCAAAGTACGGATGCTTGCTGAATACACGAGAGCGACAGCGAGGATGATAGTGATACCAGCCATCACGGAAAATAACAAGACACTGCCATTGAACCGAGAAGAGCAGCTTCCACGAGCGGCGCAGAGAAGAGTTGGCCTTCAGCCACGGACCAAGCGGCCGTCGTAACAATTCCTTAGAATTCTTGGAGTCCAAAATCAGGAAGCGAAGGAGTTTCCTCCACCGAGGCCAAAACTTTGCCTCAGGGCAAGCCTGCCGAGGTTCTTGCAAGCGCGAAGGATTCATGTCCGAGCGCACCCCCTGAGAAATTCCTGGGAGAAGCGCTGTGCCGTCAGCAGTAGCTATGTCGGACACAGTCAACACCTGGAGGTAAAGGCGGCATGCGTTGATAATGCGAATGTCCTCATCGGAGAAGACGCCTGTAGTGAGGGCAATCTCCATAATGTACTCGTCTCCCACGCGCTGAAGCGGCTGAATAACCAGGCCCGATATGCACAAGTAGCCATTACTCTGATGAAGAAATGAACGAATTGATTGAATCCAGAAGCTGTCGAGGTGTGGAAGGTGGCGACTTGGTCGTTCGAGAAGGGGAGTTTGGATGCCAACTGCAAACTGCAGCACATCCAGAGTAATCCGGATGAGCTGCTGCCCCTGCCCACGTGGTGTCCGAAGATGGTGGATAATCAACCGTAATTGGTCTATGCCCTGTTCAATACGCAAATCCCGATAGTCGAGGCCTCCGTAGGTACCAGGACCAAAGACAATGGCACGGGCCATGGTGCTATTATACCCCATCTTTTACAGGGTCACGCAGACCATCTTGCACTGGATCTCGTCAAGTTGGGAACGGGATAGATGGGACACGCCCAGAGGAAAACCAACACTGCGAAGGAACACCGCATAGTAGAATATCCATGCCTCATGCGGACGAGCTGCACTAACAGCTAACGTCCTGGCAAACAGCTTGGCCTTGCGCAGTAAGGCAGTGAATTGCGTTTGCTGGTTAGCCACCGGGGCCTGGTAGCTACCCAAGATCTTGTGCGGGGTGGCGAAGGATTTTTGGGTTATGACAACTTGATTACCCAGGTGATCAGATACTTGCAGCGGTGGACCAAAGGTACCTGGACGGAATGTTGGACGGCCTTTTGGAGTAAAGTCGACCCACAGAAGATGATAATAACATTTGCTCAATTCCAGGTCGCCTCCACTAGCGAACAGGATATCTCGCCATAGTTGAGCATCGTGCTGCGCTCGGCCAATTAGATCGGAAACGGAAGTGTTTGCTGAACCCACAATCTGACTCTTGTTGTCATCCACAAATCCTCCCATGTAGAGAGTAAGTTGCTTGGAGTGATCTGGCGATCGATACGTGGCCCCGTGGCCCTGTTCCTGAAAAACATCGAAGAGCGTGGAGCATTCTAGCCCCCAAGCCGGTGGAGACGAGGTGCTACCCTGGCCATTGCCGAAGGCAGGCGAAGCAGGATCATGACGATAGAATTTCTCGGAAACTCCTAGCATCGTTTTCATAAAATAACGTGCGAATTCAAGGAAATTACCTTGAACTTCTGCCACCGCGACTTGTAAACCAAACGACCGAGCAATAAGCACAGTTAGGTGTGCCAACATGCGATCGTAGCATGCCTTAGCATCGTTGCTGAACTGAAGATGCGGGAATCGAGTAGCAAGAACATAATCATATTGCAAAATTTCCAACAAAATAGGGTCCAAGGCTTGGCGGTGAGGCCGAGACCCGTAACAGCCAGGATTAATTTTGTCATGGTCCTCCGCGTAGTGGAGTAGGTCGCGATATTTGATGCCAAGAAACGCATTCAACACAGCTTCATACAGGTGGATTACGCGTAGCCGATGAAGCATCAGATTCCCCGGCTCTTTCTCCAGCATGGCAGTAACAACAGTCTTCCACAGATCGAAACAATAACCGTGTTTCTCAGCATAAGACAATGTGGCAAAATGAGTCTGCCAAATATTGCGTCGCTTCCGAAGTTGATCATCGAAACTTGGGTCCTCAGGCCTGAGTCCGTTAGGACGGAAAAGAGCGTGGTAGTGGCTCAGATGGCGTCCGGAAGGTGACGTGGTAGTGGATTCACGCCATAGTTTGATTTTTGTCTCGAAGTCCTTTAGGGAAAGCTGCTTAGTCATTGGAGGCAGTTTGCGTTGGCAGTGCCGAAGGATGTTTTGAGCCTGTTTGTCGGTAGTAAGCTTGGAGACATCATAAACGCCGTCAAGGATCTGCTCCGCGGTCGGTGTAGTGGCACCCCATCCGATTGCCTGAAAAGTTTCCTCCGATGCCAAAGGAGTAACTTTGGCCTGTCCAAAATGAGCAATATTTCGTTGCAATAGCATGTCTTCCATTTCTGTGGGATCTTGTACCGTGCGCCAGAGACTCGGATCGCTACGAGGCACCGCTGTGGGATCAGCACTGGGATCAGTAGGAACAATTAGCATTGACAAGCCCCCATGGTTGGTTGGTTTCACTCGTGGTATACGACAATACATGTCTTTAGTTGCTTGTGCACGGAGGTACTGCTCCGCCAGCTTTTTCGGATCCTTGTCAGGAAATTGAGCCTGTAAAGCTGCAATACGCAGCTCATGATACTCGTCACGGGTGCTACGTGCCTTCTGAGCAACTTCGCGACATCGACGACGGGCCAGCCTAATGGCGCGGATGGTGTCTTCATATGACATAGGAACATCGACGGGGTGCTGCAGCTTGTGCTGCCGCCATTCGATTTATGCAGTCATGTCAGCACGACCAGTCGAGAGAGCAGTCAACTGACACTTGAGGATATTGAGTGTAGTCATGGCTGTATGAACGTCCAGGGACCATGGTAGTCGCTTGAAATTCTTGCAACGGAGCTCGGCATGGAGCATCCCTCGAAGAATATCACGCTCAACCGCTTCCGCTGCCTCATGATCTGGCAGATCGGACTCAAGCAAATCCGACGCCCGCTGATACACACCATGTAGTTCCAGGTATTCGCTGAGGGCATTCGTGTATTTAATGATCAACGGAGGCACATCCGTTCGTACGTGCCGAGCAGATGGAGATGCCACGGCCACAGGAGCGCGGTCGAATATTCCAGGAAGACGCAAATCCACGAACGCCCCACGATGATCAGAAAAGATACGCTGATTGAAGGGCTCTATACCAGCAGCCTTGATGTGTGGCACCAGGCGAGGCGAGACAAAAATGTAATCGACACGCTTCTTGCCCCGTGCATAGGTGGGTCGCTCTGTCTCCAGGCCATGACGGTAGGAATGGCAATCCGTTAAGTCCCCAGCATCCAATACCTGTTGCATTCCAGCGGTAGAGAGCCCGATCTCTTCATTAAAATCCCCCATCAAGATTAAATCCTCACCTGCATCGCGAATAGATTTAACATGGGCTGCGAGGGCCGACACGAAGAGTTGTCTAGGATTAGGGCTAGCGATTCCCTGCTCCCGGTACATGGCACGTTGCTGCTCATACAGCGTGGTATCCCCTTGATCCCCTCGTTCTTGAACCACTCGATAGGCGACCACCACATGTACTAGGCGACTATCCCGACCCAACAAGGTAAACCCACACCACCGACCCATAGGATCCGCATACGGAGACCGACATCTTCCGACGAGACGGTTAGTCAAACCCAGCAACAAACCCCCAGGTTTGTCCGGCCCTGCAAAGGGAAGTTCTGAATGACCGAATTGTAACTTGCTTTGCTGCCATATTTTCCGACTGTAGGCATGAAACAACGAACGCACCGATGGCAGCTGGGAGTTGATCTTGGTTTCTGCGAAGCCAAAACTGTCGGCATTAATTTCGTCCATTTGGTGCAAGACGTCGCCTATATCCATCCCGTCATCACCCAGCCGAATACCATTAACATTTTGGAAGTAGATTCGGATTACTTGGTCTCTCCAGGTTGCCTCTTTGCCTTCATCAACTAGGGAAAGTAAGCTGTCCAAGTCATCGCCATACGGTTGGTTTGTGCGTAAATTGCCAGGAGTGAGACTCGCCCGGCGCCGAGAGTGGTTACGCTTGATATTACGAGGCCTGGTGGAGCGAGGGGAATATGGGACCGAGGCAACCATGGTGACTGTTATTGCTGAGAGCGGTCTACCCGAGGATCGGGAGCAGCTCGAGGCGGAGGAATTGGTGCCGCAGGGTGGGCATCCACCATCGTTTCATCATGCGAATCACGGCTTGGAGAACGGGTAGTAGCCGAGGGCGTGGACGGAGCGTTGGGGGCCGGACGGATGGGCGACTGGATAGGATGCGATTGACGTTTGCGAGCCTCACCTGGTGGCGCCTTCTGAGGAGTGACCGGAAGGGCAGCGGCAGCAGAAGGAGGGGCGGCAACAGCCGGGGCAGGCGCAAGGACCACAGGAACTGGTGGCACAGGCGGGGCGGGTGGAACTGAAGCCACAGGCGGGGCAGGAACCGGAGCTGATGGCAAGGGCGCAACTGAAGGGAGGTGTTTCAGAATTGTACTCATCATCTGCAGCATCATGTCAGTTTGACGAGCCTGGACTTCCGCTTGTTTCATCTGAAAGGCGGTCTGTTGGCGGTGCGATTCTGTTTGTTGCTCCAGCATGGCACTTATTTGCTCAGATTGCTTTGTCAGGACCGACTCGAAGTTGGTGAGAACCGTGCTCATTGCCTCGGAGTAGACGCTCTTACCGGCCGAGCGTCCGGCAATAGAAGTCTCATCATTGGCAGGGGTCACGATTCGAAGGGAAGGCTTCGAACTTTTCACTGTGGCAGCATAAGTATTTGTCGTGGCGTGGGTGCTTACGGAAGCGGCATTGTTAAGGTCTTGTGGAGTGGCGGTAGCAGCAGATTCAGAGGCTTGAACGGCCGAAAGATCAAACATACTAGGAGCAGGGCGAGCGGTTTTCGCAAGAAGAGCCCCACCTGGGCCAGCAAGGATTTGTTCATGTTGGTGAACGCGTTCCATAATGGCATTCACTCGTTCAGGCCCCGTCGAGCGGCGAGCCGAACCAAATTGAAGATGTGGCCATTGCTGGTAGGCATCAAGATATTTGGTCGTAGCCATGGTACGCGAAAGAATTCGGTTAGGACGGTCTCGGCTTCGGCAAATTTGTCGGCATGAACAACTAGGATGTGGCGCCCATTGCGATTGGTCGACTCTGTACATTCAATTGAGTGGAAGTATCCAGATTTCTCTAACTGCTGACGCATCGTTAGTTGGGTTCCTGGAGCATTCGGGAATACGTACGAAGGTCAGACTAGGGCTATATAATTGCAATCACCCCTGAAGGCCCATTCGGCGGAATTCCAATGATTGCTTGCGTGACTCATATTCAGTAGATTTTCCTTAAGTAGAAATTCCTTAAGGAAAATTTCCTTAAGGAAAGTAGATTTTCCTGATTAAGTAAATTTTCCTTAATCGGTCGGTCGTCGGACGGACCATTTAAGGAAATTTTCCTGAATGTCTTCCGAAGGGTCGGTCGTCGGACGGACCAAATTAAGGAAATTTTCCTGAATGTAGAGAACGGTCGGTCATTGGACAGACCGCGGGTTTGACAGACAATTGAGAACACGTGAGAGAAAAATAATTAATAGGTTACGACATGGATTACCACACTAGCTTAATAAGACGAAGTTTGCAGATGCGGTGCACGCTTTTTGAGTTGTTGTGTTTTGTGTTGTTGTGTGTTGTGTTTTGCTGCGGTCGCGTCGTTGCACTTTCAGAAATCTTTCTACGGCGCCTGCCCGCTGTGATGAATCATTATGACTGTTGATATTCAGGAAAATCTACTGAATGACTTTTGGAATCATTATGACTTTTGATATTAAGGAAAATCTACTGAATGACTTTTGGAATTCAGTAGAATCAACTGACATTAAGGAAAAAATCCTTAAGGAAAATTTCCTTAAGGAATTTCTACTTAAGGAAAATCTACTGAATATGAGTCACGCGAGCAATCATTGGAATTCCGCCGAATGGGCCTTCAGGGGTGATTGCAATTATATAGCCCTAGTCTGACCTTCGTACGGATTCCCGAATGCTCCTGGAATGACCATTTCCCATGCCGCAGGGTGCAAATACATAACGGCGATCGAATTCAACTTGTGCACAAAAACATTATGGTTGCCGACCAATCGCGCGAAGTTGTCAAGTCCACATTCTTTCTCGAAGCCAATGGGAATCAACTCGTATTGGAACGATCCTGGAGGAATGAGTGGGAGCAATTTCTTAACAACACCAAGACTTCGGCGAGAGCAAACCTGTAATTGGAGAACGGAGAATTTTAGTATTCTCACGTACATTTCTCAGATAAAGTGAGTTACTTAGAATATGAAAATACATAATTTCTCATAGTCGAATGCTTACTTAGTAGAGGGGGTATGGGACAAGGGCGGATCGATCACTCCAAAAAGTACGGTATGTATGCAGTGGACGTCAGGAAACGCCACTTCCCCGCGGGCATTCCTATTAGTCACGAAGGGCCATTCCTATTAGTCACGAATGGAGGAGAAGCGTAACGACTTCGATCTCCCGCGGGGCGAATCCCGAAGACAGACGAAAGTGCAGGCGAAGCTTCGGATTCAAAGGATTCAATCGTATATTGCTGGCTTTCCAGGCCATCGACGATAGCACGTAAAATAGGCTCACAAATCACCATACAACACAACCTTCTCTTAGTGAGTTCGTGCATTCTGATCAGAGCAAGTACGCTCGCTACGCAGAAGTACGCTGCTAAGTAAAAACACGAAAACACCTCTCGCGAGAAATAAGCAAGCTACGCAATGGACGACGACAACCACGCTGTTTTCCCTCTTATTTTAAAGGATTCCTCCAATGAGTATCCTGTGAAGTGGAAGGTGGCAAATACCACCTATGAGGCTCATTTGAGCCGGCTCGATCGTATCGTGTCTGGGGCAGTGATTCAGCATTGCCACCAAGTTCTCCATCGTGTGAGAGATGCAGTCGCCTCGGCAGCTCACATGGGACCCTCTCTATTCAGGGTTTTCCCCCGTACTTTGAGTATCCCTTTGACTTCGATCTGGGATCAAGTTCTTGCCGATCCTCTGCATGTTGGGCAAGGTCAAAATACGAGAGAGGACTTCGAAGTCTTCGCCAAGGCTTTTGTGGCAGCTCATACTTCGCCTGAGGAACGTTACGACGCTGTAATGCAGCTGAGAACGTACACAAAGCCCCGTCAGATGATGGTCCGAGCCTTTTTTGCTCGTCTTTGCGAGATTAACGGCTATATCGAGTGGATGCCCGGTAATGAGGCACCACTTAATGAGCAACAGCTACTCCAAGCTTTGTTCGAAGGCATGCCATTGGCATGGAAACACCGTTTTACGGCTGCGGGAAATTCCCCTTCCGCCACTAATCGTGGTAAGATGCTATATTACTTTGCTATGCAGGAGCGCCAGGCCGCCGAAAAGGAGCACTTAAATACCAGGAAACAACGTGCTTCTAGGCAGCAATCAACAGAGCAAGGTGGGAAGCATAATGCTGGCTCGAAACGCCGTCGAAATGGGCATCGCAAGCGTGCCAATTTTAATGACGGTCCGGCAAAGAAACGCAGTACTCGAATTGGAGACGAGGTCGACTGCCCAGTGCATCCGGACGCCGGACACAAGTGGGGTGAATGCTTTGCAAACGCCTTCAACAAAAATAAGAAAGCAAAGGCTACTGGAGCTTTCAAAAAGAAGGACAAAGATGGGGACAAGTCCCAATCCAAGTCTGTATCGTTCATAGTCGAGTCTCCCCAAGGTGGCTCGAAAAATGACGCCGAAAACGACGCCTTTATGGTGACATTGCAAGACAATGTTTCCAACATGTCGATTGATTCAGTCATCAATCCGCCTGACAAGGAATGTAAGTCCTACGCGATAACGACGTCTTTCGTCACTGATGTGGTGCCTACCATCTCTCATGCTATTGATCTCTTTGATCCTATGATCTTAGAAGAATCTGGCGCGTCGTTCGGCGACGACGTTGGAATATACATGGCTGAGATGAACGAAGCATACCTTTCTGGAGGTGGCTTAGAGAGCACAACTACTATATCAGATAATATTTTAGAAACTAATGTTTCATCGCGATTACGACCTGCGTCGTTAGCTATAGTAGCTAGTATCCAAGGATGCGCGACACGAACACCTTTGAAGGTATTATTCCATAGTGGGAGTGAGATCACATTGTTATCTCGCACCGCATTACCAACCGGTTGCAATCCTGAGCACGCCGACGCGCGAGCTTTATTTGGCATCGGTACAGCGCAGAGTAAACTCAAAGTGCGCCTTGAAAAAGTTAGATTCCCTGAATTCTCGCCCACGCAGTGCGTTGATAAACCTATTAGCGCGCACGTCGTGAACGCTTTAGGCCCGTACGATCTCGTTCTCGGAACAGACGTACTTGTACCTCTAGGTATTGATGTCCAATCGACAACGCGAACAATATCCTGGCTCGGAAATTTCGTGCCTCGGAAGCCTAAAGATCACTTCGACCGTGATATTGAAAATAAGGAATTAACCGCATTTTGCTATTACATAGACACTCCTTATTCCTCACATTACGAGGCCATTTCTAATGTCTTCACGATTACACGTCCACGCGACGAAATCAAGCAGTCAAAATACGAGATTGCAAATCCCGCTGATGTTGCCAAGCAGCAACTTCATTTGACGCCGTCACAACGCGACGACTTGACTAAGGTTATTAGTAAATACGAAGCACTCTTTAATGGCACGCTCGTCAATACTGGACACCTGCCTACTTTTCGTAAGAAAGTGCACTTAGACTTACTACCTGGTAGTACGCCTTTCCGTAGTCGACCATTTCCGGTCCCGGAACGTAATAAAGCCGTCTTCAAAGCTGAATTAGATCGCTTAGAAGAAATTGGCGTGCTTTCACGCTGCGGCCCATCCGAATGGCTAGCGCCTACTTTCATCATTCCAAAGAAAGATGGACGAGTGCGCTGGGTCAGCGACTTTCGCGCCCTAAACAAATGCATCAAGCGTAAAGTCTATACGATTCCCAAAATACACGATATTTTAAAGAAACGTTCAGGCTATAAGTTCTTCACTAAGCTTGACATCTCGATGCAATTTTACACCTTTGAACTCGATGACGAGTCGAAAGAATTGTGTACTATTGTCACACCTTTTGGTAACTATCGTTACAATAGACTACCTATGGGAGTCAAACAATCTCCTGACATCGCTCAAGAAGCAATGGAAGATGTTCTTCGAGAAATCGAGGATGCCGAAGTCTACATCGACGACGTTGGTATTTTTTCGAACTCGTGGGAAGCTCATTTGAAAACTCTCGATAGAGTACTCACAATTCTCCAACGCGAGAATTTCACTATCAATCCCCTTAAGTGCGAATGGGGCATAACAGAGACAGATTGGCTGGGCTATTGGCTCACACCAATTGGGCTTAAACCCTGGAAGAAAAAGATAACAGCGATTTTAAATCTCAGTTGTCCTACGACTATTCCAGAGCTTCGCTCCTTCATTGGCGCGGTCACTTTCTATCGTGACATGTTCCCACGGCGATCGCACATCTTAGCGCCGCTTACGGCTCAGGTCGGAAAACGCAAACTCGTTTGGACCGTACAATGTCAACAAGCTTTTGACGAAGCCAAAGCAATGTTAGCTAAGGACGTCCTCGTCCACTACCCAGACCATAATAAAGCATTTCACGTTTACTGTGATGCCAGCGACCGCCAGCTCGGCGCTGCAATCTTTCAAGATGGTAAACCCGTCGCATATTACTCACGTAAGTTAAATCCTGCTCAACGCAACTACACTGTTGGCGAAAAGGAAATTCTCTCCATTGTCGAGACTTTAAAGGAGTATCGCTCCATGTTATTTGGTTGTCGTGAACTACATGTTTACACCGACCATAAAAACTTAACCTTTAATCGCTTAACGACGCAACGTGTCATGCGATGGCGTATGTTCTTAGAAGACTTTGCGCCCATCTTTCATTATATCAAAGGCGAAGATAATACTCTCGCCGATGCACTTTCCCGACTGCCAATCACTGAAAGGCAGAGTAGCGGATATAAGGATCCTATCGACCAATATCGGTCGAGTATCGTTCTTGACAGCGTGAAAGAAGTAGACGCTGATGAATTGACGTCGTCGCGAGACATGCTCTCGTTCCATTCATTCTATTCTATAGTAGTGGACGACCCCGATCTGGTAGATTGTTTCTTTCACCTTCCTGACCAAACAGGACATAACTTCGTACTTAGCTACGATAAAATAGTTGAGGCTCAAGAGCGGGACGCCGTTCTACAAGCCGCAGCTGCAAATGATCCACAGCGATATGAGCAAAGATTATTGGCGCCTGACACAAACGTGTGGTGCTATACGCCGCCAGACAAACCCTGGAAAATTTATCTTCCACTAGAGTTATTGGAGGATGGTATCCAATGGTACCATTATGCTTTGAGCCATATTGGTGGCTCTCGTCTCTACGACACAATGGCAAAGCATTTCTACAATCCTAGATTAAAAGCTCGCACTGAAGAATTAGTGCAGCGATGCGACACATGCCAACGCATGAAATTAACGGGCCGAGGACACGGTCTATTAGCTCCAAAGGAGGCACCATTATTACCATGGCGAGATGTTGCAGTTGATCTCATCGGACCATGGGAAATTGATGTTGGAAACCACGTCGTTTCATTTTCGGCTTTGACGATGATTGATCTCGTCACCAATTTGACGGAAATCGTGAGAATCGAAAATAAGAGCGCCGCACACATCGCGCAACTCTTCGAACAAGGATGGCTCGCCCGCTATCCTATGCCCCAGGCCATTATTTATGACCAAGGCTCTGAGTTCACGGGTTATCATTTTCAGCAAATGTGCGCTCGCAATCATATTGAAAGGCGCCCAATTTCCACGAAGAATCCTCAAGCCAATGCTGTATGCGAACGCATGCACCAAACCATAGGTAATTCACTACGTACATTGCAGACGCTCAATCCACCTGCTGGAGTAGTGACGGCAGCGCAAATGGTAGATGCTGCTATTGCCGAAGCAATGTTTGCTCATCGAGCATCCTATAGCGAATCTCTAGGATCCACGCCAGGCTCTATAGCTTTCGGCAGAGACATGATTCTCAATATACCCATTATCGCAGATCTCATCTCGATACGACAAAAGCGACAGCAGCTCATAGATGATCGATTGATCAAAGCGAATCGACAACGATTTGCATACGACTACGCCGTTGGAGACCAAGTTCTCAAGTTGGTCTACAAGCCTAACAAGCTACAGCCTCGAGCTGAAGGACCATACCCTATTACTCGTGTACATACTAATGGCACTGTTACGATACGTCTATCACCATTCGTGATTGAACGCATCAATATCCGCCGTGTGAAACCATATCGGCAATAGAGGGTTTTTTCTCTCATGCAAGTTTTCCCTCTCTCATAAATGATACATCTCATTTTTTTTATTATCCTTATTTCCTACATCATGGAAATTGAGTTCGGTCACCCTTGGAAAGGCAGGATGCAGTGGACGTCAGGAAACGCCACTTCCCCGCGGGCATTCCTATTAGTCACGAAGGGCCATTCCTATTAGTCACGAATGGAGGAGAAGCGTAACGACTTCGATCTCCCGCGGGGCGCATCCCGAAGACAGACGAAAGTGCAGGCGAAGCTTCGGATTCAAAGGATTCAATCGTATATTGCTGGCTTTCCAGGCCATCGACGATAGCACGTAAAATAGGCTCACAAATCACCATACAACACAACCTTTTCTCTTAGGGATGTAAAGTATTCTGGCAGAAGTTCCAGCCAATCATTTCATATTAATGGTGTCTTAATAGTGTCCTCGTGCCTAATCGGAAGACCTTCAAATATTAACACGACACAATTAAATTCATACATAGATTCAAAGTCGAGCAAGGCATGCTTTTCCCTCCACAAAAGGGTGCCCACAACGAAAACAAATGCACCCATTTCCCATTGCGACTGTCACATTGATTGAGATTCCGTAATGAACGAGATGATGACAGCGGCTACTACTTCAACAAGATGCATCATCAACCCTTACCTGAGGCCACCACGGCTTCCTCTTTCACAAAATGGTGTTGCTGCAGCTACTACTGCTATCGACAACACTGTAGTAACTGCGGCAGCGACAATGGGCATCCAATCGCAGAAACGAATCGGTGCGAATGCCAAGGCAAGGAAAAAAGCATCACGGTTCAAAGCAAAACACGGGCGGCAATACGCAATTGATGGTGGATTGGCCTTTGATCCAGTTCTCCACTGCATCATTTGTAAGACGAAGGCGTTCAATGCACGCCTTGATTCCAAGCCAAAACTACGTATCCCAAAGCGGCCGCACCACAGGCTGTGTTCAAAGAATCGCAGGACGAAGGGACTTTCGGAGCAAACTGTGTTTGTGGAACGAGAAGCAGCCCGCAATCTACAGCTAAATTGTGCTGCCGTCGCCAGTACCAGTACAGGTAGTAATCGCACTACTAGTGGATTCTGTGGCTTCTTTGCAAAAAGAGAAACAGGGCGAAAGATGGTTCATTCTTCACCATTGCGTATGGCAAAGAGTCTTGCAAATCCCACAAATCTTCGCCGCGAAGTCGATTCTAGGATTAGTAAATTCAAGAAGGGCGAAGAATATCAGTGGCTTAGTGCTAAGAAATACCCACCAGCAGTTGGGCTGCTTGCCGACTACATTTGCTCCGTCATCGAGCACAAGAAGCCGGCAGACACTAGCATTCCTGTCCCTGAGACAATCAAGGCACTTGAAGCGATGGAGACCTATCGCCACTTCTTCCAACCTGGTTCGTTGGAATTCAAATTTCCAAAAGAAGTCAACGAGCAGAATGACGACCCCAGCCCTTACTACCATGCTCTTGAAGGCACTTCCATCTTGCACATCGACTGGAAGGTTGCCTATCCCTCTGCTAAACTATTGTGCTACAACTGCAAGCTTGCAAGTGGTGCAAATACTTTTCTAGTTCATGACAGGACGAACTTTTCAAAAAATCAGACGCTCTTCCCGGTGTTTACTACTGGACGCCCAATGTGGTGCATCGTCATGAGGTACCGGTGCAATGCATGCAAGACATGCTACTCTGCAAATGATGGCCGTCTCCTATCCCTCCTGGATCCTGATGTGGCAGCAGCATACCCTGTCAGTCCGATATATGCGTCCCCAATTGCACACCAGTTCCAGTTTAATGAAGAGTTGACCGACCATTTGGAAGCCCTCATGAAGACTTACGCCAATGGGAAAATGGTGAGTGAAACGATGTACACCAATATGGGAAAGACATTCACAAGAGTGGCACGCACATACTTTGCAAGGTCACCAAAAATCCCTTTCATTTCATACGAGGAATTCCATGGCTCAATGGTGCCCCCGGCTGGCACTGCCATTCGACAATACTATGAAGCAGCCCAACGAAGTCCCCTGACACCGTATGGATACTCCCATTATGATCGTTTCAAACGGGAGCTGCAGAGTGTGACGTTGAAAAAAGGAGATAAGGTGGCGTTTGACCACACGTTCGCCACAGTGAAAAACTTCAATGTGCCGGGTGGAAAGGCTCTGTTCACGGCGTGCAAGGGGTCGACAAAAGAGATTGTGACTTTAGCTATTGTTCCATCGACAGGAGCAAACGAGATTTCCCACCTCATGCTCGAAAGCTGCCAGAAACGAGCAGAGTTCTCACCAAGCGAAGTATATACCGACACTTGCCCTCACAATGATGCATTCTGGAGGCGGATATTTGGTGACATCGACTTCAAGCTCGGACTTTATCACTTTCTCCATCGGATAATTGACACTCTTGATTCTAAAAGCGGCGTATACTGGAAGTGTCTTGTTGCCCTGAAGAATGCCGTATATTCGTATGAATACAAGGACGAGGCTGGGTTGCTCCATGCTCTCAAGAGTGGATTATTTTCAAAGGACAATCACAAATACACCGATGATGAAGTTCGTGACCTCCGGCACTCAAAGCGATGGAAAGAGCGATGCGGTGAATATCTGCGAAAAAACATTTTGCCCGGTGCAGTCATCACAGCCCGCCTCACAAGTTGGATTGTTGAGTTTAAAAATGATTGCGACGAACTTGGCCGACCAGTCTTCACCAAAAATACAGAAAAGGTGGCACATGAACAGCTTAACAAGGCTAGATTTGTTGGCGATACTCCAGGCGAGACATACTATGATGAGATTCCAGCTGGACCTCGCAGCTCCCACCAACTCTCAAAGTGGCGATCCCATAGACCTGAGACAGCGCTTGAAAAGTGGCATGAACTTGCAGCACACTACGCCAATACCGGTATGAACAGAGGGCTTGCTGATGTTCTTACTCTTGGAGGAACTTGTGAACACAACGTCAAGCAGCGTTGGAAGTATGAAGTTAACCAGCAGCGTCTCAAAGGAAATTGGCCAAGCGGACCAGCTGGATTTGCTGATTTGCCCCGCTACTATGATCACACCATGCTTCATCACTTGAACGAGCTTGCAAGAAAGTGTGGATTTAGCCTGATGTTTGGCAATGTCCGAATTCCAAAAGAAGACAATGGTGAAGTTTTTTTGTCCGAGTATTTTGAGGCACAAGCCAGGCGAAATGCCACAGTCGGTCAAGATCCAGCTACCAAGTTGTGCAAGTGCTCGGCTTGCGCTTCGTTCGTTGCATCTCGTTGCTTGGCCCCGCAGGAAAAAGAAGCACTGGTTGGTTGTTGCTTGGCCCTGCAGGAAAAAGAAGCACCGGTTGCACAACAAGCACTGCCACCCTCCCCTCCCATTGAGCAAATTCACCCCGCTCCCACCCAGCAGCAAATTCCACTGGCACAAGCCGTAGTAGTGCCATGCCCATCATGGCTCGTTCATTACCCACCGATGGGGATGATGACACATTGGCGACCGAGGCCGGACAATTGTTGTTACAAAGTTGGTCCTCGTTATTTTTGTTCCACATATTCCGTATATCTGCAACGAAAGGAAGATGGGGCAGTTGTTCGTGGCAAGCCGCCGCATGACAACAACTGCCCTGTCCGATGCAAAGTTTGATAGTCCATATTTAAAGTATCTACATAGCTTGAATAATCTATTACCCTTAGTAAGACTCGCTTGCCGATCGCAAGACTCATCGTCGTTTGCCAATTCTGCATTTTGTCGACGGAGGTGCGCCGACGTATGATGTTTTCAAAATCCTGCGCGCCCTTTTTCGTTGCCGCCAGGCGTCGCTGTAAAGACAGTCTTATTGAAAGAAATAATTATCGACGTTCTGATTTGCTTAGAAGTTTTCCCCTGTCGCGCCCCCATCCTACATTAAAGTCTATATATATGAGAATGTCGTAGGCCGGGTCCATTCGGAGTATGCATGCCGTGACCATGTGTTCTTCGCGGGGAATCCGGTGTGGGGAATCCTTGCGTCTCCCTTCTTTTTTTTCCTTTTCCCTTTCTTTTTTTCCCCTCCGCTTCCGCCCTTTCCCCCCCCATTATCTCTCTTAGTGAGTTAGTGCAATGTAAAGGTATTATGACTTTTAAACGGGACTGCATATTCCCAACGGGTTTCTATATCGCAAAAACTCCGATAGGGACAGGAGCAATTATAAGCCATGTCACCATTGTGGTTCATTCGGTGAAATTCCTATTGTGGTTTGATCGCGACTCAACTGATTCTGCTTATAAGCCAAATCGTCAGCATATTTAGGCCCTACTTCAGTATTCCTGTCAGCAAAAAGTGTGAACGGAGAACTCAAAAGAATGCTCAGAAACCGAATGATAATAATAATAAACGATACGATGTTCCTTAATTAACGATATGCGACAGTCGCCAAAAAAGCTTCCGCGACTCAACGCATCCGCCGATACCAGGCCCATGGCCTAAAAGGGCATATGTAGGGCATATATATCGATCACATAGAAGCGAGTGCTTTGAATTCCGCGTTATTCCAACCGCCTTGATAACTATCGCTAAAACAACTTCCCCTCAACTTCCCCTCAACTTCCCCACGTCGACAACTTCCCCTCAACTTCCCCTCAACTTCCCCTCAACTTCCCCTCAACTTCCCCACGTCGTCTACCGTGCGCGCCAAAGGGATGACCGTGCGCGCCAAAGCCAGCCAGTCCGACATCCACCAACAGACCGAGTCGGCCGACCAAGGTCACATCTCAATCGTGTGGTTCGAGAAACAACGACGGACATGTCGTTGCCACTCACGACTGCTTTTGAGTTGGAGCAGAAGGCTCGCTGCAACAAGTGCAATGGGGTTAAACGTCTCTGGCGATATATCCAGACTCTCTCTGTAGTCGGCAAGGTGGTGCTATGTGTTTCGATTGCCCTGTTTGTATGGTGGTTTGTCCGCCAACTGTTGTATTGGATTCCACGCATCGAAAAACCTTTCGAACCATATCCCTACTGGCGGGCACTCATCTTCAATCCACTACGATATGCGCATGCCAAGTACTTTGATTCCGTCCACCCCAAATCCATCCGAAAATTTGTTTTGACAAGCGAGAAGGCCTTTGTGATCAACCTGGAACGTTCGACGCAGCGATTGCAACGATTTCGTACTGTGAATCGAGACGAGGCTGGTGAGATTGAAATTCAACGATTCCCGGCGCATGAATGGAGTAATGACCCCATGTCGGAAAAGGGCAAGCTCCAAAAGTATTGGATGGATCAATATCCATTTTAGCAGTTTCTGCATCCAAAGGGAGCTTTGGTGATGTCGGCCGTTCCCTGTCTCATTTGCAATTGTGGAAAGAAAAGTTGCTGGACGGAAAACAAGATTATCTCTTTGTTTTTGAAGACGATGTTAGACTCTTGGAGCCCCTTCTTCGGCGCTCTGCTACTACTGGCGACGGCATTAGCAACCATCCAGTCATTGAGGCTCCCGACGTCGTGGCAGACATGGTATTTCTAGCACCTTTTGCTTTCAAGCGCGTGAACGTGAGCTGGAGTTATGAACGAGCCGTCAGACTCTTGGGTGGTTTTGGAAACTATGGGCTACATTATAACTAAGGAGGGCGCTGAAAAGATGATGCAGTACATACAGACTAGTCGCCAGCCTCTTGACATTTTGCTGTTTGCGACCGCGTCCATGCGAATATTTTTGCCCGTGTCCAAGCAATGGCCGGCTGTTTCGCACGATCGAGCACCATCGGCCCGACTAGGACTCAACCAAAAGGGGTAGTTCTGCAAACTATGACATACACACGTGAAGTAGCAAACTGAAAGGCTAGCTGGGATGCAACTTGTTTACTTTGCTGTCAGTGGCGGCAGCTTTGGAGGGGCGCTTACAGCTTTCCAAGACGGTTTTGCGTCGGACGAAACACTCAAAGATACTTTCTTCGTTGAAATCATCAGAAAAATCCTTGGCGAAGCGAGAGCAGTCAAAATAATGGTCCCGTGCGGCAACTTGCAGCAAACAATCCGTTGCGTCCACAAAAGGCCATCTCAAAAGCACATTCCAGGATGCCACCCAATGGAAAAGGGCTACAAAGTAGGTCACCACCCACACAGGAATGTCGATAGAATGAATGCCATAGGCTTTTCGAAATTCTTGCAAGTAGTAGCCGTATGCCACGGGTTGTTGCAGCAAGAGAGGGCGTGTGTAGTAGTAAATCGTCTGAATGTCGCCCCCCTTTTCCGCACGGCCCAAAATGGAGTCCATGGCTCGCGAAACGTTGGCACTCGAGTTACAATCAATCATCAAGGGAAGATAGCATCCGACTCGGCATTGTAGGTATAATGCACTGCACTGAATGCAACTGGTTTCGTCCGAAAAGATGGCGCTCAATCGCAAGTTACAACAAGGGACACTGTATCGATTACAAATTCGTGTAATTTCGTGTTCCGAACGTTGTTTGAATAAGTCATATGGCGCCTTGTATTGCGACAAATCATCAGGCAATGGATGATTCTCATTCCAAAAGACTTGGGCTCGCAAGTGACCGGCCGCAGCGACTGACGACACATGGGCGGCGTGGATTCAATCCTGCAAAGACAAGATTTTTCGGACCAAACTGATTAACATACGTCCGTGCAAGGCTGGACGTTCCTCCCAGCCACAATGTCACTCCTTTCCGTTTGGTATGAAGAGTAGCATTTCTCGTCATTGGCAGATTTTGAGTTCCAATTTCTTCCTTCACAACATATAAAAGTTGTCAGGAAAGAGTACTGCTCTTCCTCGCATCGTCTTCTTTGAAATTTGCAAAAGACCATCAACAGAGGGAAACGCCTCGGCGACACTGCAACTCGGGAGACGAGAGGCGATCCCATCTCAAAGATCGGTCGTCTCGGTGGTTGGATGGTCTTTCATGTGGCAGCACTCTATGACCAGTGATCCAAAGTTTGAATGTGAATGTCCAAAACGTTTTCAAAACGTCTTCGACAGGGCTGGCTTGGCGGTTGAATCGGCCGGCGTGATTTTCGGTCGACCTTGCGCACTTCCCCTCAACTTCCCCTCAACTTCCCCTCAGCTTCCCCTCAGCTTCCCCTCAGCTTCCCCTCGTCGACAACTTCCCCAAGACTTCCCCAGATCATCGCCGAAATGGTTAGCTCGTTTTCGGGATACCGTTCGCGCGGTATCGAAGTTCCTCGGTGTACACACAGAACTCAGTATAACGTCACTAGGGCATGGGCCAGTACGAGTCCAGTTCCCGCAACGAAAAATTTTGGTGAATCGTGCCCATATCATTTGGAATCTTTTTTGGCATGTGATTGACGAATTTGGTGAGCGATCAGGAATAACGGTCCTGTTGAAACAATGATTGACCTTTTGGGGCAAAGAGAAGCAAGTCATTTTTTCTTTGCAAGTAAGTGGCGATGCCCTTTTAATCCCTTACCACCTTGTTTCGCCATTTTCGGAATTGAAATTGATGCAAGATGCCCAAGCCGATCAGCAGAGCCTACCAACGTTTTCAGGCAGCCGTGTCTGCAAAGCCAGAACAAGGGACGTACGATATGAACGACGAAGAATACACTGACAACAGCAACGTTGATGAAGCTGTCGCATCAGAAAGCTGTTCTGCCGACTTAGCTTCCGTATGGACGGGAGACGACAACGCCTATTCTGACGAAGGCTGCCAAAATCACAAGTCAACTGCGAATAAAAAAGAGGAAGATGGAAAAAGCCTTAAAAGCCTTTCATTTTCCGATATAGTTCCACCTGAGAATGGGGAAGTATCTTGGAGTGACTCGGACGGATCCACGTACATATCCGAGTCACCAGGGCGTGTGGCGTCCGTGGCAAACGTTCAGTTAGGTCAAGACGTCAACTCCCTGGAGTCGCGAGGTGCACATACATGGGGGTCTGCAGCCAACCGAGGAGAAAATATGAAATTGGAAGACAAGTTTGAAGACTTGGACTTGACAGATAAGCCTTCTCGGCCGCGAAACAAGATAAAGAAATCAGCTAACAGCATGCCTCGACCCCATGATACACCGCGAAAAAGGGTCACCATTGAGTCACATCCTGATCCAGACTTAAAAAAGAATACACAGGGAAATGCTATGATTTTGGAGCATGTCCAGTATTTTGACGACATTGAAGTCGCTTCCACTGATGACGGAATAAGTGAGGTTTGTTTCATTTCACAGGAAGCAACACATCCGATATTTGTCCGCCGTATGGTTCCTTTAGAGATTCCGGTTCGAGAAAAGTCGGATGTAGATGTTTCAACCATCTCCTCCCAGAAGGCCGGGTCGATCATAGCGGAAGGAGACGCATGTTCTGAAAGAGCAGTCTATACGAAACGGGGCGCAGTCCCCCAACAGGCAAAAAGGAACAGAGTGAATTCAAGAGCACTGGAACATGTCAAGTACTTTGACGACGTTGATGTTGCATCAAACAATAATGATATCAGCACAGTTGCGTATCGCTTGCCCGAGCAAGTTGCTGCTCCAGCATTCCAATTTCAACTAAAGAGAAATGAACGGGGAGATGACGACTTTTCTTCAAACGTTTCCGAAAACCCCGTGGCCCAGGTGCACGTCCACACAAGAGTTGATTCGATGTCAACGCTGGGCTCTATATCAGCTACAAGCAACGCTGATGATAATCCATCTTTCTCTCTCGACTGCGATCGTAGCAGTGCCGCGGTTCGAGGCGACCCCGATGGTCGCATTCGAGGTGATGAACCGTCTGGTGCGAAGCCATTGGACTCCGAACATACATCGTCAGCACCGCAGTCTGTGGCAAGAAACGATATTACACCAGCGAATCCGTCAAGGCCCGATATCGATGTGGCGAGTCCCGCCTCATATGTGTCCCCCATCGAACCCGAGTCAGCGACCGATCGCCGAATCCGAGATTTGAAAGAAAAGATCCGCAAAATGCAAGTCACTTCGACTTTGGCTATGCTTTCTGAACAACAAAACCGATCGAAATCAACATTGTCAATTTCTTCCAAACTATCAAAATTGCCTACCACATCTCAATCGCCAATTCAGGAAAAAAGGAAACTATGTCCAGATACAACTGAACTTTCCGAGGAATCAAATACATTACATATCCAACAGAGGGCTTCCAATGCATGCGACAGAGATTCGGATCTAGCCCGTCGGCTGAAACAACAAGAAGTAGGTATTTTGGCCTCAGAAAGTGCAGGAACCCACTTTTCTCGTATCGAAGCGAAAGTTTCACGTGCCAAGAGAAGCAAGAGCTCTTTTGGCCAAGGGATGATCCCTTCAGAAGTCACTCCCGTTTTAGGTCAGTCGGACGATGTGTCTACTATCCATTGCGACATAGAGTTGGGAATGGCTGATGATGGCTCCGGCGTGCGCAAGCAACAACACATTGAACATTACTGCTGGAACTGTTTCGTACAAAAATCCTCCGTTCTTGCAAAGAAGACAGATGGCTTCTTGCAGAGGTACGAATCATACTGCTACCTAAAGAGCGTTTTGTTGGGCTTGTGGAAAAAGCATATGCAGGGCCGCTCCCCAACAGAACGAGCAATTATCGGGGTTATTCTGTTGTCAACGGTTTGTTTGTTCATACTTTTGATTTCAGTTGCTTCTTCCAAATAAGAAAAAGGGGACGATTTTAGAAATACAGGTTGTTTAGGGCACACTTGCAACCAAAGAAGAAATTATTGTTTTCAATCTTGACAACAACTTGTTTGGATCCCTTCCAAAATACTAAACAACGAATTTCATCGACAAATGTTTCGCGACCACTCATCTCTCATCTCTCGAACGCAACACTGTCAACCATGTTATGCAAATTTCGAGGGTGGATAACATGGGGATAAGGAAGTCAGTTCAGTCAATTTTCGCGACAACTCATCTCTCATCACTTGACCACAACACTTAAAGATAGAGAGATCTTTCATGAAATATGTTAGTTTGGATAAAAAATCCTAGTCTTATGGTCATGTTAGTCTTGTTTCTTGCGCCTACCCTCCCAACAATAAGCAAAACACTTCTCGGCGAGAAAAAAATCAAAGAAGTCAATTTTACCACCATCACGACACAATCTGTTGCTATTTTACTTAGATCTATTTTTCCCCTTTCTAATTCTTTTGATGCTTGCCAAAGCGACGATTATTTGTTGAACATGCGACAACAAATATGTTGAGAAGTCAGTAAGACTTTTAGTTCAATCTTCATTATTCAGAAGCGCTACATCATGGTGAGGGATTGGGATGACCACTCATAGCATGGTGTAAGTATTACTGGTAGAATTTAGCTCTTCCACGAACAACAGAAGTTTGTGTACCATCTTGATCACATTTCTCACTTCGTAAGGTACAATTCTTGTAAGTGGAACTACAAACAGAGGTCGTTTTGACAGAGTATTCAGCTCATTCTCCCCAGAGTTTTCAGCTGTTGCCTCTCCCTGCTACATCCCAGCAACGCGAAATCTTGGCGGTAAAAGTATCAGACAGGTGTCGCAGCGCGGATTTGCTATACACCTAATTAGGCTCTTCTACGAACAAAAGAAGTTTGTGTACCATCTTGATCACGTTGCTCACGTGAGAGGTTTGGAATGATGTGAAAGTATGGTGTAACTATTCCTGGTTAATTTGGGCTTTTCCGCGAACAACAGAAGTTTGTGTACAATGTCTGTTAAATCAGTTTCCTGTGAGAAGAAGTACAACCAGGAGAAAGAAACACAGGCCGAGTATTGGTCGATTACAATGGCAGTTTCTTTCTTTTTTGAACAACGTGAGGAGAATCGTAACAAGTCCACTGTTGCTGCGGCTACCAGTCACATTCTACCCTGACTTTCTCAGAAGGCTTTTACCAGCCCATTAGGGAACATATAATAGTAATGACATCCATCATCGCAGCGACGGGGACTGATGGTGCGTGTGCGCGACCGTTAAGAAGTTTGGAAGTGTTGAAACTTCGTGTCACTTCTAAAATAGGCACTGCGTTTTTTCAGCATTTTAGAAGTGCCATAATTTTCGTCTGTCATTCTTTCGCACCCCAGAATTAGGGCCAAGCAAGGTGAATTTTGCCGAACCGCGTCCTTAATTTCTAGCAGATTTCTTCCCGCAAGACTGAATCCAGTCGATTCGACTGATTTCAGTTGCTACTAGAGCCCTTGAATTTTAATAAATTTCACCATTAATGGATACATGAATCAAATTTGTATCTAAGGCCGCATTCGTGTAGAGGGGAAGCCGCGAAAAGTGTCTCCATCCGAAGAAGACAATGGCATTGGGGCCATTGTTTCGGCCCTTTTCAAGGATGCTCCACCCACCTGGCAACATCAGTGTGCAGTAACAATCAACCAGATGGGGGTCATAAGTTTTCTGGCTTGTTTAGCTTGCGTTTGTGGGGCGAAAATCCGTGGAAATATCTAGAGCTGTAAATCCTGCTGTGATCTGCAGTTCTCTCAGTCGTTTATTGGCTTCACTACATAAAAGTAACAAATATGAAATCTAAATATTCTGCATCAAAGAGGGCAAGCTGTAGAAGGGTTGTAAATTGTGCTGACGTCTGCAGTTTTCTCAGTCCTTTATTGGCTTCACTACCTAAAAGTAACAAATATGGAACAATCATCCCGAGGTAGTTATTATGAAAAAGCATTTAATTTCATAGGTCTTATTTTATTAAACGTTGTTGCTCCTAGCATCGGCATGCCGATGTGTCGGTCGGCCCACGCTCCCGGCGGATGGTGGCGGTCCGCGACGATGGTTATGAGCCGACAACACCAGAGGTAGGACGAAACATGGGGGCCAGTTGCGTTGGGCTTGAGCATTCAGTAAGAGAGGAGGTTGCCAAGATTCGGTGGTTCTTTGTAGGCGACGAAAATTTGGTCTAAACCAATAAGAGCATTGGGCTGGTAGGCGTTTCGAATATGGCGCTCGAGCCAAGAATTGTTTCGAGCATAAACCGTTTGCGTGGCGAGGTATATAGCTCCGAAAATTCGGAGCGCGCGATAGCTCGTCTTATCCAAGTGGATTATACCTCGCTCCGCGCGCAAACGGTTTATGATCATTGCAAAGTGGAGCTTGAGGATGGTACTGCACATGGAAAAAAATCGTGGATCGTCA